>ML675625.1:19095256-19238454 GCA_007922155.1 Mesoclemmys tuberculata
CCCCGTTACAAAGGTCACTACACTTTGAGTTCCCCTTAGGCTTACCTCTAAATAACTGGCCGGGATGAGGGATGCTGAGTTACAGGAAATAGTATTCTGGGTGCACCTGTGCCAAAGAAGCGGGTTTTATTATGTCTTTGTCAGAATAAGGATTCTGAATCAGAATTGGTTTCCATTTTTATCCTACACACCAAAATTCAGGAAGAAGAGGGTTTGCCAGAGAGGAAAGAGTTTGTATTTTGAGTCCCCAAACTTGAATAAGTCATAGGGTTTGTTCTGTGAACACTTCAGGCTGCAAAAAAGGAAAAAAAGGAAACATGATGGACTAAACTATATTTTAAAAAAAAATTAACAGGGATTTCTGCATGTTCATCAGTAACACACAGTGTTCCAGCCTCAGTCTTGCCCTGGAATTAAATCATGACGCCATGATCTCATTCATACCGTTACCTTCCATTTCTGCACCCTGTGTGCTTGATTTTGTTTAAGCTTTCTACTGGCTTGGTGAAGTAATTTTCTGGGGTGGGGTGAGGAGCTGTTCTGAAGTTATGTGATTGATAGAGGCTTGCAGTAAAGAGGTGAGCCTGACAGGTATACTGTAGTAAATTTTTTAAATACTGTTGTTTTTGTTAACTGACTGTGCTGAAATATCTCATAAGTTTAAAAGGTATGGATAGAAGCAACTGGAGAAGCCTTAATTGTGTTGTTTATTTGGGGGGCTATGAGGAGGGTGTTTGGTTTGGGAGGTGGATAATCAAATAAATTCAATGGGCCAAGACATTGAAATTGGACATAAACATCTAGGATTAACTTTTCCCTGATTTGGTATGGTGCATGGGGAACCAGAAAAATAGTTGCATAGGGAGGCATCCATGCTTCCTGTATATTGCAGAGAAGGTCTACACTTAGATCCACCTAGCTATGTCACTCAGGAGTGTGCAAAATTCGCATGCCTTAGTGCTCATAGTTAAATTGACCTAGTCCCCAGTGTAGATGCAGACAGGTCAGCAAAAGAAAGCTTCCATTACCCTAGCGATCACCACTTGGGGAAGTTGATAACCCACAGTGATGAGGAAAATCCTTTCAGTCACGGTAGGATGCATTTATGATATGGTGCTACACTAGAGTAATATTTGCACCATAGCTGCGATTCTGTAGCATCTGTAATGTAGACATGGCCTGAGCAATAATGGGACAAGCTAACAAGTTGGGGAAAGCAATAATCTAGTAGCCTTTATACTCTGCACAAACAGTATGGAAATGGTACAGCTGCTCCCAGACTGTAGGCTGAGATATGTAGTGAGGGATTTTTCAACTAATAATTTTTGTTGAAACCAAAATGTCATGAAACACAGCTAGTTTTTACAAATCCCCTGACCAAAAAAAAAAAAAAAATTGACAAAAGTTTTGAATAGTCTTATTTTATTTTCATACTTTAGAAACAAAAAAATCCAGTTTTCCGGTTCAAAATGATTTTTCATTTAGAAATTAAAATTAGACTGAAAAATTTTAAAGTAAAAAAGTCTAAATCAAAACGAAATATTTTGATTTACCTGAAAGAGGGGAAAAGGCTTTTCAGTTTACTAACGTTTTCTAGATTGTGACTTTTCGTTCTGATTTGGGAAGGTAAACATTTTCAAATATTCATTCACAAGACAGGAAAACCATTTCCTCCCCAGCTCTAGGACCAGCCCCGAGTGCTCTGCTACAGAGTTAGCTTCTCCATCACCCATTACTCTCACGCCCGCGATTCATCCAGAAAATTTGGACATTCTGTGAGTGAAGAGGATTCCACTCCTAATTATTAAAACATTGAAAAATATTTCTGTATTCTTTCTTTATTGTGTGTCTTGATTCATGCTAGATGAAGCTTGGCATTGATTTCAGTTGCTTACACCAATCCCAAGCTTTTGGACTATCTTTTCAGAATAAATGAATGGAAATTCTGAATTATATGCAGCATACATGTTACGAAATACGTCTTTCCAAAGAATTTCTATGAAAGCTGCTCTTTTTCTGAAATGTGCATTGTTCAAATGGCAAACGGACAAAATATATGTGGTTAATGGGGAGGAGGGAAGCTCTCATATATATTTTAGTCTGGATGAAACTTACTCTACAATTTTTAGAAATGAAAATATCCATGTAGGGACCTAAAGGAATCCTGTGGGCTGATGGTGCAGTTTGCATTGAATGCCTGTATTCGTGTCTTTATGGCATTTGGAAGATATTTTACCGTGGCTTAAATGCTTATTACAGCTGCACTACTTTGATTACGTCTGCAGTCCCCATTGTTTTTTGATGAGCTACTAAGACTTTATATTTTGTGAATTGTCTTGTTTCTTGATTATAGTATAAAATGTGGTTACTTCGTTAACTGCTGTAATCTCTCTCTCTCTCTGTTTTACATCACAATGGCTGCTATTTCTGATCTCTGTGAAATCATTTATTATATATAACTTTAAAAGTCTTATTCCTAGACTGTTGGTGTATCAGCTGGTATTGAAAATGCTGAATCTCTTGATTGTACAAATGTCTGCAGTTGGGTAATATTGGGGGGGGACTAACATTTTTGGCATATGTATAAGCCACATAGATAATTGGGACATAATTGAATGGGTAGATCAAGAGTGTGTGCTAAAAATAAAACATTCTCTCATCCATGAAATGAAAGAAAATGAGCGTTTAAAGACAGCATAGACAAAGGGGGCATTGGGAAGTGAACTAAGGTATGCAGTGACTTAAAGGATTTGCCTTTCCCCTCTGAATACAAGAGTTCAGGTTTGACTTGAGTTACAAGTAAAAGTAATTGGTGATCTTTGTCTAGTCTCCATTAAATGTTTGTTCCCCAGAAATCTCTGTGCCATGTGGGACAAAGTGACAGCATTTGCTTGTGAGGAAAAAGAGTAGCTGTAGTGCTGCAGTTTAGGAGATAGCAAAGTAGTATGAGGGAGCTTACAAAATACATAATCCTGAGAGGTACTGAGCACCTGTAATTCCCAGTGACTTGACCTGGAGCTAGTTGCTCAAGCCACTTTCCCATCAGACACACGATGTCTGCCTGTCTCTCATCTAGTTATTGTAAGTACAGAAACTTACTGAATTCAGGCCAAAACCTTAAAAATATTTTTTTTAAAAAGGCCTCACAGGCAAGTGATTGTACTGTTACAGTCTTTAAAGTGGCATGGTTTGCCACAGACTGGGGGGGAGGGGGTGGAGGAAATGGAAAATAGAGGTATCGGGCATGATTGAAGCTTTCATGTTCAGTAACATAACTTTTTTTATAAACTTACCATAAATTCAATCCTGCATTAAAAAACAATCAAAGTTGTTTCTCTACCTCACTCTGATTGTCTCTGTGTATGAGTTGAGAGATGCATTGTACCTTTCCAATGTCTCAAACTGCCTGTGCCTATTTTTATTTGTCAAGCTGGGGCTAGGCTGGCCCCATTCCAGATGTGTCTCACAAGATTTGGTGCTGATGATCTATTTATAGAACTGTGGTTCCATTGTCATGACAACCGTGCTAGAGGCCAAGGCGGCTGGGAGCTATTTCTGGATTTGTGCTGTAATGTAAAACTGATTGGGAAAGTTAGTGCATCCTCTAAGCCAGACTAACTTTAGACAGGCAGAGAGAAAAAAGACATCCACAGTTTCTTTAAATACGCTTTCCTTTTGTCCTACCTTTTCCCTATTTGTTCTTTCCCTAGAAGTTTTTGAAAAACATGCATTTTCTACTCTATTGCCTGTAGTGAAACAAAATGCATTTTAGGTCCTGTGGCCTCTTGTGGATTACGCCTTTAATTATGCAGTTTAGGAAGCAATACACGTAACCAAGCTACATTTTTGTTTTTAAGGAAGGGTTTGGTTTTTTGTGGCAACACAAAAATAATGGTTTAATTTACAATAGTTGCAGTTTTGTAGTTCTTCATATCTAGTAGTTTTAATATTAAGATTTTTGTGTGTGCTTTGTGCTCTCCACACCATATAAGGAACTGTAACCTTGATTACCACAAGATGATTCCAAATATATGGAGTCATACTTTTCAACTTTCTCATTATTTGCTTCAAAATTAGACCAGTGGTGCCCCTCCGCCTCCAAGTGGTTGGAATGCTCTGAGGTTATTCTGTAATTAAAGCTGTTTCTTTTCTCAAAACTACTTTTATGTAATAAACACACACACATTAATATTATATATAAATCAATTCTAAAGTTTGGACCTGTGCATCACTCTTTAAAATGTACATTTAAATGAGGATCATCCTGACTATACTTGACTCAAAACTGGACATTATAAAGAAAGTGTATTTCTAGTTTAATTGGGTTCTTTTTACTGAATAATTGTCTTTTGGTTTATTGCAGCTTCATTACTTGCACAGTTGTAGGAAATCTGCTTTCTATGATAAATCACTGTTTGTAAGGGTGCCTTAAAGGGACTGAGAACTTGAATGTAAAATCTCAACCTAGTAACTTTTTTTTTTTTAAGTGCAATTCTTATCTCATGATTATACAGGTATAATATTTGGTACGTGCTTTCTTGGGTGCCTCTGATTTGAAAGCAGTTCTCTTTGTGTTGTTTTACAAGTATTTTAATTAGCCCATAAAACTAAAATTTTGGTGGGATTCTTAACTCTTCATTGTAAGTTTCCTAAATATTACTGTGTGTACATGAATTTTTTTAAGACCAATAAGAATTTTAATATGCCTGCATGATGACCCACATTAACCTGGAATTTTTCAGGTTTTTCCATCTTAGTGAAGGATTGAAAATTTCACTTTAAATAGCCTATGTTTTTTGTTTTGAAAAAGCTGGTGTTAATATTTCCTCTTTGGATTTTTTTCTAAATGTTGAGGAAATATCATGTATCATAACTTCATGACAAATTTGTATTTATATACTATCCATAATTGCAGGGACACCATAAAGATTAAGAGATCTAATATTATGCCAGCAGTTTAGTTTTTGTTTGCCTCCATCTCTCTCCAATTCTCTACTGTGCCTGCCTTCTCTATTTCTCTTAGTAGGTATGGTATTTGGAATATACAGGAAAACTCTGCCACTAATTTAAAGAGTAGGATTCTTGTATTTTTCAATATCCTGCTTGCTCCCAAAAATAGAAAGTACAGGCAGAACAGAGGGACAGTCGACCTGTGTGTGCTTGCGGCTGCAAATAAAGCTGGTGCCCTGGATTATTTGTCAGCATATAGACCTGGGTGAGAAGCTGGTGTTTTAACAGTGTTGTAGCCCTCATTTTTGAGGGGTTGGCAGACTAGTCTGGATTTGTTTTGGGGGAAGGCAGGAGTCTACTTTCAAGTTACAGTACAGAAAATTTTGGACTTCTCAGCCTGAGTGTCCCTTTAAGGGGAATATTATGTAATTATGCAGTAACTTGGAACTACGTAGTTGCAGAATAGACAAAATCTTTGAGGAAAGAATTTAAATTCTCAGATATTGAGATCACTTTTGCTTTTTAAAAAGCAACACCTAAATAACATTAAAATTAAAGAGACAAAAGGAAGAAAATTCAAAGTAAAAGGTGATGATCTGTTTTGGAGCAAGAAAGGCACATGTTACTTACAAATACTATCTTAAATGACACTAGGACCTAATCTTGCAGTCCTTGATGAGGCAAAATTGTCATTGATTTTGATGGGAGTTTGCATGGATAATGATTGCAGGATCAGGCCCTTGATTGATAAAATCATTAAACAACTAATGTTTCATTTTCAGACACAGAAACTGAATTGTGGCTGCTTCCTCGGAGATGGCCCTAGCTATGACAAATAGGATTGTGATTAGTTCTAAATAATAGCATAATAATAAAAGCACAGGCCTGAGAGGAGGCCTGAAATCTGTTCCTACTGACTCAAAGTGTGACCTTGCACAGCTTTTAACCTTTCAGTGGCTTGATTTCTCCATCTTTAAAACAGAGTGACTACAGTTTGTCCTGGGGTGGGGAGACTGGCATTATGACCCTGATTTGATATCTCTAAAATTCTTTGCAAGTCTTTTATGACAGAGTTTTACAACTCCAAATTGCTAGTGCTAAGTGAAACAGGTTTCAAATAAGTGTTTTTGTGTAAAATTGAGATTGAAATATTTTTAAATACATTGTATGCAGTATACTGGTGGTAAATTGTGGGGTGTTAATGTGTCAGAGAAGGGGTTCTAGGAAGAAAAGTTGGTGTTGGTTTAATTTTGTTTGTAAATTCAGGTGATGAATATTATCAAAACAAATATTATCCAAAAGGAATAAAATGCTTCTCTCTGGAAATAGATGTGTGGTCTGCTGAAGGAGACCTTTGCTATAGTCTCCTAGATTAGAACAAAAGCCTCTTTTAGACTGAGATTTAGAATTTTTGCTTGTCTGTCAACTACTTTATCAAATTACAAAGACTAAAATTTCAAGTTACTGTTTACCGAGAAGGTTGGCAAGTGTTTCCATTTCTTCAGTAGGGGAAATAATCTTCAAGGAGACGCATTTTAATTACTGTCCAGCTCTTGCAAAAAAGGTGGCATTAGGTGGTTGCATGGGGTGGGATTTTTAAAAGATTATATACCTTTCTAATGGGGAAAATAAGTGGAACTTCCCTCATTGGGACTGGAACCTTGGTAATTGTATGCTAATAGCTCTTCATCTTTGTTTGCGAAGCCAGACCCCCAAATGTGAACACACAGCAGTAGCAGAAAAGATTTTTGAACACATAATTCTTAAACTCCAGTACTCCTGAAGAGGGAATGAAAATAAGCAGGTCCTTTTATCTGGAAACCTTATCTTGCTTGAGGAATGGCAGGTTTATTAAAATTTGGAACAGTCTTTGGAGTGTATGCTTCAGTTACTTACTGTGCCCCCCAAAGGGCAAAAAAGGAACCTTTGTGTCACCTTTCTGCATGAGCTTTGTTTAATAAATGCAGTTCCTAAAAAGTGGAAGTGAATTTGATGTTTCCCAATGGTTTATATCTCCTGCATTTTATGCGTCCCTTCTCTTCAGAGAGGAGGTCTGGTTTTTTTTGCAGCTCATCTCAGTTTCCCTTTAAGTTTTAATACAATGAATTTTAATATCCGAGACAGAAGTCTGATGCTGTACTAGGTCCTGCTTCTATTGAAGTCAGTTGGTTTGTTTTGCCATTCCCAGCTGCAAATTAACTAAAATCATTTTAAAAAAACAAAACAAAAAAAATCCCAAACCTCTACTTCCTAGCACTCTTTGCGGGCTGGAGGGGATTGGTTTTTTTTGTTTGATAGTGTAGATCAAGGTCACCTGTGCCTAAGTGATAATATTTTGCAGAGCAAGGATCAAGTTGCAGGACTCGGGTTCAGGTCCCCAGCGAGAATTGGGAATGATGGCTGACTGAGTGGCAGGGTTGCTTTCTGACAAATAACTTCTTCCTCTAGTCTCAACAAAAGCGGCATAGAGAAAGGCAATGTAGCTTTTAGTGTTGGATTTTTTGTTTGTGTTTGGTTTTTTATTTTGGAAGTTTTTAGCAGAAATAGTTACTGATCTAATTCAATGGATTTTGGCTCCTTTGTTTCTACAACACAGCAACGGTTTTTGCTGATTATTTCATTACAGCTATCTTTGTCTGTCCTTCTAAACATCCCAGAGTCCATAGCAAGTTTCTTCCCAATTCCTCTTCCACAGCAGATTGTGATGTCCAGTAAATTGAAAGACAAGTATGCCATCCCTACATTTTCTGTCTCCAACCTGAAGTCCCGTAGATGAAATCTGTTCAAATACAATTTTAGAGCTAAATTCTCTGCTGACATAAATGGGCACATCTCCACTGGAGTCAGGGGAATTGTGCCTGTTTACCCCAATAGTGAATGTGGCATGCAGACTAACCCTAAAATGTCCTCACTCAAAACTTCACATTTTGGACAAATCATGAAAGGAACTTCAAAGGGAAAAATAGTGATTACGATAAATGCGTACATATTTTTGATGTAGCGTGTTAAAATGAGGCCAAAGTTGTAAATGTCTCAATCCCACTGGGTATAATCTCATTTACTGGATAAATCGCATACTCAGAAAGAGGTCAGTCTTGATTTGCAGTGTCTGGGTAGTCTCTGGGTATCATCCTTTGAGCTTTCTTAAGCTCTCTTCAGACCCTGTCCCGCCCTCCCCCAAAAACCACACACTTTAGATACAGCAGGAGAGTTGATAGCTTTTCCACTGCTGTTTAATTTTCTTTTTGTCTTTTTCTTATTGCAAATGTCACTCTAATTTTGCAGCTAGGCAGGCTCAGTCAGTTCAGGGGGGTATTCCTACAAATATGTACTGTACAGTTATGTTTCAGTATGATTTTTTGTGTGTTTTTGGAATTAAGGTCTCTAAAACACTTTTCATAAAGAGGAATATGCACAGAAAGGAGAGCTCTGTAACACTTACTTTGCTGTCTTTGTCCAAAAATGCTTCTGGAAGGATGACTGTAGGTTTTCTGGTAACTGACACACAATAACAAACTTTCCTCTAAAGTAGCTTTGTTCTGAATATCAAACTTTATTGAATGTTGGAACTTGTTTTTGGGGGAAGAAGAAAGGTTTATTACATTCAAACTTATTTTACCTGGCATGGATGTAGCTGTTGGAATTCATCTCCAGTACATTACTGCTTCTCCTATGTGACTGGTGTTTTTCAAGGAAATCATAGTCCTAAAAATAGTCTGCATAAACAACAGTAAGAGGTTTGTACTTTCAGTTCCAGGTTTTAGAAATCTCTTGTTGTTGTTTTCTAATTGCTAGTGTTTCCAGAACCCATTGAGTTTCTTGTGAAAGTGTTTAAAAAAAAAAAAAAGAGAGAGAGACAGAGCTCGTGGAAGCCTACTATAAAATGTTACACTTAAGTGTATATTGTGTGGAAAGGCTGGCCTGTTTCAAAGTTGCATAGGTGATTAATATAACAAGGTTCATAACATTGCAAGAATTCCTGCACCAAACGTCCTCCTGCTTATTATGAAATGTACATTGTCACCACATGTTCCTGGGACTACAGTCTTAAAATTATTTATTAAATGTAGAATGGTTTGTCTAGTCTGAATCCATAGATAGTCTTACCCTGAACACCCTGATTTTAAACTTTTTTTTTGAAATGGTGTTTTTTATTTTAATTTAATTTATTTTATTATTTGATAATAGTCTGGAAGATTTGAGAACAATCCAGTATGAGCAGTGGCAGTACACGTTTCCCCACACTGCTCTGTCTTCATGCCTCTAGCCTGACCTCTGTCTTCAGCTGTATCACTGTGAAAACATTGTCAATAGGCGCTGATTTTTAGGTTAATTTTTTTAATAATGCTGCCACTGCTTCCTAAAATATAGCCCAGTGTTTTTAAACGTGCAAATCTGAAGATACATAAAATAACTTGTCAAGTAGTAACCAAAATTAATTGCTGGTGGACTCTTCACTAGCTTGTGAAATGAATTGATCATTTTAGTCCAGTTCCAAGTCAAAGTCATTGTTAGAGTTGGTGCTGATTCGCCCTATTGACTCTTAGCAGAGTGGACAATGATTAAATATGCATGGAGACTGAGCTGCTTTCTTGACCCTAGAGGTGGTCAACCAGGTGAGAGTTGAAATGCATTGTCCAAAGTGTGTAGGAATGGGGGAGGGGGAGACTTGCATTTCCACTGATTGTGCTATTCCTGTACTATGGACATAAGAGTTTGGTCACAAGGAATTTCAGTGTGGCACGTTTCAAAAACACAATGGTTCCAGATTGTAGCAAATTACCAAAAAAGCTAACTGCAGAGATATTTTCAGGTCTCTTGGCAATATTAATATGGAAACTGTATAAATGCTGTGTAGCCAGGATACCTGCTTGGCATTGACAAGTGTGATATGGAGAAGCTTGTAGCATTAAATCTGGATGTTGCTGTAAGCACAAATACTTAGAATCTATGAAAGGTGAGCTGGGAGGGAAGAACATTTATATAGTTGAGCTGCATTGGTATCAATGTACACTATAGGCTGCTCTCTGAATCTGTTGTTTATCTCTATGCTAGTGCGGAATAAAGAAGATATATGAAGGCATTTTCTTGATAAATGTGTGAGCATTTTGGAACTTGTGAAACAAGTAATTAATAAAGGGGTATCTTGAGATTTTTGCTTTCAGTTAAAATGAAAGGAAATAAGGAGGGAATGATTACTTCTGAACGCATTTTAAAGACCACTTTACCCTTGCTGTCTTCTTTAGTTCTATTAATCAGTTTCAGTAATACAAATCGTGTTATGGCTAACTAATATTCTACTACCTACTCTGGTAAGTAAACTAAATGAACTGCTGCAAACAATCAAGGGACAGAAAAGTCCTATCTTGCTCTTAACTTAATTAGCAATAAAATTGGTGCAAGGATTTCACTCATTCTTTTGAAATAAAGTACAGTAAACAGTGTCTTACTTTTGTAATAACTAAATTTAATGCAATGGAAGAAATATTTTTCCTAATGTTGGGGATAGCAGATGTATGAAAGCACAAGTTATATTAATGTTTATATATTTATATTTATTCACACAGTTTGTAAACTACTTGAGTGTTTCTTAGCAGTGAAACTCTTTTGGTGAAAACTGTAATGAGACTATCAGAAGTTTATTAAAGTTGTGTTTCTGGCCCTCTGCTGGATCCTGGTAGCCAGTGCAACTTTCTTTTTATATTGCTGTTGCTTACATAGTACTGTGTGTTAAATAATTTACACCTCTTCAGCGTTTTAAGTGTGAAATGTAAAAAATGCAAAAAATCCCCCCAAATGCCTGATAGCCTATACTTTACATGAAGCCTACTCCAAAGTTGTAATTAAACTTTAGATACTAACCACGAATTTATTTGACAATGAAAAATAACATTTTATTTTTTCCACAGTTTTCTAGACAAGATTGATATAGTCAAACAAAACGAATATACACCATCTGACCAAGTGAGTAAAATTGTATTAAGAAATTCTATAGCATACCCACTATCTATTTCCCATTTCCAAGAATAACTAAGCTTTGCATTTTGCAATATATAATTTAGCTTCCTTTTGTTGAATTGGAAGCTGCAGTCACCATTGTAGAGGCTAACTTGTGTTGTATGATGTTTAATATGGCAATGGAAATTTAAATTACATTTATATGCTTTGTGATCTCAACTCAAGTGTATCAGTAGCAAGAAACTGAAGAGAAAAACTTCCCAGGTTTAAAGTAAAGGTCAAATATCTGTGTTAGTAAAAGCCACCACTTGTAAAGCATTTGAATTAGAGCTTCATAAAGTCAAAGCCCCCCTAGCATTTCCTCTTAACTTAGATTTGGTTTATACTTTCTCAGTCCTTTTGGCTACCACTGCAAGCTAGTTCTCTATGTAAGGCAAGGAACCACATTGCTCACAGTTAAAGATAGTATTCCAGTCCTTTTTTATATGTTACCTGTAAAATCAGAGGACTGCCTTTTTATTAGTTATCAAACTAAATTGAATGGCAGGATAGGCTGCCAGCCAATAGTCTATCAATTTAAAACAGCATTTTCTTCGGGACATTATTGTTGTAGTGAAAATGAGTCTGACTCGGTGTTTTGTAATTACAGGGAAGTATAGCACGGCAAAACTTTCTTTGCAAATGATACCCATTTTCTGGCTTGGATCAGAGCATCCAGAGTTAGCAGAAGCTAAATATCAGGTTTTCCAAAACTCTAGCCATGTTTTGCCCAATCACAGTGAAGTTATCTTGTTTTCATAATATGCCCACTTGCATACAGAATCACTTCATTGTTTACCCCCCAAAAAGCATGCTTAAAGTACAGCTTGTACTTCAATTACTAAGACTTAAATTAACACTATGGTAGAGTATGAAAATGTAAAACTAATTGGACTAGGAAAATCTAATTACAACAAACTGTGGACCAGTTACTACCCCATAATGCACAGGAGCCTGGATGAAGCCGAGTAGTCAGCAGTTGTCAGTTTTTCAGTATATAGTTGGATTGTACTTCAACTATATAAGCAAAATATGTAGCAGTCCTTGATTTTATTTATTAAAATGCTGTTCAACAGTACTTTTTAAAAAACCCAGATCTGTTACAAAGTCCTGATCCTGCAATTGGATCCACACACATTAGCTCTTGTGCTTGTCCACAGCCCCACTGTTCTGCATGGACTCAGGGATCTACCCTCATGCATCCCGCTGCAGCATTGGGGCCAAAAATTGCTCACAAGACTTATCCCACATGGCCCAATGAATAGATATCTAGATACAGAACAACAAAGCTTTCATTCTACTAAAACATTTAAACTACGTATTGAATTTTAAAGGTCATGCTGCTATGGATAGATTAAAATCAGTACCCTTCCCTTAAAAAGAATCCCATTCCAGTGGACCAGAGGTCTGTCGTAGAATGTGTTTTGTTAGGGTTTGGGAGAGTTTTCTATTATTGTGGCTGCTCTAACTGGTGCTTCTAACCATTTCCCAATGTCAAAACAGCCTTTGATTATTTCTTTAGAATCTGTTGCAACTCATTTAATTCGTATGGAACAAAATAAGGTTCTTTGTGACCTGGCTGGCTCATAATAAATTAAGGACTCGACCCTGTTGTAAATTTTATGGCAGGATCAGGGATTAAGGTTCAAGAAGTAGAAACGTCAGTCTGATTTAAAAAGAAAAAATTGCTTTCTGACAGATTGCTTCCTCTTCAGGTGCAGTCCCTTCTCTTTAGGAGAGAACAGCTTCTCAAGTTACCAGATTGAATAGTCATAAAATAAGCATAGTCATTTCTGGTTCGTAAGTTTTCCCAATACTGGATGGTGATCTGAACTTTAATTTATGCTTAGTGTTATCTAACCCCTGTTTTCAGGAAGGATTAGAAGTGCAGACAGACTCTTACCCACTTATAAAACTGATTTTCTTTGTCCCTTCTAAAATCACCTTTTCATCTAATTTCATCTAATAGTCTACAGTCCCTTCAGGGTTGGTTCTTCTAATAGTCCCTTCAGAGTTACTGGAAAAGAGCTTCGTGCATAGGTAGCTTTGTCAAGCTTTTTTATTTTTATTTATTTTAGGACAAAGTGGTGAGGTAATATCTTTTATTGGACCGGCTTCTGTTGATGAAAGAGACAAGATCTGAAGAAGAGCTCTGTGTAGTTCAAAACTTTGTCTCTTTCACCAACCAAAGTTGGTCCAATAAAATATATTATCTTACTCACCTTGTCCTCAAATATCTGGGGACCAGCATGGCTGCAACATTGTTTTATTTTTGTCAGAATAGGAATTGTATCTTTTGTTTAGTTTGCAGATAATTTGAGGTTTTGTTTGAGGACCAAACCACCAATCCCAAGACACTATGCACATGCTTGACTTTGTTCACATGAGTAGTCCCATAAAGTATGTGCATGAGTTTCTGCAGAAACAGTAGCCAAAAATGTTAGTTTTCCCAGAACTGTTTCAAGCAACGATGAGGAGAGGAAGAGTTCTCATCTTTTGTTCCTGAGATTAATTTCGGGTGAATTTACTCATTTCCTCTTCTAAAAGCTGAGTTTCTTTAAAACTTTTTCTTTTCTTTTCTTTTTCTTTTTTTTTTAATTGGGATCAATTATCTGTATTTCCAAGGAGTGAACATTAAAAATAAATACAGATTACTGAAAAGTTTCCTTCTGAATTGCAGAGAGATTAGTCTGCAGATATTATATCATAAATTTGGGAGTGTGTAATTATTAATTATGTGCTTGCTTGGGACCCCTGACTTCGGTAGAGCTTCAGACAGGTGAATGAGAATGTCCATGTGGAATAGTGCTTCTCTTCAGATATTGTGAAGATGGCCACTTTTGTTTTTAAACTTGCACTGAATTCTAGAAGCCTCTAGGCTTCTATTTTTTTCATATTTAATTTTATAATTATTGTAGTTCTTTAAAATAATAATTCCTAAAAATGAATCTAGTTAGAATGTTTAAACATATGTATATTCTAATATAATAAGTCTTCAAGAAAACTAGCAAGATTGCAACAATTTATTGTTAAAGAAGTGTCTGTAAAATGGAGCCATTTTGTTTAATGATTTAACACTATTGTGTAACCTTTGGGTTTTATATAGCTTTGTGACACTTCAAGCTTAAACAGTGACTAACCTATGATTGTTTTAATATAACGCACTCACATTCATTAATATTCTACTCCATTTTTAGAGTCTTGGCTGTGTGGTCCAAGTGTAAGAAACCATTTGTAGCAGTGTCCAGTACAGTCACAGTAATACCAAGATTAGTAACCATGGTAATTTAAGTCCTGGATTTGGAAAACCTTCAGTCAGATTCAAAATGATGTTTCCTGATAGAACATATCTTAAACCTTGAAAGTTCATTTGAAGCCTATCTATTTTGATGTGCTTCTTTATTAATTGTCCTTAAGGCTGTCTACATGCTTTCCAACCCATACAAAACACCCATGGGGACTTTTGCTTATTATGTAGCCAAGCTTCACAACTTTCTGGCTACTTCACTTGTTGGCAGCTCTGAGGATCTGATTGTTTTGTGTGTCTACAGGAAAACTCTAATAGGATTAAATTTTTAAAAATCTATTTTACATAATATTCCATGGTTTGAATTCCTAGGTCTTACCAGTAATGGCGTCAGCCCCATGCCTTTCCCTAGTAGCGAAGCATTGGGAAGAAAAAGAGAAATTTTCCACAAGGTGCCACTTCATTAAGTTTACTGCATCCTACTCCTGAAGGAGCCTCCTAACCCTCCTCTCCTTGCTCCCAGGAGGACCTAACGGTCTCCATAGCACCAAATCAGCCCATCCTACCCCCTCATCTTCATGCAGTTGCAGAGAGAGTACAGTGTAGCATAGCTCTTCTAAAAATCTGCCCTCCCTCTCCTAGTGCTGTGGAGCCACACTGATTCTGTTATACAGGGACCCACAGAAGACCGTCTGTGCGCCTTTTAAGACTGGGGCTCTGCTACCCCATTCCAAGAATTGTATCAGAAGCGCAGACCTGTGGATAAAGAGGAAAGGAAGTGGCCCCATCGTGGCTGTTTGTGATTTTATGATACAATTGCCAAACGTTCTGATGTGATGAGGTTGACTTAAAAGTCATGAACATTTTAAAATAATACATTTGGAATTTTTAATTTGCCTCTAGTATTGGAGCCTTTAGGGAGTCACATTTTCAAGCTTTTCACTACAGCCATGAGGACTAGAAGCATGGTTTTTAAATGAAAGTTGAGATTCTTGTATAATCACCTGGCCCCTGGTACTGAGGACTTAAGAAAACATCAGACATCTCAAGACTTGCAAAAACATTGCAAGAGTTAGCAACAATGAGTTTGATGGAGAACCCAGCCTACAGTCTGTTTAGTGCTTGAGAAGAGGCCTGGAACTGTGGGCAAGTTCAGGACCCCCAACCCCTCAGCCAAAAGCATTGGGGAGTGGAAAATAAGCATCTTCTTCTCCCATAACAGGAGAGACAGGAGATGGAGACAGGAGCTGGCAGTGTCTCCCAATAGTTAGGAGAACTCTTAACTGCTTATGTCTCCTTTAACCTTCAAACCTTTGGGGAGAAAAGGGAATCCCATCAGGAGGAAGCCCTTTATGTTTGCTTTGAGCTTTAATACTAGACTTTACAGTTTGGTTTTAATCACTACTCCCCTGGGGGAAGTCTGGGTTCTCCAGAGAAAGAAACCCTGAGGGAAAAGCCACTTCTGGTTTAAAAGGAATTTCAGTGGGAGGCAGGGGGTAGCCTTTGGGGGAATGTTAGCCTGTTACATAGCTGAATATATAAAGTCAGAATACTTTTGGTTATTTGGTAGATTATTGTTCCTTTTCAGAACAAACATTTGGGATGGCAATTACTGTGTGGTGTCTGTTGTTTCTAATTGTACTTCTCCAATCTACAGAACGAGCACACAGCTCAGTTATCTATTTGGAAAAGTGTAATATTTTATTATCCCTATCTCAATGTGTTAAGCATCTACTTCTCTCAAAGTGAACCTGTTCCATGTAGCCTCTCAGTCTTAATCCCTCACTATAGGGCATGTTGCTGCCTAGTTGGGGAAATATAAATGTAGGGTATTTTTCACTGCTTTGTGACATAGCCCATTCTTTATTCACCTGGTGCACTACACGTCTAATTTTGTTGTCTTATACTCGGAAGTTTATAGTCAGATTTTTAAAGGTGGTGTTGTAAATCAGTGCAAGTTGTGGCTCACCAACTGAACATCAGACTTTTAATGGATTCTAACAAGATCTAATAGATCTGAAAACCACATATTCAGAGGTGTCTGGCACTTGGATTTGCCGCAGTGGGAGCTGCAAATGTTCACTGCTTCTCCCATTTATAAATGTATAAATTTATAAATGTTCACTGCTTCTCAGTATAATTTTTTAGAATTGGGACCTTAGATTTTCAGCTTTGCAGATCTCCCCATACACTCCCTGTTCTCTACAGCACTGAGCACATGAGAAACACTCATCAAATTATTTTTTCTTTTCCAATCCGGAGGTTTGAAGAATAATGAGATTGCTACTTGAATCAGTTACTTTTTCTCTTATTCTCTAGGACCTGCTGAGATGCAGAGTTTTGACATCAGGAATTTTTGAAACTAAGTTTCAGGTGGACAAAGTAAACTTTCAGTAAGTATCCTACTTGATTTAGTATTCAGGAGAGTGACACCTGGCAACAGGGATTGAGGAAAGAGGAGAAAATGCGGTTACAGCCCTGCTCATGTGCTGGAGAAAGCATTCATATTGCTGAATTTAACACTTAATGGAAAACAAATATTTTCAGATACCTCTGTCTAGGAGCTTTACATTTTATGGTTTAAAAAACACCATGAGAATTGCCAGATATCTTTCTGCTTTTGATTTAATGCCAAAGAATTGGTGATTTTTCTCAAGTTTATTTTTGGTAAAGCTTTTGATTACTTGAGTCTCCTTTAATCTATCTTTCCCTAAGCTTGAAAATAACTTTCCTGCTGATTCTGCTTATTTTAAATGGCAAATATCTTTTCTTCTGTTTCTACTGGAGTGACATTAAAATGGATACTGTTTTATTTAGTAACAAATGTGCATACAGCACTTTATCCTACCAAAATATGTTTTGTGCATTAGTATCATCCTCTCTGATTCTGCAAAGCCAGGAGAGGAAGCAGAAAATGTGCTTTTGGGGGTAATATGAAAATAATGGGGTGGTGTTTAGTTATTTTTTAATTGGTCAGCAGTAGAGTTAAAAGAAGATCATTACTTACACACACACACGTGCGTGCGCTTAAAAGAAGATATACACAAAAGCACTTTATTGGACAAATTCTGTCCTCTGAGATGGGTCTGCAGTTCCCATTGTCAATCTGGCCCACAGAGCACAATTATTTAAAGTAGTCACTTAGGCCGCAGCTTGTACAGATGTGCCCCTGCATCTGAGTGGAGCCCTATTGACTTCAGTGGAACTTGGTGTAGGTTATGGGGCCAGCCTATCCATATCTCACTTTCAAGATCAAGGCCTAAAATTGTACTTTTGAGATCTTGTATTTGTTTCAGCACTAAGAGTATGTCTACACTACAGTAAAACACCGGTGGCTGGCCTGTGTCAGTTGACTAGGGCTTGTGGGGCTGAGGCTGCAGGACTATATAATTGCAGTGTAGACATTTGGCCTTGGGCTGGAGCCCAGAATCTGGGACCCTACCCTCACTGGGTTTCAGAACCTGCGCTCCAACCTGAGCCCAAACATTTACATTGCTATTTTTAGCTCCACAGCAGAAGCCAAGAACCTCAAGTAAGGTGACCCAGGCTCTGAGACTCTGTGCCACAGATATAGAGACATCCACGGATAACACTGTCTGAGCAGTTATCTCAGTTTTTTTCCCCCAAAATCTCTTCATTTTATGTCCAATTTGAATTCTGGAGTTGATCTGTACTCTGCCTTTTAAATTCTGTTTTGGTTTCCTATAGTTTCCCTTTCCTTCTTGTTGCCTTTCATGTTGTCTCTTGGAGAGTGACTGTCAACCAGTTTATCTAAATATAAAAGAACAGAGAAACTTTTTTCTTTGAACTGCTTCTGTGCCTCTTTTTCTTCCAGGTCTGCTGTGTTCCATATATAATAAAAGTTTAAAATGGATTTGCTGGCAAAGCTGTCCAAAATTTGCTATTTCAAATAGAACTGTGAAATCTTTAGTGCACAGTGTCAGGGTCCACACAGCTCCACACTAACTGTGCTGTAGATTTACACTCCAGCTTGCCACATACTTACTTTTCATGTAGACAAGTCCTAAAAATACTATATTACATTTTGTGGGTCAAAGCCTCATTGCATTGGAGAATAGGCTGTTACTCACACCTGTAGGTTCTGACAATCATTTGTCTCATTAACTTCGAAAAAATGAGAGTCTTGGGGTTGTTCACATGCCCTGTTCACATACAGAATTTACATTTACTTTAAATACTGTATGTCAGAGTCAGGAGAACAGCAGTATATTTGTACAGTTAGTGACTAAGATTGGTTTTTCCTCTTTAGTATGTTTGATGTTGGAGGGCAGCGAGATGAACGCCGAAAATGGATCCAATGTTTCAATGGTAAGATTTGGAATTGATTTGAATTTTTTAAATAAAATTTAAAAAATAAAAGTTCATTACAATATTTTAATGTAAATAACAGTGCATGAGATTTAATTTCTGTCCTCTTTAGTTGCCTGGGATTAAATCATAAAGTACCTCTTTGAATAGATAGATTGGCTGCAATTTGTACCATCATGTAATCTATTGTAATTGTTTTGAATGTCTTGGGTGAAAATATGGGTGGGAAGGAAAGTAAGGTAGGTAAATTAAAATAATTTGGCCAAACTTCCTGTTGCCCCAAACTTCTTGCTGTCACTTGATAAGTTCTCCTTTTTATGATTTGCCCATGATGTGACAATTCATTTCCAAACTGTCTGTTTTGTCTTAACAAGTAAAGGGCTACATGTTTTATGTATAGGTATAGCATAAATATGGATGAGAAAATTAGAATGCCACATTATTGTGTGTAATAGAAGCTATGTTGCTGACTCAGTAGGTGCCACTCTTCTGAGTTAGTAGTGAGCCATTGCCACAGCATGATGCTGGGGACCCTTTGGCAGTTCTGTCTTTTGGTTGAGATGTAAATTGAGGTCCAGAGTGGCTCTGCTCATCGAGTTTTCCACTGAGTTTTGAAACTATTTGCACCTTCTTAAACACCCATGTATTTCAGTAGGATAGCATGTAAAATAGTCTTATAGAATGCGTAAGGCCCGGTCTAAACTAACCACCTTGCTGGGAAAAACTGTTTGGAAGCTTTTTCCTTTAGAATGCTAACTTAGCAAATTTGGTGTGGGTAGCACTTAAAAGTCCTGTGCACTTTTTGCAAGAGCTGGACTTAACACTTGTGTCCTGGCCAAAATTCATTGAGTAATCTATTCTTTCTTAAACACCCCCTTCAGTTAGTCCATAGTCCTCTTTAGGTTCAGGACACACAATGTGTGTGGTTTTTCTATAGCTGCTGCATTCTACCCCATAGGTATTTGTGTATCAGTTGTGTGTGAAGCATTTCTTTTGTGCACATTATTTTGTAAAGCTAGATCTGGGGAAAATGTAGTTTCAGAAAATTCTCCTGCCCCTTTTTTTAGACCAGTTCTAATGAGATCATACAAGATGGAAGATGCTAGATAGAGGAAACAGAGTTTACTTTTATTCACTACTGCTGCCACCATAATTTCATCTGAGCAATAGGATATACATGGGACTGCTGTGCTACTACTAATAAAATATCCGTTTAGTTTTCACCTTTGGTCTGTCCTTTTCTCGTTGCCTTATGATCTGCTTCATCTCTCCCACTTTGATGTCTGAGGCAGATGAGCTTGGAAGTCAGTATGAGGGGTCTGGAGCAGCACAGCCACATAGAACCATAGAATCTCAGATTCTATGATTCTATGAATGTCTCCCTGGAAAGAGGCAGTGTCCCTCTGAGAGGTATAGTATGCAGTGGGAGGAATTAAGACTACAACCATGAATTCACAGTGAATCTTTTATTTCATCCTTCTCTTTTTTTTCCTTACCTTTTCTCCAGTCATCTCTCCTCTATCCTCTCTAAAGAATGCCAATTTAGAAAAGGCTTTTGGGAAGGTGCCCTATTAATGTGATTTCAGTGTTTGTTCTTTTTATTGCCGTGGAAGCAAAAGTATGGTTGCTCTGGAGTTCTCCCCAAAGGCATCTTTGCATTCTCTTCTCCCTGAGGCTCCCTAGAGTTGTGTTTTAACTTTTTAATTTCCTCTTTTCTTTTTAAAATTCTCACTTTTTCCCTCTGTACTTCACTTCATCATTCTCAATTTTTTCTCCAGTCTCTGATCCTTTTTTTTTCTCTTTCTATAGGTTCTTTCTACTCTTTTCACTCCTCTTCACCGTCCTGCATCCCCTTCAGTCTTCTGACTTCCCACTCGCCTCTCTTATGCTTTCTTCCCTACTGCACCCTCTTCCTTATTTCTTACACCTAGAAAGCAGTAAGCAATAGATTCAGGCTAGTCCATCCCCACCTTAGTGAAGCTGGAAGCTTTACAGTTTCATAAAACTCTGGGGTTCTTGAAGATTTTATCTAGATCCTAATGTTAACTACTTCTTGATTTAGATGTGACTGCTATCATATTTGTGGTGGCCAGCAGTAGCTACAACATGGTTATACGAGAGGACAATCAGACCAATCGGCTTCAAGAAGCACTAAACCTCTTCAAGAGTATCTGGAACAACAGGTCCATGAATTAAAGTTTGATTATTAATTTAATATTTATTAGTAACAGTGTTATATTTATTAAATTAATCTTTGGTACAAAGTGGCCTGTTTCTGGCATGGCCCGGTCAGTCATTATCTTTGATCTCCACTGTAAACCTGCTCTGTGGAATACTAACACACAGTATTAAAATCTAACTGAAGAAAACTGCACAGCATTGGAAAAATGGTAGTCATAATACTGGGAAAAATAAAATAAGCTTAATAACTGTTTGAAACTGTTAGTACAACATATGAATATATTCTCTAAAGCAGTTGTTTTCAACCTTTTTTTCATTTGTGGACCCCTAAAAAATTTCAAATGAAGGTGTTGGACCCCTTTGGAAATCTTAGGGGACCACAGTTTGAAAACCACTGTTCTATGGTAACAACAACCTTTCACAGACCCCTTAGACATAGTCTGTGGGCTCCAAGAGTTCCGCAGACCACAGATTGAAAACCACTGCTGTAAAGCATAGTGCATTACGTTTTTTGTTGTTAATGTTTAATGTCAGCCATACATTCTAACGATGTTCGGCTCCAATTTTCTGTAGGTGGCTACGGACCATTTCAGTAATTCTTTTCCTGAATAAACAGGATTTGCTAGCAGAGAAAGTTTTGGCAGGGAAATCTAAAATTGAAGACTACTTTCCAGAATTTGCTCGCTATACTACACCAGATGATGGTAAGAGCATTGTTCTCATCTTATTAATAAACCTGTATCATCAAAGTACCACTTCCTTGGGCTGTAGTATATGTTAATTGGGTATGTAATTTTTATTGGAAGTTTCAGATAAATTTTAAAGCAAGTAAATTTCCAAAGTCAAAAGAATGTTCAATACCTTTCAGAAAAATTGTATTGTTAAATTACCATTAGAGTAAAATTTGTCTGTTGGACATATGAGATATCTCAAAAGGATATCATTTTATTACCCACTTTGTTGCTGGACTCCACTACAGCCTCCATGCAATGATGGGGTGCAGCAGTGTCCTTTTGAGGTGCAGTATTCCACTGGAACACCTTCGCTGTCTGTGGCAGCACTGAAGGTTCATTTTGTCCTTTATCCCAGATATGGTAGGTAGTAAGAAGTCAAGATAACTAAGTGGGGTCAGTAATAATCCCACCCCGCCACCCCCACCCCCTCTTTTTAAAAGAGATTCTCTAAGAAGTTTCCATCTCATAGTATTTGGATATTTATAAAATAAATATACCTGTTACAGATTCATTCTCTTTAATGACCATCACCCTTTCTTTACCTGCATCCAGAGTAGTAGGGCTCAACCTAGTTAATGGCTTTAGGAATCATATGGTGATGCAGATCACCTGCAAGCTCCTTACAGACGCTCATATTTGCACTAATACTTCCTTGACTTGTGATACATTCCTGACATTATGTGCACCATCATATTTTATTGCTTTCTTTGGGTCTTACTGTTTTAGATAAAATATTATCATTCCAGTCTCTAATATGGTATATTAAAAACATTGTTTCTGTTGCGTTTGAGCAGAAAACAAAGGCTAATTCATAAAGTTGATGGTCAGTGGGTAAGTTATGATTTTCAGAATTATTACTATGAAAATCCTACTTTAACAAGATGCTTATTGTGTTATTGTTGTTAATCAGCAACACCAGAGCCTGGTGAGGATCCCAGAGTTACAAGGGCCAAGTATTTTATTAGAGATGAGTTTCTTGTAAGTATTTTCTTTTTTTATATGTATGTTTTTCTATCATAAGCTTAATGGTTGGCCTATTTAACCTGCATGCCATGTAATACACCCAGGAGAGGTTTAAAAGGCATTAAGCATTAGGTTTTTTAGTGACTTTTCATATATTTGTTTAACGAGATACACAGTTAAATAATTAGAATATTTCTTGAGAATCAGTGATAGGGGATAATGGGTGAATCACTAACTGCACTGACATCAGTAGCAAAACTCACATTGACTTTAGTTGGAACCAAGATTTCACCAAATATGTCACTTCTAAAGGAAGTTGTGGTTCAAATCAATATATTATCTGCTGAATATTAATATTTCCCTGTATGGTTCCCATCATCTCATTTGCCAACTGATTAGTTTTAATAGTAATTATTTGCTTTAAGTATTTGTACAATAAGTATCTGAATTGGGTGTCGTCATTAGGACACTGAGCATCACAAAAATTGGGACTCCTCTATACCAGCACCAAAAAAATACTGAGAGAGTTTGTGTGTGGTTTGTGAAGAGGGGCTGAAGAGTCACACAGAGGCAAAATTGAGCACTCTGGAGGGGAAAGTTCACTATTGGAGTTGTGTGGGCTAGTTCTGCACATAAATTTCCCCATTAATGTGAATCAGTGAAGTTATCTGATCTCTGTGGTTACATTTCAGTTCCAAAGTTCCCAAATACTCAACTTTTTGTTCCCCTCATGTTATATCCTTTGGAGTTTTCCCACTGACTTCAGTGGAGTCAAGATTTCACCCTTAGGACTTGCATAATAACCTCACCAACCTTCAGCTGAGGCGTGAGAGCATAATTTTTCCAGTCAGTTTTATTTTGACACACTATTTCTCTGTGTTATTCCTGCAGAGAATCAGCACAGCAAGTGGAGATGGAAGGCATTACTGCTATCCTCATTTCACCTGTGCAGTGGATACAGAAAACATCCGGAGGGTTTTCAATGACTGTCGGGACATTATTCAACGGATGCACCTTCGCCAATATGAGTTGTTGTGATGGAGAGCACTTTTTTCTGTGTTTTGGACTCCTTATTCCTTATTAAAAAAAAGAAAAACAAAAAACAAAACAAAAAAAAACCAACCCTTGCCCACATAGGGTGGAAGAGAACTGTTGCAGTCTCCCTATGATTTGCACCCCTCAACTTTTTCTCCTTGCTGGACAGTAACAGCACTTCTAAGCTTGCTTGTGTCCCCCTCAGAGAGTATGAGATGGCACCTAAAACTTAAAGGCCATTTCCATGGGGGGTACCCTAACACTGTTATTAACCAAATAAATAAATTAATTAAAAGCCCTGAATGTGGAGCACCTGAAAGGATTGGGGATAAAATTTAAAAAGTAAACAAAAACAAAAAAATTGGGGAGAGAACACCTTAGGTAATTTAGCACTGTTGTGGGCATAATCATATAACCCATGATCTCAACTTTGTATCCATTCACTGCATCAGACAAAAGAAGGTGCCAAGTCACAGACCAAGTTTGAAGACAGACACTTGAGTTTGGTTCTCTGACTGTAATGTGGCTTTGAACGGAAATACTGACAATTCTACAACAGACCTAGACAGTGCAAAAACTAACTGCTACCTTTCAGAAGGGTATTTTTAAATCCAGTCTTGGTGGTCTTAAGATGACCATGGACGTTATGAGTTGAACTGCGTATGACCTGTGATTGCAGAAAGAGTAAACCACACACTGTTTTCAGTTTGTCCACTGATGATCCCGTCTGCTATAAAAATCATTATCTGGACTTTAGTCCTCACGGTATTTCCCTTCTTTTTCTTCTCTCCCGCCCTCATTTTTTTATTTTACTGCTGGATTATTATTCTTGTACAGACTGTAAAATGTATTATTTTGTACAACTTTATTGAAAAAATAACTTGTAGAAGATCTTTGTGCCTTGATTATGGCTGTACCTGTACAATGAGCTAAGATGTAAGTATGTTTGATTGCGCTGTACAGCTTTGTCAACCCTATCTGCAGCATTAGCTCAAGGTAGGGAAAATTTATCTGTAGTTTAGTTTTTCTGGTTTATAAAAGAAGGAAAAATACTGTTTAGTAAAAAACAAAAACAAAAAAACAAAAAAAAGTACAAATTGTGCAAAGTTAACCACTTTAAAAGTGAGGTCTTCAACAAGTGACCAGATGTTGCAGCATCATGCTTTTTAATTTTTAGCTTTAATTCATTTAAATCTCTATCCAAATGCAAAACATGGCTTGTTTCTACATAAACCAAATTTTGCTACAAATTATAAATGTTAGTCTTTGGTCATTCATAGTCCTTTTCGCAAAAGTCAAAAACAGAACAAAAACAAACACATAGGCATCATGCAGGTCTGGTGACCACCTGTAGACTGGGCCAAATACCCCACCAAACTCTGCTATCTTGCGTGAGCATAATACTACAAAAATGATAAGGTGTACACCGCCCTTGGATTTGGCCACTGAATTCGTTTCAAATGACATTTTTATCTCTCTTTTAATAAAGAGATATCTTAGAACCTTTTTATTTTATATTAACTATATAAGTAGCTTAAAGTGAAGATGTGTGGATTTTTCTTAAACTTGAATAATTTATGCAAATTATATGCTTAGAACAACATGTGGTACAGTAAAAAGAAAAAAGAGCAAAAATCACTGTAGCAATAAGAGAGCATGTAATTTTAGTAACTACTACACTGCTTTATATTTTATACTTAGGTGTTTTATGTCTCTGTGAGTGTTACTTTTTCATGTGTCTAAACCTACGTGTACAATTTGTACAAAGAAATTACAGCTGTAATAACACATCTAGAACAGTGTTAGCATATATTACTGAAATGCCCCTCTATCCCTCCTTCCCATCTATTCCCCCAAACCAATCTGGATCTTAAAGCAGTGAATTTAAAAAAACATTACCTCTTTGCCTTTCACACTAGCTTTTTTTTTCACAAGACATTAATTTCTTTTTGGGAAGAGGTCCAGTTTAAATTAATGTTAGGGTGTGGTCAGCGATGTCTATGTGGCTAGATTTGCTACAGATACCAGATGCCTTTTTAATGTTATGAAATGTAACTATTCAGAATTGTGAATTTTTTTTGTTGCTTTTGTGGCTTTCTTTAATGAAGAAATTAGCTACCAAGTCCATTTCCACACATGTAGAAAGCAAGGACTTGGTGCTGGTAATGTCTCATTCCCCCATTTGATTCAAAATTACTAGTGATCTTTCAGAAGATGCTAAATTGTCTTGAAACTTTGACTGCAGTTGCTGATCAGATTTGGGAAAATTGTCTGTTCAGTTCAGAGGTTTGGAAAGCTGCCATCTGAATCTTTTGAATCGGTAGAAGAGCCTGACCCAAAATAGCCCTCACGTCCTTAGATTGGAAACAGGGTTGGGGTTTCAATAGGTAAAAGTGGGACGCAAAAAGAAAAGGAAATAAAACATAAGCCTTAATTTTTGTTACAGGAGCCAAAACTTTTAAATTTAGTGCCAACCTTCGTCTTTTTAAGTATAGAGGGAGTTGATGGAAGCAACAAATTTATATATAGGGGAAAAAAACAAAACCTAATGGTAGGGAGTGTAATCTCTGATCTGAGAGAAAGAAAGCACCTCCTTTTATAAATAAAAAGCAATGTCAAACTCCTTTCTCTGATAATGACCGGACTCACAAGCAAATGTAACAAAGAAGAAATATATAAGACAATACCATTTTAAGAAACTTTCCTATAAAGCTTTATATGAATGGAAATGTTTAGGAGATGTGTTTTTTTTTTTTTTTTGGGAGAGAGAGAGAGAAGGCAATGTATTGAAAAGTCGGGTTGCACATGTGTGGAGTATGTGTCTTAATGTCTCAGTATTGCCTTTGTCAGTTTCTTTAGTAGTCCATGCAGTTTGGTGGCCTGGTAAAGGCAAGTCTTATTTTTTTTAAAACAGCTTTTCTTTTTTTGTTTTGTTTTTATTTTTAACACAAAACCATAAAGCTTTAATGCTTGCTATTTAATTAGTAACTCTGTTTTTTTCGGTCTCTAATTTTGTAGCCATAATTTGCAGTTATTTGAACCATTCCAACCTAATGCTTAGTCATATTTTCTCAGTTTTGTTATTTTCCCTCCCTCATTTATTTATTTGAACTTCTTGTTTTCATAATTGAGGACTTCGGTCTTTTGTCTCATTCACCTATTTGGGAATTTCTGACCTTACATCCAAGACTTTATTCATTCTACTCAGTATTCATCATGATGCTGAAGTGTAAGATACCTGCAAATGTAAACACTACCACTTCTATTAATAAAAACAAATGCAGTGTTTTAGGGGCACATTTGCATCACTATAGTTAAGGCTGTGTCAGTATTTCCATTATAAACCCATGGGGGGGTCTATACCTTGGCACCAAATTGCCCAAGCTAAATCTTGCCATACAAGGCTTCTGCTCAAGCATGATTTGGAGGGTTGGTTTTTATACAATTTTCAACACAAACTTTTTGGTTCTGTTTTAAATTATACAACTGTTTTGTTGGACAGGGGTTGATTTAAAAAAAGATTGGTTCAAGATTTTTTTTTGGCATTTGTATAACTCAAACGGTTTTGATTTAAAACATAACCTTTGGCAAGCCAGTAATCTACCATATGATCTGATCACTTTGGGTATTTTGTAAAAATGATAATAAATTGTAGCAATGTCGTGGTTTCAAAATCAGCTACTGTACATTTGCAGTAACTTATTTCATCCCAAGGATTTTTAATTGTATGGACTTAGTGTGCATGTTCAGCAGCCAGTGTGATACAGTCAATAGTCATGTCTTCAGAGGTGCTTGCTATCGTCTGTTAAGGAAAATAATCCATGAACTGTGGAGGTTTTACCCTACAAACCCAGATAGCTCAGAAAGCATAAAAAATGCCCTCTTAAAATAGAGGGTAAAATCCTGGCCTGATAGAAGTCAGTGAAAGTCTTTATTTACCATGACTTCATGAGGCCATGATTTCACCCAGCGTGTGTGAATGGTGACTAACTTGAGGAACAAGAGCTAATTCCTATTGCCTTGTACAACACACTTTCAAAATTGGTACATGCATCAGAATAATTGTTAACCAATAAATTTATGCATAGATTTATTATTCTTTATTTATAGGCTTTTCTGTGGTGCTCATCAGTGTAGTATCTGGGCACCTTATAACCATGAACATTCCTGTGAAGTGGGTTTGTATTAAATCCCCATTTTACAAATGGGGAAATGAGGTACAGAGAAATTAAATGATTTACCTAAACCATACAGGAAGCTAGTTGCAAATTTGGGGCTAGAACCCAGGTCATCTGAGTCTGTCTAGTGCCTTAACAATGAAACCATTGGTTATTGGTGCTATATAAATGCTGAAGGTAGATAAAGTAATTATGAGCTATCAAATAATACAACTTATGTTGGAGGAGAAAACCCCCTCTATGCCTTTTCATACAATACATGTTTATCTATGTTAGCCGTCTTAGCACTGAATCCTTTTCCTTGTGAAATAAATGACAAAACTCCAGCTGATTTTAAAATGCAGGATCAGGCAGGTAAAGTGACAGCTGAGGGCAGTCAGCAACTTACAAAACCAGACCTTTGTTCCTTTATAACATGTTGGGTTTGTACCACCATGAAAAATACTTATAGGCAAAATCTCTTTGCATTCACAGAGGAAAATAGTACCCCTCTCCCTTCAGAAACATGAAGCTAAAGGTAAGCACTTGGGGGAGAAACCCTTCTCTGCTTTAACAAACTTAGAAATGTTTTTGAAAATAAAGTAAGTTACAAAGGGGATTTCTGAACCTCTGACACCAAAAAAATGAGCTCAGGTGGAGACTGGCAAGGTGGTAGTTCCAGCATAGCATATGGAACTTGTTTTCTCCTACATTAATATTGGTAGAACCATCAAAAAATGAAGCTGACCAGTTTGTTTAAATATTAAGCATGAAAGTTGGTATTTAATTTCTTAGGCCAATGTTAAAGCAGGATCGGAACTGCTGTAGAGTATCATTCTGTTGATGTCATACAGATGTTGGTAAATGGCAGCTATCGGTAGTGAGCTCATCAATAACCATTAACTGAAAATACAGTTATGTACAAATTTGTTTTTTAATGGTGAAAACTGCTTTTCAGCCTGTCTACTTTTAACATGCTGAGCTGAGCAAAGCTGAAAAGGGTCTTCGACTTACACAGGATGACAAATTGAATGAGTCGTCAGTGTGATGCAGTGATTGAAAAAAGGCTAATATGCTGGGATGTGTTAACAGGAGTGGTACATGTAAGACATGGGACATCACTGTCCCACTCTACTCAGCACTGGTGAGGCCTGAGCTGGAGTACCGTGTCCAGGTTTCGGCACCCCACTTTAAGAAAGTTGTGGACAAATTGGAGAGTCCAGAGGACAGCTGCAAAAATTATGAAAGTTTAGAAAACCTGATATCTGAGGGGAAAATGTGAAGAGAGCGAGCGAGGGTGGACCTGATAAATCATCTAATATGCTAACGGTGTTACACAGAGGTCAGTGATCCATTGTGCTCCATGTCCACTGAGGATAGGACAAGAAGTAATGGGCTTAATCAGCAGCAATGGAGATTTGGGTTAGATACTAGGAAAAACTTTCTAAGTATAAATAAATACTGGACTAGGTTACTGAGAGAGGTTGTGGAATCCCCATCATTAGAGATTTTTAAGAACAGGTTAGAAAAATGCCTATCAGGGAAGGTCTCAGTTTACTTGATCCTGCCTCAGCACAGGGAGCTGAACTAGATGACCTCGTGAGGTTCATTCCAGCACTACATTTCCATGTTTCTAAAAAGGGTGCAGTTTAAAGCACAGGTCTTCAAAAAGTGACATGTGACATCACTGATCTCTGCATCAAATGTGCTTGATAGGTAGGAAAAATGCCTTTTACTTGTCTGCCAGCCCTGCAAATTTGACCAGGGCTCTGGAAGTCAAGCTGGGTTCTTTCCATCTTGTGCATCATCGCCAGTAATAAAGGTTCAATGACACCTATGCTGTGAGATGCAATTGATTGAAATTTGATAAACAATTCTCTTGATGAGAAACAAGATAGAATAGAATCTACAGCTCACTCACTCCTACTGGCTCTGCAATGTTAATATGAAAAGCAGCAAAAATTTACTGTAGTCAATAAAATCTGAAAACATGATCCAGAATACACTCATCTCTTGAGTAAGAAGATGCCATCTTTAAGCAGTTACTTATGAACTAGAGCTAACTGCATTCTAAGGTTGGAACAGACAAATGCAAAGAATTTCAAAAGTTAAGGCTTGAACACCTTCCTTAACTCACTGGTTTTTTGCATTAGAAATCACATGTAATAAAATACCTTGTGCTAATGTCAAAATCCTGCAATACCTAGTCAAGGGGGGCAAGGACAGACTCAGAGCAGGCTTAGGACAGAGGTGGTGGTGTTTGGAATATTTTTGGTTTTGCTGATTTGTTATACAGTCTGTTTGTGACTTTCATTTTCATATAAAACGTAAAGCGCAGTATTTCTCCTCTTGTAATTGTCACGTTCTTGGTACCATGTAAGAATTAGCCAGTGTGAAGGCGAGGAGTAGGCAGCAAACAGGGTTTGTCCCACGGGGATCGTGAACATCACAGCAGTCCTGTGAATGCAATTGTGAGGGCCATTTGGAAGGGATTCCATCCAAGTTCATTTTCATGCTGTTACCACTCCTATGTTTGCCAAGTCAAGGAGTTTCCATGGAAGAGGGGGTGATAAAGCCCAGTATAGTCCATGGTGGGAGACTAATGGAAGACACCTCATTAAACCTAGAACTCTATGAAACAGTGCAGGTATCTTGGGAAGAGTTGATTCTCAACAGTCATCATCTGAATTGCACTGTTTGCTTGAAGGCACCATCTCCAAAAGGGAGTCTAAGGAATAGATGATAGGAAAGGCATTGGACTTTGCTCCGTTTTCCATTCCCCATTCGTTCCCCCAGGTTAGAGTAGTGCTGGGCTGTAAAGTTCCACATCTGTAACAGGCTCTGCAAGCCAAGTGCTGATAACACACAGTAGCATGTTAATAACATGCCTGTGCCTAAAGTTCCACCACAACCAGGTTATTCGTTCAGTGCTGCACCCCAGGAGCCATTACCCTGCTTGTGGGAGTACCACTGGGTTGTGCTGCTTTTTTCTCTCCAGCTGCTGTGAAAGGCAGCAGGAGACAGATTGAAGAATCAAAGGAACTGGAGAAAAGGAGAAATAGGCTTTGAATGCCTTTGTCAGGGATAGAAAAGAAATTTGGAGGAATTTTTCATTCCTCAATATCAGTGTCTTAGGTTTGAATCATGATAAAATGTCTCCAAGGAAACAGGGGCTATTTCATTAAAAAGATTAGGATGTCCTGAACTAAGGAACATGACTGAAAAACATAAAATACCCAAGTTACAAGTGAAATCAACAAGCTTTTAAGAAAAGTGTAAGCATTCTTATGCACGTTGTTCAGCACACAGAGATCAATTGGTGCTTGCTCTGGTATTAGGAAACATGGTTTTGCTATAGGTTCCATCTGAAAAGTACCTGGGTGCATTGTGGGGTTCTGCTGTTTAGCAATTTACAGTAGGTAAAAAGAGTTTAGGTAACATTTTTAAGAGGTATTAGAATCGTGCTCCATCTATAATCAGTGACCACTTCTGCTCTCTTCCCCCACCTCCCACTCTTGTTTTGTCTCTAAAGTATTTCCCAGTTACCTACCAAAGTGTCTTCATGTTGCAGTATCTAGAATAACAAACTCTGATCCTTCAGTTGTGAATCTCAAGGTTGAAAAGTGCTTAATCTTGAACTTCTCCAAGAGGAAGAACCTTCAGCCACATCTCATCAGCCTAACTTGCTGCTGCTATATTTTCTTTGTGGATCTGAAAGCGATTAGAATCTTATCTCTATCTGAATGTATTGGCTGGGTCTTAAAGGGCTACTGATTACTGAAATACAAGCTTCTGCTAAATGAATTTAGTGAGAGGTGAGAGCAGGGGTAATTAGGTTAGAGATGATAATTCCAGGGTGGAATGTGTGAAAACACATAAAGGAAAGATGAACTTTGGTATGAAATCAGCTCTTCTCCTTGAGGTTTGTTTTGTTTTTATTTCCCTGATAAGCTTTGCAAAAATATTTCCCAGTCTTGTATAAAGCAAGGTTCATCATATCCATCTCCCTCATACAATACTTAGCACTTGCATAGTGCTTTACAGACACTAATCCTCATTAGCTGTATGAGGTAGGAAGTCTGAGGCTGACAGGTAAAGGAACTTGCTCAAGACCACACAGCTAGTTGATTGCAGGGTAGAATTAAAACTCAGGCTTTTGACACTCCACCCATAGCTTATTCCTTACTGCCTCACATGTGAAAGACAAGTAGAGTAAATAATTGTGCATTTAAGAGGGGAAGTCTTGTTTGTTTATTTACTGGAAAATGAAAAGTCTCTAGGACATTCAGGTAAATTTAAGTGCATTCATTATAACGCAATATTAAATGTTGCATTGAAACCTTGAAAAACACCAATGCATATGGGAAAGTACAATAACTCCAAGGGGACATCAACATTGTTTCTATTCAGAGTTGTAAAAGCATATTTTGCTAATTGCAAGTTCTGGTAAACTCAGAATGTTTAGTAACAATTTAACTGATACATTGAGGCTGTCTTTTCTTATCTCACTTTGCCTGCTGTTTATTGACCTAGGAAAAAAAGCCTGGAGATCATGCTTTTTCTGCTAAGGGTCATTCAGCTAAAGTTTAACTTTGGTGCAGTCCCTAGTTTTCCTCTCCAGGAAAGTTGGAAGTAAATACTTTGAGTATTGTTCATTCTTATATATAAAAAGGTGAAAATTCATTACTGTTACTGTAATCAAAATAAAGAAATACAAATATATAAAGAGTTAAAAACTTCTTTTAATTTTAAGATCTAGTTACTGAAAGTGATCAAGTCAGTTATTCTTAATATTGGTTCTAGGGGTAGCATTTTGTATTGTTGACCACTGAATCCTCCTGCACTGCTGAGATGACAAACTAGGTATTGTAGCATGACTTTGATTGTGGCTCCCACAGCTGACTGCACTCCTGATCATTGTCATTGGGTGAATTCTCAGCCTGTACTGGAAACACTTATGGGGGGCTACCAATAGAGCATGTTGACTGTGAAGCTCTAACATAACAGACCTGTCCACTGGCCAAACACCCTACTTAAAGTGCACAGATCAGGGACCTCAAGACTTGGGGTTTGGGGGGAATGGTATCCCCACACATGCACAGACATCTGCTCTGAGATCTGTGCAAAGGCCCTTTATTTGGCTTTCTGTCGGGAACCAGGATTTGGTCCTAAACTATGGCTTGGGTGTGTGTGAGAAACACGTTATTCATGCCTCTAAGATATGAACCAGCAATACCATGAATAGATTTTAGTGACTGTTTGTTTATTCGGATATAGCTTTCATTGATGTCTCCACTGTCCTTTCTCTCCAAAACCCCCTGTATTGTTTACTACTCCCATTCATTGCATCATGTCTGCAACTAGATTTGCTGCTCTTGGGGGCAGAGGCCATGCCACGTCTTTCTGTTTGTACTACAAAAGGCCTAAGACACCGGAGGTGCCGTAAAACAATAAACATCAGAATTGCAGAGCCTGTTCCATCACAGACTTTGCCCCCTTCCAACAGCAAGGCCCGCTTCTTCAACCTGTCTAAGAAACAAAGAGCAGCATGTCCATATAATAAAAAACAAATGTGCACTGCATACACACATCTTCCTCTGGGGGAGAGGATGAGAGACAATGAAGCACCTGGGACATGTTAAGACACGTCACTTTCTGCACTACTGGAGGGTGCTCAGATGTTTGCAACGCACCTAGCACAATGGGGCCCTCATTCATGGCTGGATCTCCTAGGTGCTATGGTAATACAAATAATATGGTGGTGAAGATGGCACAAGAATCTATTAGAATAGCGCAGCTATGGTAGAAAGAACTGGATTCTATTCTGGTTTGTGCATTATCAACTGCATTATTAAGTGAGTTCCACTATCGGAGCTTAATTCTGCCCTCTGTAGACAGAAAGGTAACTGAAGGCAGAATTTGGTCTATAAAACTTATTTATTGGAAATAACTGCACCACACGCAATTAACCTGTGGACTTTGACACATGAAATCACTGAGGCCAAGGGGTTGATAGAACTTGATAAAAGCTCCTCGAACTTCCTCTTCCAAGTGAAAGGATTGTAATATTTTAACTGAAATCCAGTGTATGCAGATGACTGTAACTAGCACAGAAATAACTTGTACCACAACTGCTACATATTTGTATGGAAAAACCTCTTACAATCCAGACACTTATTTATAATGATGGGGAGGAGCAGGAGGGAATCATCCTGCATGCTACAAAGCAAAAGCCAATACTAACTGATAAGGGTGAAGAAGAAACTTCCCCTCTTGGTGGGTTTTTCAGGTGTTGTCTATGGGTTTCTTGAACCTTGCCATCTGCAACTGGCCACTGCAGTAGATGGATAATTGGTCTGTTCTAGTGAGAGAACTCTTGTCTATTTATGGTAATGCAGTAGAAGCAAGAAATAGTTTAATTTTTAGAGCCCAGGATGAGTTTGCAGGGCTGGCATTTAAGGGAAAACACAATTTTACTTGCATACTGAACTTATTTTACAGGGAATCAATAAGATACACACCCACAGTCTGCTACCATTTTAGTGTCACTTGTCAGAGTACAGCCACATTTTAAGATGCATCCACTTTTGATAATTGGGCTGGGACTTTCTGTTCTCTTTGTCTAGGCTGTTTTCTTTCCCAGTACCTCTCTCCAATCTTGTCTCCATTCTCTCAATGGTTTTCTGTCTCCTCCTCTCCCCCTGATTATTCTCTTTATATATAAACTTCACTAATTTTCAGTCTCTTCCTCCTTGCCACTATCCTGCTAGCTGAGGGAGGACTAGAAACTTCTTTAAGCGAGTGTCATTGCTACTAATTAACTAGCCAGAGAGGTTGGTGTGCAGTGGGGTAAATCACTCCCTCCTTCCATCTCCCCACACTTCCTTCCAGACTCGGCTGGCAACTTTCACCAACTCCTGCCAACTTGTTCCATGAGAAACATGGCTCTTGCATTACTGAGCTCAGCCATGAACTTATCCTCTATGTTCAATACAACAAACCAAGAATATAGGCCACATTTTAATGTAAACTCATTCTTATATTTCCATGTCTGCTTAGATTGGGGTCAAATCGCACTTTATGCAGAGTAAGGAGTAAATTTTACCTTCAAAGCCACAAACCCCCATTAACATAAGTGAAGGGAGAATTTGACTGTCATGCCTTGTTTCCAAAAGGGTCTCTGATGTGTCTCCTGTTCTCCCCAACCATCCCTTGCATTTTTGCATGTATGTTTTATAGTGTTGAAGATGCAGTATTTTATGTGTTAGAGCTCTATAAAATAGTTTGCAATTATTTGTGGGTGCAAATGTGCAAGCATAATTTTGCAAATCACTGCTGTACAGTGCATTCTAATGTTAAAGGTTGTATTTTGAAATCTGTGTTGCTTCCATCCAGGCTTTGTGTCAACTTATTCAGTTTGTATTCACAGCACATAGACTGTGTAGGGTATTAATCTGCAGTAGTCAAACAAGGTAAGCAGCTGGTGATCTTCTATCATTTTGTCTGATCTACACCAGAAAACTTAATACATGGGAATAGAATGCTAGCCTGAACATCTTCCAAATAGCTATAGAAATAAGCATGGTACTTTGCATTTGGTGTGTGTGGGGTTTTTTTTTTGTTTTGTTTGTTTGTTTTGAGGAAAAAAATGTGACACAGTAGAACTCCAAAGTTAGGAGCCTGTGCAAATACTTTGTCTCTCTATAACTTAATAATTGATCAAAGTTTCCTCTTTGAACTGAATGGATTGTAATATTTTAACTGAAATCCAGTATGCACAGACGACTGACAGAAATAACTTGTATCATAACTGCTACATATTTGTATGGAAAAATCTCAGTTACAATCCAGAGAAATACTTGGAATTCTCTCCTGAAATCTAAGAAATGGTCGATAATACATCACAGATGATAAAGGCTAAGGCAGTGAAAGTTCTCAAATAATAAGAATACCTGACAGATGACAAGTCTGCCAAGTGCTTTATGGTTCATTCTCAATCCCTGGATAACTTCATCCACCATCAAAATATAGCCATGTAGCCATTCTGCATCAATGCTACATTCCCTAAATAATTTCTATATAATCCATGGTTGTGGTGTATAGGCATATATATAGGAAATGTCTTTTTGTTTCAGTTTTATTTATTTTTGGTAGGAGAAACTAACAATCCAATTGAAAGAGGAAGGAGAATTCAGAAAGACAGAAATGTAACAGCTTGATTTGGAGTTTTTACATAGCTTTTGGGTTAACAAGTTACTTTTACAAAAGATTCAGCACATCTCAAACAATCACAAATGGTTCAAGTGTTGGTATTACAGATCATGTCAAGTTGTAGTAACAACTACCTCCCACTAACGCTGGGGTGTTGTGTTCCTCTGAGAAAAAAAAGCTCTGGGCAGATACCAGGCCTACTCTCTGTAGTGCCAGGTTTTTGCTTTGTAGGTTCTGATCTGAGTACTAACCAGGTTGGACTTTTTCTGAAGTCTGTGTTTTGGTTTCCTTTTTTATGCAGGATAACTTTTATTTTCTCCACCCTCCATTAGATAGGACAGCATGCTAGCTGTCCTGCAACCATTCTCTGAGAATCTGTCCTATGGTTTGTAGCCTTGCACACCATTCTGGTTATAAACACAACATACAAGTGAGCTGACGAAACATGAGAGGGGTACATACATTTGTTACTCAGCTTTTAGAGGAACTGCCTCTTGTCTTGGCCTTGGCTAGAGCAGCTATGGGTGCAGTATAGTAATGTCTAATTTCTGTACCATGTGTATTCCACACAGTTCAAGTATGCCATATTATCTTGACACCAAATTAAAACTCACACCAGAACTGAAGATGTAATTGGAGTTACCTCACCTGCACTTCTCAAGCTTGAAGGGAGCATTTCTAACTGTGCTAACATACTGCATTTCTGCTTAGGACTTGCCTTTTTTTACCCACAGCGGTTCAGCATTACCAGGAGTTGGTTACAACAGTGCAAGCTACTCAGCAATACTCAGTGATAATGGTAGCATTAGAATCTGATAGAAAAAGCAATATCTGTGCTACAACTGGGTTAACTGCATGGGACTGCACCAATTTAAATATATGTTCACTGAAAACAAAACTTGGGGTTGATCTACACATACCTTCATCCAAGAATTTAGGTACCTTTTGCCTACTGTTTAGAGCCATTTCTGTAAGTCAAATTGCTCCAGTTTGTTAATCATGACGACTGGATGGCTGCTATGTTTTTCTCCTTTCACATGATTAAAGGGAAATGTGTCAAAGCTTTGGTTTTAACATTCTAAAGAGAGATCTCAATTGGCCTTCAGCCTCAGTGTCACTTTACTCCCAGACTTTTCTCATAAAAATGGTTGGTGTTGCTTTAATAATTGAAATACTATTCTGCTGTTTTACTCTCCCGCAGCCAGGAAGCAATCTGTCAGCACAGGTGAAGAACAATATCACAGGCCTGCTCCTTTCTCTTTTCCTGTCTCTTTTCCTCCTTGGCAGGGCCAGGAGATATTACCCTATATTTATCTAGAACTTTTGTTTCCAAAAGCTCTTACAAATGCCCACCAATAAAACACAGCTGTGCCTGTGGGAAGTGCAATACAGCCACTCTACATCTAGGGCATGTGAAAACAACTATAGCGTGCAAGTGGAATAAACTAACACTGAACAAGATTATCATCTCTTGGCTATTTCAGGGAGTGCATCTCCTTCAGGTTCTATTGGAAATTAAGTATGGACAGCTCTTTGCTCCTTTCTACCATGTGATTTCATAAGATGGAGAAATGCATTGAAGAGAGCGTACTTCCCTCCCTCAAATTAAAGGGAGCCTGAACTAGAATAAAGAATCTTTTAAATAACTAATCAGCTATGCTCTTGGCTGCCCTCCAAACCCGAGAATATAATCGCATCCTCCTATGTCTCACATATAAGCTCTTACACAGCTTAAAGTCAATCTAAACTAAAACAAAGGGACTCTGTGTTCTCCTCACATGCTCTGAGTTTTGATAATACTTGTCTCCTTGCCTAAAGCCAGATTGTTTGATCAGTTTTCATTTCAGCCTTTACTTTCTCTTCCTCCCCCTCCCCCCACCTTTTTATTCCATTCCTGGTTCAGCTGCCCCAGTCTTTTCCTTCACTTTAGGACCACCATTGGCCTCTTTCCTTAGGTTATCATTTCAGGTCACATTAGTTTAATTAAAGTTGTACATTTGGACTAAACAGCAGAGGGCCAAATTCTGCCATGGGCTATATGGAGTTCCAAAAGCCAACAGAAAAGTTTATCTATGGTGTCAACTTTGTGTGTGTGGAAAGAGAGTAAATCATCTCCTCAGTGCATAACCTGAATGGGTGGCCTGTACAGTTAGGTGCTCTGTGTGGCTAAAGATCACAATAGCAGAATCATTTGACCAGTGTATCCTCATGGTTGCAGATCCCTTCCACTGCCTGTTCCCCTTCACTGATCAGCAGTGAAACAGTTATAAATTATGATATTTAAAATATCTGTAGGATTTATAGTTACCATATTAATTGAATGAACAGAGTAGTTCACAGATTTCAGAGCTAGTTTCAGACTCTCTCTGGACGCAGGAAGGCAATACTTACCACCTGATTATCATTTGGAAGGTTTTATTCACAACCAGAAAATCTTCAAGTATAACCTTAAAAAAACCATGCAAACACACAAGAGATTCAGACTCAAACAATTCTGTGCCAAGGAGTAGATTATTTGGCTGTAGAATACTTGGACTCTGGGCCTAATATGGTTTCTTTATTACTACAAGTTACACTAGCATGCTGTTCTGTACCTCTGTAAAGGAACTTTTTTTTTAATTTGGTAAACAAGATGTTCAGTTTATATCCATAAGGATCATACAAATAGATGTCTTTTGTATAGAGTATGTCCTAAGGTTAAAAAAAGGGGGGGGGAAGCAATTGCCTATATATGTTTACACACTGGGGCCTAACCTAGTATGGTGTGTAGGTGCAACCACAATATAAATATTTAATAATATTAACTTAGCACTGGCTTTCACATTTCATCTCAGCATTTCAAAGAACAGTAAGTAGGAAGCTGTTGCTACTAACACACTGCAGTTGTGACTTTGTATCTACTTTCCCCCTTCTCTTGTAACTGACATCTAGCTTAATTGTTTTTTTTTGGGCTGATATTATTGTGCCTTTAACCTTTGTGTCTGGTAGCAACTGTAACCAGGGATAAATCACTTAAACTGGAACAGCCAGAACAAACTCACCTCACACTGGAAAATGCCATTACTATGCCAGTCTTTAATTTTCACATTTTGTTTGTATCTGCCCATGCGCCAAATGGTCTCACCCATAATTTACCAACCAGTGGATTTTACAAGCATGCTTAAAAGAGAGGGAGAGAAAAACAATTCCTTTCCAGCAAGTATGTCCACAATCCATAAGAAAAACAAAAGCTAATTGTAGAGGCAGTGAATACTGGAACTTCAAGAAAGGAACAAGAGGAACTTCTTAGGTAGGAGAGAGGCTTCAAAGCTATTCTCCTCTCCTCCCCAACCCCTCTTTATTAAATACATGGTATCTGGAATGATGGTTTTCAAAAATATTCTAAATATTTTCAAGAAAAGGGGTAGACCTATGTTTGCATAGTATCCAGTAAAGGAAACTCAGAACACAAGTATAACAAATAGCAGCAATGCAATCCATATTCACAAATAAACCATCTCCATAGGCTTCATCCATAGATCCATCACCTCTCTAAATAAATAAATACATAAAAAATCCTCTCTCATAATTTCTTATGTGCTTGCTCTGAAGAACAGTCATGGCCAGTTCATACCATGCTGCCCACCTGTAACTACAAGAGCCTCTTGGGGCCTACCAATGCTAGTGGGATGTTAAGGACCCATTCTTCAGTGATGCATGATATGGAGTAGAGAGTACATCATGGGGATAACTTGAATACCCTTGGGATTTTGAGTCTCTCTCCCTTCATTGTGGCTGTGGTTGGAGTGCATTCTAGTTTCTTTCCTCCTTGTTAACACACAATTTCCACCTACTGTTTGTTCTCCATATGTGTAAGTTCTGGACACTCAACCTCTTTGGGCATAGCAGCAGCACCTCACCCCTACACATACAGCTGGCACAGCCTAGAAGACTGGATGTTTATTAACCTAGGGCTTGTGCCCCGCCCACACGCATGCTTGGAAGGATTTGATTTGTGAATGTTGGAAAAGGTCAGTTTCACCCTAGGCGCACAAACCCCCAGAACATATTTCCATTGGTGATCACCAAAATGCAGGGACAGGCAAAGCCAGAGAAATGCTGCTTGAGAGTTTAGTAGATTTTGATGCATTTACTGTGCAGGGTGTCCAGGCCATACCTCAAAACCTGTCTGAACAGTTATAAAGTTCAACTCGTTTAACCCCATCCTCTAAGGTCAACTCCCTATTGTCTGACCCTGTGAACATTTCAATCAATACAAAGGGGGGAGGGGGCGAGTCTAACCCCCCCATTTTTGCTCGCCTGAAAATTTCACTAGATCAACCCAGGGGAAAGGGCTTTGGAACGGGCGTCTCCCTGGTCTGTCTACACGGGGAAGCCTAACCCGAGCGGGCGGGCCGGCAGGGAGCCGGGCCCGGGCCCGGGCCCGTCCTGCGCCGAGGCGCCGACATCCCCCGGCGGGGATCAGCCGAAAGGGGCCGGGGTTCGCGGGGCGGGACAACCAGGGCGACCCTCAGCCAGGGGCCCAGCCCGCGGGTGACCCCCCGGCTCCACGGCCGCGCGGGGCTGCGCCCGCCCCAGTCAGACAGACAGACCGACAACCCGCCCGCCCCGCCCCAGTCAGACCGACAGACCGACCGACCGACAACCCGCCCGCCCCGCCCCAGTCAGACCGACAGACCGACCGACCGACAACCCGCCCGCCCCGCCCCAGTCAGACAGACCGACCGACCGACCGACAACCCGCCTGCCCCGCCCCAGTCAGACAGACAGACCGACAACTCGCCCGCCCCGCCCCAGTCAGACCGACCGACCGACCGACAACTCGCCCGCCCGTCAGACAGACAGACCGACAACCCGCCCACCCCGCCCCAGACCGACCGACCGACAGACCGACCGACAACCCGCCCGCCCGTCAGACAGACCGACCGACCGACAACCCGCCCCAGTCAGACCGACCGACAACCCGCCCGCCCCAGTCAGACAGACAGACCGACCGACCGACCGACAACCCGCCTGCCCCGCCCCAGACCGACCGACCGACAACTCGCGCGGCCCAGTCAGACAGACAGACAGACCGACCGACAACTCGCCCGCCCCAGACAGACCGACCGACCGACAACCCGCCCGCCCCAGACAGACAGACAGACAGACCGACCGACCGACAACTCGCGCGGCCCGGCCTAGCCCTGGCCCCTCAGCCCCGCCCGCCCCAGCCGGGCCCCGGCCCCCGCCGTCACACGCGGCTCTGCCCCCCCTCGCGGGGCCCCTTCCCCCTCCCGCGCCCCGCCCCCAGGCCTGCTCGCGCCGGCGGGCGGAGGCGGGACGAGGCGCGGCTTGCGGCAGCGGCAGGAGCCCATGGAGGACGCCGACTACTGCGGCGGGGGCGGCGGGAGCGGGAGCGGCGGCGGCGGCAGCGGCAGCAGCGCGGCGGAGTGGGGCGATGATGCGGATGGCGGGGGGGTGAGAGCCGGGGGGTTGAGGTGGGGGAGGGGTTCAGGCTGGGATGGGGGGCAGAGCCGGGGGGGTTGCGGAGGCCCCCGGCGGCGGGAGTAATGGCTGGGGGGCTGTAGCTCCTCCCCCCCGTGGGGTAGGGGGAGGGGATGTCTGTCTGTCTGACTGACTGACTGACTGACTCTCCCCCACACACGCTGACAGCTGGGCTCTGGCCCCAGCGGCTCCTGCCGCCGGCGGCGGGCCCGGCCCTCGGTCGGGTTGCCCTGCTGAGGGGCCGGGGCCTTGTGTGCAGCGCCTTCGGGGTCTCCTTCCTGCTCGCCGCCCGGCCCCGGAGTTTAAAACAGATTCTTGGTGGGGGGCGAGGGGTCGGTGTTTAAATAACTCTGGTTCTCCCGGTGTGGTATCAAAGCCTGGCCCCTCCTCAGCCGCCCTCCTTCCTGGGGGGTGAACTCCAGGCGCTCATGGTTGATCCTGAGGCCTTGCCAGCTCTCCTCCACATGGCAAGTGGCGTACCTTTTAAAAATCCTCCTCTGGATTGTTGCCTCTGGTGCCTGGATTTTTTCAGGGTTGTTTCTGGAAAAGCATAAAGGAAGGGCACATCCTGCCCCAAGAGATTTATAATCTAATGCTCTAATCCAGTGGTTGCAGGATTAATCTTAATTCGGCTGTGATTGTACTTGCTTTCTTAAAAATTCGGTTTTCCCCCCCAAACACAGGTGTTGAAATAAACTCTGAGCGGTTGTGCTGTCTGATGTGGATGTTGCACCTCTATGGGCAACAAGCAAAACATTTAACACGTAATTAGGGTATTAGGAAAAACAAATGTAAATAACCACTCTGACTTGGTTTGTAAATAGCAGGATGAGGAGTATGGAGAGGGAGAAGATGATGCTGAAGTCCAGCAAGAATGTTTGCATAAATTTTCCACTCGAGATTATATAATGGAGCCCTCTATATTTAACATGCTAAAAAGGTGAGTGTAAATATATCCGAGTGCATTGTTCTGCTTTTACATAGGGGTGGGGTAAGTTTTGCTTCTTCAGTTAGTTTTGAAATAACTGCCTTTTTTTTTTTTTTTTTTTACCACTCTGTCAGATATTTCCAGGCAGGTGGCTCTCCGGAGAATGTTATCCAGCTGCTGTCAGAGAATTATACTGCAGTGGCACAAACTGTAAATCTACTGGCAGAGTGGCTCATTCAAACAGGTATGCTACAGTGGCCTAATATTATCCTGTGGCTTTAGCTTTTCTTCATAGATTGGAAACCTGTGAACTGTTGGCAGATATATAACATTGATCAGATCCAAAAGCCGGATGATGTCAAAGTTTTCATTCTGTACCTAAATAGATATGATTAAATTAAATTTTTTGTCATGAATCCCGATATACCTGATGAGACTATTTTTCAGTTACACTTTTGTGTGATACGGCAGCTGTCTAACAGAACACAATTAGACCTCAGGGATGAGTGAGGTAGTGTGGTGATGAACACTAAAATGCTAAAATTGTAGTATGAAAGGTGCTATTGTAAATTAGGCTTTTTGCTTTCTGTCTATTATTTTAATTCCATTTACAGAGAATAGTACTTAGATAGTGTTGTGATAGATTCTGTAGAAATACCTAACATCTTATAACATAATTAATGTTGATTTAACTACATATTACTTGCAGCCTACTTTTTTTCCACTTTTTGTGGATCCGTTAAATATACAGTTTTGTAAATGCAGTTCTCATAAGTAATGGCTGAGTGAAATCGTTTACTGCCAAGCTTTCTGGGATTTCTACAACTCTGCCTCTTCAGGGACAAGTTTACAATGTAGTTTGCCGGATCTTTGCCAGAGTGTTATGAAGAGGTGAAATCTACGTCTTGATAGATTCAAATGTAACTAGTATGAAAAGAATGTATGCACACTGTCGGAAATGTCTTAAATCACAGATCACACAGTACAGATACTGGTTACTTCAATACACATTATTCAGAAGGATACCTGGAAAGCTGGTGGGCATGTATTTGAACCTATCATATGGGAAGCAGCTGTCTTTTAGTTTGTAGCCATGTAGCTTCACACTCTATTCTCCATATGTTTTCATGTGAGCAGACAAGATATCGAATGTACTTATCAGAGTAGTAGCAGCCTTGTAAATGTCAATGCCCAGCCTGCTCACATAAATGAAGAAGACAAGTTGAGAAAAGGATTAGGTAACCTGCATATATATGTGCCTGTGCTTCTAAACATAGCTGGTAGGTCTTTGTTTAGGAAAGAGAAATCCCAAATCCTTTAAATCTGATCTAATATTGGTCGATATTCCTCTTTTGGATTTTGAATATTGTCGTCTTTTCTGCCTCTTAGTTAATTTGTTAGATGGTTTCTATTCTATTATTAGAATAGTCAGGGGAAACTTCAAGGAGTTGCTACTACTCTGATACTTTAGATTCCATCCAGTGACATATGCTTTCTTGCAGGTGTTGAGCCAGTACAGGTTCAGGAAACTGTAGAAAACCACTTGAAAAGTTTACTTATCAAACACTTTGACCCTCGGAAAGCAGATTCCATCTTTACAGAAGAAGGAGAGGTAATGCACAGAATATACATAGCCAAGTACAGACCAGCTGCTCAGTGGTCAAACTCGGGGTTGTCAGAGTTGGACATAATGTCTCTCTGAGTTCAGCTCTATGGTGTTGTACCTCTTTAGGCCAGGGTAAATTTGGCCCTTGGATTCAAATACAGTGTAGCTTCCTCTTTAATACTTTTCTAAAAATAGCTCTGTTAAAATTACTCTGCATATCTGAGGAGTCCTGTAGATTCACTTATACAGTGGAAACTGCTCAATGCTGAATACAGTTTATTTCCTTACAAGGTTCTGGTTAGTGATTTCTCTTTCAAGATTCTTGAAATAATACATGTACAAATCTTACTCTGGATGACCTTAAGAAATGGATTCTGTTGGATTCTATAAATGTTTAGAGTGAGCTTTTTATGGCACCATAGAGCAGTGTTTCTTTCTGTCACTGTAATTTTTGCAGACTCCAGCCTGGCTTGAGCAAATGATAGCACATCCTACATGGCGAGATCTCTTTTACAAACTGGCTGAAGCTCATCCGGACTGCCTGATGCTTAATTTTACTGTCAAGGTAATAAATACCAGAGTCTAATAAACCAAAACCGTTGCTTCAATAATAAGCTAATACTTCCTCCATCACATGCCAGCCATAATCTTCCCCATATCTCCTGGGCATTCATAATGCTATTTATTGTATTGTTAGCAGTGAATCAGTACATTTTAAGTGCCAATTTTCTATGGGAAGAATATTGCTGATTGTATGCTGGAAATATTTTTCTTTTAGTTTGACATAGTTAAATCAGGGATCACAGTCGGTAATCTACACGTGTGAACTCTAATAGTAAATGGCCACATTTCATTTGTAGGTAATCTAAACCATTATTATGACTGCCATGTCTTGGGACTTCTTTAAATTTATCTTGATGTTTATGAAATATAATGTATTGAAATCTACAGCATTCTAGTTAGCTGAAGAGCAGATATTTGCACAGATTTCCTCGGTACAGGCTTCACCACACTGCCACATGACAGGGTACCGCATGCTATTTTTAACTTACAGTGTCAGGGACTCATTCTTGGTTGCCTCCAGTTATGGTGTATTTTTGTGATGTAATGGGAGACTGTCCACCAACCCATTTTGTGTAAACTACAGAACAGCTGTCTGATGGTTAACTTTTTTTAATATGTGCTGTGTTCAGAAGTAGGTAGCCTCCTGGCTTGCCTGTTTGCATATAGGAGAGCTAGGAGATTAACTGCTCCATGAACTTGTTTTGTTTAAGGTTTTATAGGTAACTTAATGGTCCCAGATAGAGATGAGAGCACTCAATTAAGAAGCTTAATTCAGTTCATGAATGGTTCTTATGTTTTATATGAACCCGCTTTATCTTTAGTTTAGCAATTCATGACATTAACAAAACACTTCACTGAATTACATATTTATGCTGTGAGAGGGAATGGAATTTTATGTTATGGTGCTGTAGGTTTTATCTTTTTTAAAAAAATATAGGGAATGTTATATGACTGAGATTTAGCCACCTGCCCTATTATCATATTTTTTCACTCAGTAACCAGATGCTGTTTATTATTTATTTATATTATCTGGATTCCATGGAGTGTTTGCAGTCATTTAACATTCTGTGCAGTGTAGTTTCATCCAGTCTTGCTAAGATGTGCTGAAATATAAAAATAAACCATTGTAAGTGTTGTTTATTGTAGCTTATATCTGATGCCGGTTATCAAGGGGAAATAACCAGTGTATCAACAGCATGTCAGCAATTAGAAGTCTTTTCTCGAGTGCTACGTACTTCTCTGGCTACAATTTTAGATGGAGGGGAAGAAAACCTTGAGAAGAACCTTCCAGAGTTTGCTGTAAGTGCCTTTTTACCTTTTGTCAAAAGGAATCTCACTGCTTCCCTGGTATCTGCAGAATATTATGAAATGGTTATGCAGTCTTGCTTATGGGACCACTCCAAGACATTGTAGACTGAGTCATGCATCAAAAATAACTTTTACACTGTTCAGTGTCTTGGCCACCAGGGGTTGTATGGGCCATTGAGATGACACTTTGGAGTTTATTAATATGAATAATTTGAGAGCCCATTTTGCTTTCAGCAGTATCACCAGTGTCTGGATTGACACATGCTATCAGTTGGCAGATGGGTTTCAGTTCTGGCATGATTTTAGTGCTTTAGAAAATCTAGACCCAGAAGGATGTTGACTCTGATGTGGGACATCAAGGCAGCAACTCTTGGAAGTTCCTTAGCATCCAGTAGGAAGACTGGAGAGTTCTGCATGTTGTCAGGAGTATCTCACCACAAGGTTTACAGATAGATTTTGGTTTGAGGCACTTTCAGATATCCACAAAATAGAAAGGTGAAGCCTGATTATAGAGAGAGAATGAATACTGTTCTTATGCCAAATAGTGGCTCCATTGCCAAATATATTAATATAAAGCTGGAGTTTGCTGCTTCTAACGTCTTTATGGACAAGTATTCAAGATCAAGTATTGCCGTAAATGACTTTTTTTCATATATTAACAAAGGACAATCTGGAGTTCAGTCTAGTTAGTAATAGTTGGCTATCAAGAAGTAAATTATAGTTTCTGTCAGTACATAGTGCTGCCTTAAGACACACACAGATGTTTTTTTGGATTTGCACTGAGTTTTAGCCATGCAACTTCCATTCAACTCTGAAAGTTGCAAATTTGAAACATCATACACTGCCTTAAGTGTGTTTCAATGCCCAAAGAACTTCCCAGAGTGCCTCAGAAAGTGAAGCAGGAACTCTAGACCTAGCTTGTTCTGTAATAGCATCACAGACACGGATATCATTTTTTCTGCACTGGATTTTCTATAGTATCCCCTGTCGTGGAAGGAATCACGCAGCCACTTCAATTCAGGTGAAGATCGAGTAGAACTTTAATTTTACAAACACACACAGACAGACCAGAGTTATGGGGAGCCCAGGCAGCACACCTTAGTGCTGGTCACTGGAACTCCCCTGGTTTCAAGTTACAATGGTTTATATAGATTTATCAAAGGTTCATATTACATACATGATCGTATAGTGGATTTTCTAGTACTTAACAAGTCGTTTACTACATAGTGGGCACTTATACCTCCCGCTGGGATTCTCCCGGTGTCAATAAGTCAGGGTGATTCTCCTGGTGCCAGCAAGTCCTGAGGCACCTACATTCTTTGGTAGCCTGCAGGGATTCCTGACAGGTTGGGCTAGGGTGGCTGCAAGGTGAGTTAATGTCTTATAACATAACTCACCAGACTGGAGTGATTTGGTTCCAGCCTAAGGCCTCCTGTCTTGATTTTATTCCACACCCCTTCCCATTTACATTGTATATTATTCATTTATTTAGCACCATAACTAATCCTTGCTGCTGTTATTAAGGCAAAATATTTGTTGAAGGGTGACCCATATTTTTTAGACTGACCCATAAACACCTTTCTGAATGTTCACAGAAAATGGTTTGCCATGGAGAACACACATACCTCTTTGCTCAGTCTATGATGTCTATATTAGCCCAAGAAGAGCAAGGTGGGTCTGCTGTGCACAGGATTGCTCAGGAGGTTCAGCGATTTGCTCATGAGAAGTAAGTCCTTGTTAATTTCTCTCTCACATGAGCAAAATTTTACTAGTAAATATATGGTAAGTCACAAAATGTCAGCTTTGCCCGTTCTTGATTGACAGTTCCCTGCCAAAGAGAATTCTTAGCTTTCTTTATCCTGCCCTTAATGGGATAAAGCTGTACAGTGAGAGAGCAGCTCTGGTGTGGTCATTAAACAAATACCAACAGAGCAACAAGAGCCTTTTGTCCTTTGTTGGACTACCTGAAGTAGAAATTAAGAAAGAATTAAGTAATGTCAATGTTCTGACTGTGTAAAAACTTTTATTTCCTGCTTACTGTAGCCATATATGTATAATCTCGCGGGGGAAAGGATTCAGTCTTTAAGGGTGTCCTCTGCACATTAGGTGACAAACACTGATTATTCTATCTATATGCTTCTGAGGCTAAAATTAAGAACGTTTTGAGTTTCTTTATAAGAAAAACATAACACCTATGTGTGTCTTGCTTTTTATCAAGAGGCCATGATGCTAGTCAGATCACTCTAGCCTTGGGTACTGCAGCCTCCTACCCTCGAGCATGTCAAGCACTCGGTGCCATGTTATCTAAAGGTGCTCTGAATCCAGCAGACATCACAGTCCTGTTCAAAATGTTCACAAGCATGGACCCACCTCCAGTAGAACTGGTTCGTAGTTACCTCTTTATACTGTTACATTTTCTTTTTATTTCTGTGACATTTGCATCTCAAGGCCTTAATCGGCTTTAGGCCCCATCATGCAAGCTGTTGTACAAACTCAAAATAAGAGACATGCTTCCCCCTGCTAGCACTCAGTTACTCAGCATGAAGATTCCTCTCACTTCTGTAATTCTCAGGGGGACAGAATTGTGAGCATGCTACTTGTAACGTCTAATTATGAATGCTTTTACAAAACTTCCCAGAAGGTAAATATGAAAAAGACCTGTTAGGCCAAAGTTTAAAACATGACTTATAATTTTGTGTCTCCAATCTATCATGGGCACAGTTAATTGCAGGTGCAAATGATACTGTTTAGATTTCTAACTACCTGATTGTGTGTGGAGTTTACGTAATAAACAGGGAAATTTAGATATCTAAATAATATTGTCTGTGCTAAAAACTCATTGTACCCTCCATTCTGTGCCAGCAGTTTGATTTTGGGCCCCTTTAAAAGTATGACCCATTTAACCATCTGGTCTGTCACTGAGTGAATAATGCATTATTTTACCCTATGCTCTGTGTACACTAAGATGTAAATATTTATTTGGTGCTTTTTAATCTATTGCACTAATGAACCCTGCATTTCCTTCACAGATTCGAGTACCTGCCTTTCTGGACCTTTTCATGCAGTCACTATTTAAACCAGGTGCTAAGATCAATCAGGACCATAAACACAAGTATATCCACATATTAGCATATGCAGCCAGCGTGGTGGAGACATGGAAAAAGGTAATATCAGATTCTTTGATTCTACAGAAATTAAAATGAATGCATTATTGTAAATATGCTTAAGGAAAATCCAGGCTTAAGTTTCATCATTGCTTAGGCTGAAATTGTGTGCAGCTGATATTTCAGAGGTGTTAAATACCCCCAGCTCCAACTGAAATAAATGGGAACTGCAGATCCTCTGTAGATCAGGCCAACAGAGTAAAAGTTTGGGATTAGATGTTTTTATTTTTTGCAATTATATATTAGGTCTCCAGTCTACACTGCGTGGCTCCATTGATGAAAGGTACACAAATCACATTACATAAGTAATGTAACTGACATAAGTGTACCTTGCATTGAGTAGCCATGCTGTCTTCACTATGCTATCTCAACGGGAGACACTCCCCCATAGACATAGCTTATGCTTCTCATTCTGATAAGAGTACCGGAGTCAAGGGAAGCATTCGTCAATTGATTGAGCATGTCTTCACCAGACCCACTCAATCGATGTTGTTGCATCAGTGGCTTTGGGGCCAACGGAGCTGCCCACTGTAGACGTGCCCTCAGAGTAGCAATTGCAGGTCTGTGCTATGAAAATCTAACTCCCCTGTTAGAGGCAAATGAATTAATTTAAAATTATTAAAATAATCCTGTAATAATATAAGATAAACATATTAGTATTTTATACTCATCTGTACTTTAGTTACTTCACAAATTGTATGCATATTTCAACATTGAGAAAGGTAAAGCTATCTGAGACCTGTGTCATATGATTACTTCCCTAAGCAACCAATGATTTCCTGTAAATTCACAACTCTTGCATTCAGAGCTTAATTCTGAAACAATTTCAGAACAAGAGAGTAAGCATAAACAAAGATGAACTCAAGTCGACTTCAAAAGCTGTTGAAACTGTCCACAATCTGTGCTGCAATGAGAACAAAGGAGCTTCAGAGCTGGTTGCAGAGCTGAGCACCCTCTATCAGTGCATCAGGTAAGTCGAAAGTCTATTCCTGAGCCGAAACTCTTTCCTGTTAACAAGAAAGTACAGTTTACGTTGTAATAAAAGGAAGCAAAATGGTGCAAGCTGCAACTAGCTCTGTACTTCCTAATGCTGCACAAGACCCTGGCTTCAGTGGATTGTTGTTTAGATGTTGACTTCTGTCTCTTTTTTCCTTGTATCTCTTTCCTTTCTGCATTATGTAATGTAGCTGCCCTGCAATCCTTGGGAGAACATGCAGGTATTTCTGTGGAATTCTGTCAGTCTTCAGATTCGTTGTTCAAGGGAAGGCGTATTTCTCAGTAATAAGTCCTGATGTAATTGCTGTGTTCTGGATCGATAACTAGGTCCAAAAGGACCCTCTCTGGGAATGTTGAACTGGGAAGCTTTTTTCCATTTCTATTCACAGTTCACTCTGCCAGAGCAGTTGTTTCTTGTGGGCAGTATTAGGGAGTATTCTCACTATAAGCATATATGTGAAAGAACTGTCTCATGGCCACGTTTGCAAAGTGTAAGTAATATTGAGGCTTGAAATACACCTCATCAGGATCAGTCTGTAAGCAAGTCATCTTGGTCTACCTCCATCTCATTACTCTGCTCCCCAAACTGAAATGTTCTGTACTTTAGAAGGCTGCACATTTCTACAGTTGGAAGGAGATGAGTCACACCAGAGTCACTTTTTCCTACCTAATGAATTGTAAGCACAAAGATTCTTCCTTTCACACACAAACCCGAGTCTCCCCTCGAAGTCTGAGACAGCTGCTGTTGAGTAGTCTGACTGGAAAGTACTTGGGCCTGCTTAGCCTTACGTTTGATTACATGGACAAATCTTCTTGTCCACTCTGTATGGGACATACCATTCTCTGCTAAGAAGAGAATGAAGGGGAAAAGAACTCTTCTAGGCAGAAGTGTCTCTTTTTACTTTACCAATAGAGCCTGTTCTGAACATGCCGGTAGCAGGAAAAGTATTTGTCTGTTCCTCTGAGCATTAATTCCAGTCTAAATTAAAATATGAAACTCTCGGTTGTAAGCGAGACTAAGCCCACACTTTAGGCTGAAGTATCTAAACTCAGCTTGTTTAATGGGGCTTATTCTGTTCAGGTTTCCAGTGGTTGCAATGGGTGTATTAAAGTGGGTGGACTGGACAGTGTCAGAACCACGATATTTTCAGCTTCAGACTGATCACACTCCAGTGCATCTGGCATTACTGGATGAGGTAAGACGTTAAGGGATGTGTTACTGGATGGGGATGGTAGTCGTAGTTTTTAGGCTTGTGAGGGAATGAGTCTAAGGTCCTGGTAAGTCCATTGAAGTGTCACACTGGATTACATTAGTCAGTTTACCGTAACCCAGTAAATTTACTGAGATGAATCCGTTGCAGAATTCTGAGTTAACTGTTTGGTACCATGAGATGGGATATCCTGGGATTGGCACTGAGCTGGTAACTCTCGACACCAAAGGGATGAATAGCAGCTGCCCACATCCAATCCTGAAGAATTCTGTACTGAGCACTAGATCAACATCTGAAAAAAAAAGTGTAAACCTGCTTGAATAACTGTCTTTTAAAGTGGAAGTACTAGTGATCTTAACACTGCCTTATGTTTTCAGATCAGCACATGCCATCAGCTGCTTCATCCCCAGGTTTTGCAACTTCTTGTCAAGCTCTTTGAGACAGAACACTCCCAGCTTGATGTCATGGAACAGGTGATATTTAAAGAATTTGTGCTTTGTGTTGCCCCTTACCTATTAGTTAGACTCATGATGACTTTTCTTGCTGCCCCAGCATTCCCATTGGAACTTGCTTCAGGAATATTACGTCATTATAAAAAGTTACTTGTCAGACCTAATTGATAAGTATGAACAATAACACCTTTTTTAGAAGGTGATTCTGATTCAAATGCATGGCTTTTTTTCCCCTTTCATCTTTTCAGCTAGAATTGAAGAAAACCCTTCTGGACAGAATGGTTCACTTACTCAGTCGGGGATACGTCCTACCTGTCGTCAGTTATATTCGCAAGTGTTTGGAGAAACTAGACACAGACATCTCGCTTATTAGATACTTTGTTACTGAGGTCAGCTGCTCACTTTCATACAAGTAGTTCTTTTGGTTGGTTTTCCTTGGAAAAGGGAGGGACAACTAACACAATCAGATAAGATTTAATGTAGGCTATATACCTGTTTGGATTAGACTATTGGTTGATAGTCTAACTGCTGATTTTACAAATATTTCAAGACATAATATCAGATTCTGAGAGGTGTGCAGGTGAACACTGGACATTCACTAGGATGTGACTTACTGTTTTCAGAGGGCAGGAATTCCTGTAGTGATCTGAACAAGTTTGACTGCAACATCAGAAAGCTGTGGGTCTGAACAGAGACCGTATGTGGCTGGAGACTAGAGCTGGGGTGAAAGAAATGTGAATTAGTAACATGCCACTAGTCTGATTTCAGGAAGAAGGGTAGCACAAGTCAGTTGCCCCTTGTAATCAACGAACTGGAGTAGTAACCCCCAGTTTTCTATCTGACATCTCAGGTGCTGGATGTGATTGCTCCTCCATATACCTCCGACTTTGTGCAGCTTTTCCTTCCAATCTTGGAGAATGAAAGCATTGCAGGCACTATTAAAACGGAAGGTGAACACGACCCAGTCACAGAATTCATAGGTAAGTGTGGGTGTGTTCCCGCCTCACTCGCATAACTGTTACATTCTGAAGGTAGTATTTGTGGGAGGGGGTTACATAGAATATATCGTACACGCGTTACTGTGTACCTTCCAGTTTCTCTTTCCTAAGATCTATGTGCAGAGATCTTCCTTTAACCAATGATGGCTAGATGGGACTTCCTTTGAAAGTCCTTCGCCACCACTTTTACAGAGGTTGCTATACAGCAGTGCAAGTCACTTCCTGTTGCCTGAGAGCAAAAAGGGTCAATCTAGTCCCTAGATTTTAATTTACTGAATTGTCACAAACTTACGTAATGCAGACATTGCACATGAAAGAAGGTAAAACCAAAACAATATATTAAACAGTTTTTTTAAATCTTTTTTTCTTTAAGCTCATTGCAAATCTAACTTCATTATGGTGAACTAAGGAAGCAAAAAAACAGGAATGCAGAGCACCATGAATACTGAGGTTATGGACAATCACTTCTTTGCCATGCCTACCACCATGACAGTACTGTAGCTGGGGATTACACAATGGCAGCAAACAAGGAAGAAGGGTATATCCTTGCTGATCCATATTGCACAGTAACTGTGAACTTTATTCTGGAGGTCTTCTTTTAATGTATCTTGGGGAAAGGGTGAGTCCATAAGAGGATTAATACTTTAGGATATTTGTATTACAAAAATCAGTTTCCCCCCCCTAAGAGAAGCATGAGAAATAGTCATATTTCAAAAAATGTTCTTTTTCAGTTACTTTCACAGCTTGTAGAAATTTCTCCTACAGAAAGAAAGAGAGAGAGAGCGTGTGTGTGTGAGAGAGAGAGAGAGAGAGAGAGAATGGAAATTGGTGAAAAGTAGAAAGAACCTCTTTCTGCAGACTTTTTCTAGTGAATGTAACCCTGAATGCTGCAGACTTTGATCTTGTGATTTGATGAGTCCAGTTAGTCCTATGCTGCAGAGAACCCATGATTTTTCTCATTGCATTCCATAGGAGTGTGTTCTGAATATCCTATAAAATTACCTTCTGAAAAACTAGTGTGTTGTGGAACACAAACTGAGTTGTAATAATCCAGACTAGTTTTGAACTGATAGAAAAGTCCTGTGGGGAAACAGTCTTGTTCAGAATTCTTTTTTTTATAGATGTGTTAAACATTACTGGTAAGTTTCATTACCATGTCAGAGTTTATACTGTAGTTAAATTATCTGAATATGAATGAACACTTCTTGATACAGCTTTTATTATTACTTTAGCATCTACTAATTTAGTGTGAAGTGCAGTGGGTATAAACCCCTGAGATTCTATTTTTTTTATAAACACTGCATTGATAGAGACCTCTTATATGCTTTATATAGCTAGCCTGACTTCTTATTAAAACATAACTGTGTAGGATGTTTGGTTTTGTTTTTGCGCACACAAACACGTGCAGAAAAATAATGGGGGCACAGAGAATCCAAACTTGTGACACCAGAATGTTGATACCTAGATGCCCTAGTTTCATCCAGATAAATGGCACTTGTAACTAATGATGGGCACAAAATTGTCTAGTGTGACATTCATAAAAAGAAACCAAACCCTCAGAATAGCCAGTTAAATCACGTTACACAAGATAACTTGCTGCTGTTTGTGTATTTTTGTGCAGAACTGCAAGAATCTTTTCTCCTGCCCATCATGCATGCAAAACAAGTGGAACTTTCAGTCCATAATCAGCTTGACTAATTATTCAGTTAGGGGAAAGGGCTTCCTAAAGGGGAGCAGAGACACTGCTGATGCAACAACTCTAGTGTGTTATTACCATGACACAGGGCCATTGATCAAAGCTGGTGAAAATCTTTTGTATAAATAATGCTTCCTGATTCTTAAATGGAAGGTGCCAGAGTGTTCCAAATAGAAGGTTTCAGGCACTCTTGGGAGCGTTATGGGTAGAAATGGTACCCAACTTTCTCTTTGCATTCTTCCACAAGCTTCCCCTTCTCTGTCTCATCAAACAGAAGCTGCTTGTCTTTACTCTAAAAGCCTTTCATGACCAATACCTACCCTCTCTGTTTTTGCAATTGAGACATTGATTCTTGCCTCAGTTTGGCTATCATTGCCAGCCTTCAGTGTCCTGTTAGCTTGAAAGTGTATGCTTGGAAAGTTTTGTCCTGCTGCCCCTCATGGTTAGGAGGGGCTTGCTGTAAACATGAGGGCAATGTCATAAGAATGGCCATACTGGGTCAGACCAATGGTCTATCTACCATAGTATGCTATCTTCTGACAGTGCCAGGTGCTTCCAAGGGAATTAATAGAACAGGTAATCACAACCTCATGATCCTCAAAACTCTCCTTTGCCATGATTCCTACAAAAAATGGCTAGGCCACTGGTATACTGAGATTAGTAGTGTATGCTGTGCTGACCAATATTGTTGTTCTCGCCTGTCTATCCGTCGCTTATCTTGTACTGTAAGGTTTTGGGGGCAGGGACCATCTTTCACGACTTAGGCCTCCTTGACATTACTACCCTATAAATAACTATAGCAGTGGTTAACACTTTCCATTATAAATTATTTTCAATGGCATATGGCTTTGCCAAACTGTAACTGTTCAGGTTGGTTTTCCATGCCTTTTTTTTTTTTTTTTTTATAAAGTTTCAGCCCTTTCTGAGAGATGTGGGGAGAATATGTTTTGCCCATGTTTGAAAAAATTCTGACAACTTTCACTAAGAAGCCCTAGTCCCTTCATGCATTGAAGGGACGAATTACCCTGCTCTCAGGCAAACGTTCTTTGTTCTTCGTGTGAAAAGCCACATTTTGGCAGCAGCATTCAGTTGGTACTAAGCATGCTCCTTCCCTGGCTGTGGCAGCTGAGTAGGACTTGCTGTTGGTGACCATTGGACTGAAAGGAAGGAGAATGTTTCTCCATATTTCCCCTTATTAGTACCTGGGCAGTGAGGAAGAGAGTAAACAGACCTGCAAGGTAAGCGAGTAAAAGGGTTACTCCTTCCCAGAAACTGGAATGGAACCCAGCATTCTTTAGGCTCATCATTACTCTGCTGAAAATGGCTCAGCTCAGAAAGCTTGAAAGCCACTGAACTAAAGACGATCTATCAACTTTGCAACCTTAATGTTGTTAGTGTCCTTCTTTGATAGCTAAAGGAAGGGCATTTGATCAAGTTCACAAGGAATGTCTCTGAGAAATAGGAACAGAATGCAGCTTTCCTAGCCCACATCCTATCTTGTGTCCATGAGACCATGCTGCTTAGTCTAATATGGATCATAGCCACTAGAGTATCTGTCTTTTGCCTGGTAACTAGTTCAAGAGTTTTCTCTCTGACTGAAGGTAATAATTGAACTTAGCATCACTTTATTAAAGAGGCAGCAGTGATGGTGCTGGAGATCAGTGGAGCAATGACAGAGCTAGTAATTTGGGGAATAAAGCTTAAGTGACAATGAAACAACTAGAAATGAGTAACACATGCCTGTTAATTGTAGGTTGCAGGTGAACCAATAAGCTTTTATTTTTAAAAAGACAAAGCTGTTTGAGCTTGTACCAGTCACTGGGTACTGAAATTAGAGATGTTTTAAGACATTAGCAGATGAGTTTTTCCTTCATGTGCCAAGACAGAGCACCATAGTCTGTAGGTCCCTGATGTGCTGTAGTGTACCTGAAATAGAGGTCCCTAATCTCTGCTCCAGGTAAATGTGACCGTCAGTATATACTGCCACATGTAGTAGGCTGTGGTTGACTAGCACCTCAATCCATGAGCCAGCACCCTTGTTATGACATGGTGCACTCAATTTTTATAGAGGTGACCTTATTTAATTCTAATAGTTTATTGCACTTAAATACACATCTCTGAAGGTGGCTCTACCCCTGCACCCATCCTTCCTTGGCATCTCATGAAGGCATTTAACTAGAGTAAAGATTGTTTGAACCTTATCTGTGCAGCCCTCCCTGTGCCCTGCCGAAAGGTGCTGCCACAGGCACTGACTGCAAGCTACCCTTACAATCGACCTTGCACACCTCACATAAGCAACATTGTTAGTTTAAAACCTGTGACTCGTGTTTGTGGTTTGGATTGTAACACCATTAGGGAACTGGGCACATCACGCTGAGTAAGTGGTCTAGAGGAAGATAACACACCGTCTTTCCTTGTCTGCTAGTGACATGTTAAAAGCTGTGTCTCACCCCCACCCCCTTTTAAAAAGAAGTGTAGGGCATTGTTCTCATACAGAAAAATAGTACAGCCATTCAAATACCAAAGCCTAGAATTAGAGCAAAGAAACCATCAGGCAGTAACAATCAGTGCTTATTTTTAAAGTTTTCCAATAGTTTTAGAGATTTAGCTACTCTTGCATCACTTGCACTCAGATAAGATGACAGCATCAAGATTTCCTGTGTATAATGCAACATCTGCCTTAATGAAACAATAGGTTGTGACCACAGAACTCAGTTTTTAAATAGGAGACAAAAACATAGTATTCTGTATTTTTGTAGTTGTGGGTGATATTTACTTTGTGAATATAATTTACAATAATCTAAAATCTTCAAAAGAAAATCAGCATTTATACTGCTTTGAGTAAACATTCAAGTTTGTACAGAAGTAAAACCACCTTCGTTACAAGTGTAAATCAGATATTAAGTATTCCTTCAGATTAAATATTAATTGATGGGGGGGGAGGAGGAAGTAATTTTTTTTGATGACAGCTTTTGTACCTTTAACTTCTGATAAATTGCATGTAAGTACCAGGCACATAAAGTGGAGGATAAGCAAATTTGTCTTACACTACAGATTTAAAGGCAGCTGTTAAATTAAAAATCTAGAGGCAGATTATTTCGCTTTTTAAAACATAATGGTGATCCTATTAACCACCTGGTCATTCTGCACTGCAGATTTTTTAATTAAAAAAAAACGAACAAACATCAAGGACTTGATCAAAAAAGACTTCTTAAATTTCAAAGCCAGAAAGTACCCCAAAAAAACCCCTGGAAACAATCAAGGAACCACAGGATCTCCATAGGCACAATCTTCTTCAATAGCGAGATTGTACTCTGCTCCTTTTCCACTTTTATATGCGCTTGTCACAATCCTCAGCCAGCCACGTTCACCCTATAGTAAATTAATTTTCATTAGTATTGGCAAAAGGCTTTATGAATTAGCACACTCAAAATAACTTCTCAGCAGCAGTATACTTTGGGCATAGCAAGGGTGACTGGAGGTGAAGGCAGACACTTGCAAAAGGTTTCTGAGGGGGGGTTCACAAAACAAGCTTATTTCAAGTAGTTGTTCTCTGGTGAACTCGTTTCCAGCCAGGAGTTCATCTTCATCTCCCACTCCTCAGAGCCAACTAGCTTTTGTGACTTATGGCTCCACTAGCTATTTACAACTTGCTTCCATGGAAATTGCACACATGAGGACAGCATTAGGACTTACGGCGTCACCACATAGGATGGCCTACTTCTGCCTTACATGTTATTCCTGGGGGCTCAGTAGCAGATTCAATTTAGGTTTTTCTCCCTGTCAGATGTATTAAAAAATCATAGAGTGGGACAACTCCTGTGGCTAAGAAGGAGTCTGTTTTTTGTAAACAAGCTAATTATACAGCTTGTAATACAAACATTTCTGTAGTTTTTAAAAATACGTATTTCATTTTGCAGTTACCTTGAGCTCATCCCCTCCCTCTCTTCCTTACCCATGGTTCACCCCAGGAGTTACGGACAATCCAGTATTCAGTTCCATTTTCCATGCCCCAGCCAGCCACAGATACAATGTGATTCACCACAGCAGAGGGGTTGTATTCTGCATAAAGTCCTCCAGTGTAAGCATCCAGCTTCGCAGTAGCCATTATGCCACAACTGCAACAAAGCAAAAAGAGCTTCCTTATTCTAGAGTTTCCTAGCAGGCTAAAGGAGAACAGTGTCCATCACTCACTCTGACTTCAAATGAAAAGTTCTTAATGTAGGTTGGTCCATATATGGTATTGTGCAAATGTTTAGCACGTATTCTTCAGAGGCTAAGGCCTCTTCTGGTGGAGAAGCACTGAATGACCTACATAAAGAGGCTTGCACTACAGCTGGCTCAGCGATGTCTATGAGTTTCCAGTTTATTCCAATTTTAATAAAACAACCATCTAACAGGATAACTCTTACCCTTTAATACTGTGTCTTTACCTGATTGGCCCATTAGCATAGATTTCTGCCATCATTTTTTCCCTCCCACTGACAGAGCCATAGTCTGCAACTTTCCAGAGGCTGTAGTTCTTTATCACGTGGCATTCCCCAAAGGTAACACATGTTCCACACTGGTTAAACTTCTTACACTCTGTAAAGAAGCAGGGACATTTGATTATCATTGCAAGATAGTGTTTTTCTTCTTACAGTTAAAATTGTTCCCAGAAATATAATTCATGGTAAATTTTATTTAATTCCATGGGGGGAGGCGGCTGTGGCGGCATAAATTAGATTAAATGTAGCAGGTAAAACTACTCTGCTTTCTCTTTGCTGGCTTCTTCAGCTTAAATAAAACTGCAAGTTCAAACTGCTCATTAAGGCAGTCTCCACAATCCATATTTCAAGGAGATCACCTACTTCCTGGTGATATGTCTCCGAATGCAAATAATTAAATGGCTTCTGTAGAGCTGTTGAAACAATTCAAAGGTTTTTTATAAATAAGCATAAGCAGGCTGAATTTAAGATGACACGTCCAAATATTATGGCATGGAAGCACTGATGCACATCAGTGACTAGTGAGTTCAAATTAACAGCCTGGATGTTGGATGCTTGTTTAGACGTGATGGCAACACTCTATGGTTTCTGATTCTGATGGAAAAATACCAAACATCTACCCTACGGGAATCTGCTGCTCCTAGCCAGATAGCAGGTGCTACACGAGCAGCCAGCAGTAGGTAGGGGCAGAAAAAGAAATGGGTGTGTTAATGATATTTAAGTTCCTTTAAAGCTAGTACCAAACAATGCCAAATCAGAGTGAGGCGCGGTAGGAATGTTTGCGATGTTGCCATACTTTGGTCTTTGGCTTGGTAGTTGTTACAGGTCTCATCTGGAATGCCATGGTCGTGTGCATACTTCCAAACACCCGAGTGGTCTCCCCCTTCGCAGGACCCTGCGTTGGCGCAATCAATAACATTCTGAACAGAGAGGTAGGCAGAAGGCCAAGCACCTTTTCTCTTAATGTTGATGCGATCTGTAGCAATAACAAAATAAGCAATGGGTGCTTGTTAGTTTTACTGTTGTGGGCCAAATGTTTCAGCTATGTCTCCTTAGTTGCATCTGTAAATATTTGCAGACGGTGGGTGCAAAAACCTGCAGTGGTACATGACAACAAAACGGCTAGTTGCACACACCATGACCCAATCTAAGTGGGTAACATGATGGCATCTAATGAAAAATGTTTGCTACATCTGCAAAACATACAGAAGTTTGGCTTCAGGTGTGGATATATGTGGATGAACAGGATTAATTTCAACCCTTTATTAGGTAAATCGTAACATCTACCACTTATGAAAGCACTCAGGTGTAACAATAATAATGGATCTTCTATAGCACACTTCATCTACAGATCTCAAAGCACTTTACAAAGGGTGGAAGTATAAATAATCTCATTTTCCTGATAAAGACGACCAGAGAGAGAAAGTGACTTCCTCCATGTCACTGGTAAGGCTGGCTATAGATCCCAGGTCTACTGGCTGTTCTGCTGGGCTCTGAAATCTCAAATCTTCATAGATTTAAGCAGCACTGAGCCTAAGGGCTAAGTTTTCAGACAGTTTATGCCCCATTGTACTTGCTTGGTTTACTCTTATTTGCTCTTCCACCTCCTGGCCTCCCTCTTGCTTGTTTTGTCTACCTAGACTAAATTCTTTGAGGCAGGGACTTCATAATAAGCATTTCTACATTGCTTATTACAATGACCCTAACTGGAACCCTTAGGTAATCTACTGCCCCTTATCATAATGATGAATTCTTCTCAAAGACTTGTAAGAGCTCCTTATGAAAAGTAGACACTCCTACTACTTCAGCTGAGGACTGAAGAAAGCTGGCATTCCCCTGCCCTAGTCCTCCAGAGAAAACAAGGAAGGTGAGATTTTATACCCCTTCTGTTCCTAAAGTCAAGGAATTTTGATACATTTGGTAATGCTTTTAATCTACTAAGGAAAGAGATGTGTCCCCAGATCAAGGGCACCTACAATTTTTCTCAAAATCATAACCACACCAAAGTAAATGAAACCAGTCATTGAAACGTCAGCTGTCTGGCTCTCTCATACACACAAGCACCAAGCCATGCCTGTGTATCTGCATTTTTAGATTAGTTAAAGACGGGGTTCTTCATAACTCCATTTCTGTCCTGATTCATTTCCCAGCAGCTCCTACAGCCTCCAACCTAGTCTCCTGTTTTGCATCTTTCTCTGTTCCTCCCTTATACTTCCTCTTCCCCCGCTGCACTGCAGAGGCAGAAGGGAAACTGCTCCACCCAAAGCTAAACTCCGGTTGAGCTACTGGCGCAGCCTCCCTTTTACAATAGCACCCAAAAAGAAGTCTCAATTGTCTCCCTGTACTGATAAATACTCCATCTACCTGCTTGTCCTGGCTTTCCTGGGACCCTACCTGATTGGAAGGGAGAGGAGAATTGCACAGTGATTTTCCCACCTCACAAGCAATGTGCCTTCTGCCAAGTGTTTTATAATTGCACCAGTTTTTCCTCTTTAATCTCTGTCTGATTCTAAATGAGGGAGGACAGCCCTGCCACAATGGAACAATCCACGGGGGAAAAAAAAATTCCCTTGACCTCAGCGGCCACCTGGGGAATTCCCGGGGCATATGTTGCCACCCAAAAGCCCTCACCTCAGAATCTCCCTTAGCCTCTCCCCCTGCCTCTCTCATTGTCTTAGCTATGGTGGGTACCTTGGGTCCTCAGTCTCGTGCAGTGACCGCCCATAATAGTGCTGATAATCCTGTACCCTGAAGATACCCACAAGCAGGTTCAGGAGGGCGACGGATCCTGGAGTGGAAACGGACTGGCTGGCGAGCTGACCCTATCCGGTACTACCAGATACCCCGTGAGACGTACCTGCCAAGGCGCTGGTGCTGCCATGAGCCCAACAGGACCCACAGTACTGAGGAATGTGCTGGTTCCGAGTGGTGCTGGCAAAATTGGTCCCGTTTACATTTCGCCAATCCCAGACCTTGGGAAGCTTGGAAACGTCCAGATACTCATGGGGGCGGTGGTAGGTTCTAGACAGAAACAAACGGGTCCCAGTTAGACCCGGGGCCCAGGGCCGGTCGTTAGCAGTGCCAGAGACGAAGAACCGAAGGCGCCGCAGGCTGGGCGGGTGAGACCGTCCATCGAACCCAGAGAGCACGGGGGGCCGCTCACCACCACGACCTTCACCTCCCCACCGCGGGGCTCGTGCCTGCGTCCACACAGCGCAGGGCCAGGCCCTGCGGGCTAAGCCATGAGACGGCCAGGAGCCACACGCCCCTGGGGGGCCCGTCCGCCGGCTCGGGGCTGGGTGGGGGGCTGGGTTAGCAGCCGTGCGAGCCCCCCCCGGCGGGTCCCCAAGGGGCTCAGGCCCCCAATTCCCCTGAGGGAGCCGGGCCCCCCTTGGCCCCGGCCCCGAGCCCCCCGCGGGAGCCGCGCCGCACGTGGCTCCCCCCGTCCCTCACCTGAGGCCGGGCGGGCGGCGCGGCGCGGGCCGGTAGCAGCGCTGCCCCGCCTGGAAGTGGAGGCCGGCGCCGGAGGGGCCCGGGCCGAGGACGAGGCCGCCCCAGAGCAGCAGCAGCGGGAGGTGCCGGGGCCCGGCCATGGCGCGGAGCGGCGGCAGCGCCCGAGTCAGCCGGGGCCGGGCCGGGGCCGGGCGAGAGCCGGGCGGGGCGGGGCCCGCAGAGCCTGGCCGCCGCGTGGGGACCCGCCCCGGGTCTGGCCCGTAGCGTCACCGGTGTCGAAACCAGTGACACCCCGCCCCGCCCCGCCCGTCTGGGCGCGGCACACGGGCCCCCCCCAGGTCCAAACCCGCCCCCCCCCGGCGTCTGCAGCCTCCTGTGGGGGGAACAAAAAAGCCCCCCCCAACCCCCCTATTTTTTCAGGGCGCAGGCGGGTTGTCCCAGCGGGGTCCCCCCCAGGGTCCCCAACCCTCCATGTTGGTGAGGTGACCCCTTCACCCAGCAAGCCTCTGACTGTGATCTGGGGAATCCCCACCCCCACCCCCTTTGCCCTGGCCCCTGTGGTCTCCCAGCTCCCTCTTTGCCCCTGACCCCGGCACCCCACTGCTGTGGCCAGCTAGGAAACGGCCATGCATGCAGGGAGCTGCTGGCTCGTGGCTCCAACATTGCTCCTCCTGCACCTCAGGGAACTGTTGGGTGTGGGGTGGTGAGAGGCAAGGTTAGGGCATCTAGGGCACATCCCCACCTGGGCTGTGTAAGGGGAGGGCAGAGAGCAGCAGCACAACCCAGATGGGGAAAGCAACCTGGATCAGGGAGTCCTAGCTCTCATTGCGTCTCATCTCCCCCTGCCCAGCTCCCGGGGGGGGTGGAGGGGGGAGGGGGATTCAGCAGTATCTGTGTATCAATGCTTGTCGTTGTGTCGTTCCCCCCCCCCCCCCCCGCCAATGTTCCTCTACAGGGAGGAAGGTGGGCTCTCGATTCCATGGTGGCAGCTCACAGCCCCATGCCTGGCTGGGGTTGTAGCTCACAGCTTGTGACCCTCCCATAACCAAATCATGACCCCCTCTCCCCCCCTTTGAGAAGCAGTGTGCTATGGTGACCAGATGGCAAGTGTGAAAACTCAGGACAAGGGGTACTAAGCACTTATATAAGACAAAGCCCCGAACATCAGGGCCGACCCTATAAAATTGGGCCACCTGCAAGCTTGGGTTTGTTGCTCAGCCAGACCCCTGCCCTTTGCGGGCACGCCAGTAATTTATAGGCAGAGAAGAAAGGGTTCCTGAGAGCTTTGCAGCTGGGCACCACTTCCTTTAGACCAGGTGGGTTGATTGCACTGCAGTGGTTTTTCTTAATAACCATGCAGGAACAGCTTGTCTCTATCAAGAAATTGTCTTCTTTTTAAAGTCTGATATTTTCAGGGTCCAGACTTCACTGGCAAGGTCAGTTCCCCAAGTCTGTCTGCAGAAACATTGATGCTCTTGTCTGCATAAGTCCCTAACCATGTGTTGTGATTTAAGAAGAATTTCCATTAGTATCTTGATCCTGTAAGAGATATGCATGTGCTTAACTTTAGGCCCGGTGAGTAGTCCCATTGATGGCTGTACTGGAGTGCTGTACCACAGAGGGCATGTCTACACTGCAAAAAAACCAAAAAATTAAAAAAATAACCCTGTGGCAGCAAGTCTCAGAGCTCAGGTTGACAGATTCAGAGTCAGACTGTGGCACTAAAAATAGCAGTGCAGATGTTCCGGCCCAGGCTGGAAGTCAGAGGGTCTCAGAGACCCTCCTCCCCCCCTGCTGGGTGTTGGAGCCCAAGTGGCAATGTCTACACAGCTGCTTTTACTACCAAAGCATAAACCCTACAAGCTCCAGTCTGTGGACTGAATCTGTAGCGACAATCTCTGCAACACAGCTGGAGGCGATTTTGTGTGCATGTGTGTGGCCATACCCTTGTAGTGCTGGCCAAAATCTTGTCCTGTTCCTGTAGAAAACGGAACAGAAAGCAGAAGTGAAATCAGTTGTGGTTCAGTGTTTATGCACACTTCTGACTGTTGAGCAAATTTTATGGCTCATGACTCTTCTTTTCTGAGTATTAATAACCCTACATTTCAAAATAACGCTAGGGCCCCAACATGAAAGAACACGGTTCCCTGATACACAGTGGTACACACACGAATGCCTGAGAGTTACTTTTCTAAATGAATGTATTGCTTATGAAAAGCCATTGTGACTGACATCCTCTGTACAATGTAGGCTCTGCCAGGGCAAGCGCCCTCCAGTGCCCTGATAAGCCTTAACTCTAACCTGGTATGAGCACTGCTAAGGGTTCAGTTTCCATGCTTGTTTAATCCTCGTCCTTTCTGATGAGCTGACAAACCTGGGGGCCAATTGCGGTAGTGGGTTTTCCCCAGTTCTTTGGTGATGTGGACACTAGACCATTAGATGCTGGGAAACACCAAATGCACAGCATATAGGGCACCAAAGCCATTAGATGGTAACAATTTTTGGTCATTGTCATCTTGGGCCAGTTTTGAACAATGCATTGGTGAGAGAGTTCAAATCCCTGTCCTTCTAAGCCCCAAGTTTAGGCCATGGTAGCTGTGACATTCGGCTGTTATATAGACTGTTCTGCTGGAATTTTCACACAGACGCCTGTATTGCTGTGTGTTTGTTTGACACCTGACGTCACAGTCTGCGAGTCACTTTTTAAAAAATAAAACTGAATTTGAAAATAAAGGATGTCCACTACACTTGGAATACTGTGATGATTCAGTAGATGCAATGCTCCTGACACAAAGGTTTGTGATACACAGGCCTCTGCGTTAGGAAAAATGCTTTACCGATATGACATGTTGCAAGTGAAAGTCTCCCTCATATATGACAAGATGGAGGAGATGTTTCAAAGCGCAGAGCTAAAAAAAACCCAACATATTGGTAAGCTGTGGCCAGAGGCTGCAGGACCACAGGGTGCAGAGTGGCCATTTTTGTTAGCCATGAGTTTTTAATGTCTCAAACTTTCCTGTGCTGTTACTTAGAGTTTTGCATATCTATAAAATCTAGCTACACAAGTCTTTGAGCATAATATTCAAGGCCCTGTGGCTTTTGAGCTTCCCTGCCCATAAAATTTACAATATAAGCACTTTAGTATGAGATTTGTTAGCTGGTTTTCCCACAGAACCTTTGCATGGGAGTTGGCAGAGGGGGACATTTTCAAAAGCTCCTAATGAGACTTAGAAGCCTAATTCCTGTTTTCTGAAGTGACAGGCATGTACAAGCCTTAATCCAACTGCAAGCCAAGGAGGGCTAGCTTTTTAAAGGGATTTAGGCCTTGCTTGGCTGTGTGGAACGATGTCTATTCCCAGGGTGGCTTGGTGGCTGCTGGAATTTTCAGCCCCAAACTATGTGGCTCCATGTCACCGAGAATTCCTGTAGTGCGCATGGGGCTAGTTAAGTGCCTAAGAAAGGGATGTTTTAGAAGCCACGCAGCTGAGCAGGGAGCCAGCTAATCCAGCCAGGTGTGAAATGCCAAGAAGAGGGGTGGGGAGAGCAGAGGGACTCAGGCGCCTAAGTGGCTGACTTGGTGCACTTGGCCGACACACCTGAGCTAGGCACCTCCCTCTGCTCAGGCTTCTCAGCTGCAAACGCTCTCTTGCATCTACGTCAGGTCAGCACCTAGGTAGCCCATGCCCCAGGAGCCAAAATTCTCTCGTGCTCAACACATCATTAATGCTCACTCTGTGTTTCGCTGTGCCCTGGCTATCTTTTGGGCAGGTGCTGTGCTGTCCCATCCTCCCCCATCAGTGACTGCTGCTGCTGTCAGCGTCTGACAGGTGTCCGGCTCAGAGGACGCCTACGTGATTGGACCCCCAATGGCAAGGTAGGCGTTCGCCTGCTGCTTTTAAAAATTCTGCTTCAGGGCCTGCAGGACTTGGACTTCGGCTGCTTTGAAAATGCTAACCAGCAGAAACGTAGACATCTAGGATACTTAGGCACCTGGGGCGGATGTTAGGTTGAATATGTCAGCGGCACCCACGTTAGGCAATGCACTGCCTGTTGAGGCACCTGAAACGCTTTAAAAATCTGGCCCTGCGCTCCTGTAGCCTCATGTCACTTTGGAAAATGGGACTTCCGGGCTGTCATTTAGGTGTTTTTGGAAATTTTACCCAGCAGTCATATAATCAGTGCACCACAAGAGAATTTCTGTCTTTACCGCTAAGATCCCAAAATATGGGTGAAGTTAAGATAGGCAGCAGGGCCTTACCCACACAAAGCTCATCCTGCGGATGAATTCACTAACCCTAACTAGCTGAGATTTTTGCAGCACAGAAAAAGTTAATGGCTCTTCTTTATCCTAAATTGTATTCAGCGAGATAAACATCAACAGCAAACAGCTTGTGTGACCCAGCCGTGCCTAGGCTAGCCCATCTGAAAATGCCTAGATCAAGGCAAGCTGCAAGAAAGGAGGGTAGATTCTCCCAAACTGGTGGCTAACACTGCAGTTAGATTCCCCAATGAGTCACAAATGGTGGGCCTGATTCCTCACACTGGTTATCAAGAAGCCCCCAAAAAGAAATACACAGCCTCCTTTATTTCATTTCAGTCTCTGGCGCCAATTAGCTAGTAGGTCCAGTAAAGAGATAAGTTATTAAAACTCTATTCCCTTTAGCAGAAATGTTCTCCTGATACCCAAAGGGTCAGCCACATTACCAAAGCAATATGTTTGGATCTTACCCAAAATGCCACACTGCCAGCCAATCCTTTAGTAATTAAAACCAAAGGTAATTATAAAAGGAAAGAAACAAATGAGAAATGTTAAATGGTCAAAGCAATCAGATCCATACAAATTACTTTAAAGTTCAGATATATCAGATTCTCGGCAGAACTGTGGAGTTTGCAGGCTTCTACAGTTTCTCTGGTGTACAGCCACTATCTGGATGGGTCTCAGTCCTTTGTTTCATAATTTCAGTTGTAGATAGGTTGATCCAGAGGTAGGAAGCAGGAATGAAGACAAGATGGAGATGGTGAAGCTGCATTTCATGATTTGCCATGTGGCTTGTTTCAAACACACAAACTCACAGCACATGTGGGCAGGGAAGGGAAAAGCAAGCACATGCAGTTCCCCCCTGACCATGCAGCACAGGCGTGTCACATGTCCTGATGAGTCAAAGGTACCGTCTTGGCTTCTTGCATGGGCTCATTGTAAAGGTTACGGCCCTTGATGAGTCATCAATTCTGATACTAATCTGCCACGGGGGGGGGAGGGGAACCCCAGTAGCAGAGCAAAAGTGTTTGGACACAGATCTACATCACACATAGCCATAATTTACAGTACAAAAACAATACATAGACATAAACAATATTATCATACTTAGCAAATTATAACCTTGCCAATGTAGTTGACATGGCATATCTTGTACGAATTACTGTAATTTTGCTGGTCACCCCTAGTCCAGACAGCATCACAGCTTGCTCTGGCAGTAAGTATTTTCGTTTGTGTTTTGACGCATGCCTGGTGTTCTACCCTTTTGTTCTTGGAGCAGAGGGTGGATTGACTTTAAATAGTTGTTGTAAAAGGCTTTGATGCTGCCAAGGGCTGAATACTGTTTGTAACAGGCCCAGGACGAGCAGTATGGCCCAGCTCGGCTGGGACTAAAACTGGATACAGGCTGGTGGCCATTCTGTGCCCTATAAATCAGATTATTTGCTGGCCTCGGGCCAGTCTCCTCACAACTCTCCCTCCCCCGGTCATCATCACCATAAATGATTACTCAATGGCTTTCTTCTTGGTGAGCTCAGCAAATGAACCAAGGATTAAAAGAGACTTAAGAGTGTGCAGGGCTCTCGTCTGCCCCCCTCCGCCCCCAGGCGTGATCCAGGCATGGCAAGGATCAGGCCAGCGGGTGTAGCTAGTGTGCTGGCACCAACTCTGCTGCACCCATTTTGTGGCTAGCAACAGGGGACTCTCTAGGACTGTGAATCTAGCTCCTTCTGCCAGTGGCATACCGAGGGGGGGGCACCTTCTCAGAGACACCCCCTGTTGCAGGCAGCCAAGACATACGCCCGGTCCTTCCGCCCATGTGCTGGGCGCCAGGAGGGAGCTGCAGAGACTAGAGCCCATCATGCCCCCCGCCACCGGGCAGTCCCTGCTACCCCCACAGCGGGGGGGGAGAGGGGGGAGAGCGGAAAACGGGCCCGCAGACCATCTCTGTGGGGCCTTGCTGCTGCCGCCAAGGGGGGTGATTGGGAAATGGGTCTGCAGGCGGGGGGGGGCAGGGGTGCCAGTGTAAATATGGCCCCCAAGCACTGGAGACACACAGAACATCGTCTTCCACAAGAACTAAACAGCTAAAAAGCTAAACATCTACTACATGCGCTTAGCCCTAATGAGTACACTACAAAAACCATTAACTTGTTACTAGACTAGGGCTCACCTCATGCCTTGCCAAGCTGTAGCTCACACAAAAGTCAGTGGAAGCATGGAGAGGACTGATAATGTCAATGTGCAATACGGTGCTCCCCTGCTATGAGCTTTGTCACATTCACTTACAGTAAGTCAACATATTTATGGAGAAGCACCCCCCCCTCAGCCATGTCCCTACATGCTGTCGCTGTTGATCATTTGAAAACGTGCAGTGCTTATCAATGGTAACACATGTACAACGTCTGCAGATAGGAAATGCCTTTGTGTCATTAAACAGGCTTGCAATTTCCAAACAGCTGAGGAATGACGGTAAAACCCAGAGTTGTTTGTCTAAGGATGGAGAATTACATAAAAGTGCCTTTTAAACAATTCCATATTTGAAGATCTTTTGCGTCCCCTCTCCCAGGCAACAATTTATCTAGGCTGCATTTAGAAGCTGTTCAAAACAGGAAAAGGGGTTCAAGTGGTTATGTTTAGAGAAAAATATACTAGTAATGAATGAATGAGTCTCAGTGAATAATTTATTTGATGGATTTCGCTGGCTTTCTTTGTTGCGCTTGAAAAGATTGTGAAAAATCTCAAATTTGTGCAACTTAAAACCATTCTGCTAATCTCTTCTGCAAACCATTCCTGGTTGGCACTCATTAACTAACTGGGCTTATATACAATGCAAACTCTGTAAGTAAATTGCATTGGTCAGATGGTGTTGGTTCTTTGCCCTTACTGGATGACTGATGTAACTAAGCACCACTTGATAACTGAACGTTCAATTTGAATGTGGAAATAGTCATACTAGCAAACACTCGAGTGTTTGAATTTTTTCCGGAAGTGAACGCAAAATGTATCTGACCATATTCACATTAGCTTTCAAATTTCAAAGAAAAATTCACAAATAATTTTTCCATCATTCTCTGAGTGCTAGGAAATACCCATGATGTAGCAAGTGGACACAATAGTTTAGAATGGGGTGGCCAAACTTAGTGACAACTCCCCTCCCCCAAGACCCATCCTTCCCACTGGGCAGAATCCTCTAGCCCCACCACCCTGCCACAGGACAGAAGCTCTGAACTCCCCACCCAGTCTGGTAGGCGGAGAATGGGAGGGGAGGGGACACAAGAGCCTCTGTGAGCTGCACTTCAGCTTAAAAGAACCACAGACAGCTCCGATGCCACATTTTGGCCACCCCTGATCTAGAATATACAACTTCCTTACCTGTTAAAACAGATTGGTTCAAATATCCTCTGCTGCTGAAATATGATGCAGTTACCCGATTCTAAAGAGAATATGAAATTATCTCATTTTAGCTCTTATGTCTATCATTTTTAATTACTGGGTGAATTTTAATGCTCAGACGTGTGGAAGGTTGATAGGGTTGGTCTAAAGGACAAAAGAGCCATTATGCCTTGTGCTTGCACATGTATATTGTGCCAAGTTCCCTGCAAACAGTAGTTCTGTAGCATTTTTTTTTTTGCTCCTATTTATATCGGCTCTTTCTTTAGCAGCTGGAGAAACTGACACTACATTTGTGGTGGGGAAGTCTGGACTAGGCTGATATTCCTTTTAGGGGGGTGTCGGGAAGCCTCTAGATTGTCTTTTCTTATTTGTAATGTGATAAAAGGAGTTACTAGAGCCTGATTCAATGAGCCAACTTCTTCCATTGTGCTGGTCTTATGTGTTTATTCAGAATAAACATTTATAGGAATCATCTTAATTTTCCTTCCTCTGGCCTAGTTGGAGACTGAAAGGAGTGTGTCACTGAACTGTACTACATGCATAATGTATAATAAAGCCATCTTAAACTCACAGAGGCATCCTGCCTAGGTCATCTGGTGCTCTGAGATACCAGACCTGTGTCTATCTTCAGGAGGCACGCCTATATCATGGCATGCTTGGGGTTATGTCACTGCTTTGATGCAATGAAGCATTGCTAGGGTTCTTTGTGACCATTGTGGGTTTATCATTAACTTCAATGGGGCCAGGATTTTACCCCTCTATTTTTATGGCAGATTCCATGATACATCTTCCCAGCCGAGTTCTTCATGGGAGGCAGTAATGGCCCTGTGTTATAAGGCCGATTTCACAGCAGACTTGTACAAATGGTCAGTACTTCAAGGCAGTGTAACATGACTTATAGTGAGGCAATGTATAGCAATACAACAAAACACTCTACCCCCACCTCAGCCTGTGCTTTACAGGGTGAATAACACGAAGTTAAAATATAAATAGCTGCAGGGGGAGAAAGAGAGACAGGCTCAGGCAAACAAAATTAAGGCAAAGTCGAGAGAGAGATGTCTGGCAATTAAAGCAGAATAAATGGAGTCAAGGAGGCAGAGCAAGTGCTGTACACAAAGGAGACATAGCCAATTTAGGCTCCTTTGACAATCCCACTAAGTATGTAGCAGCATCTTCAGCCATCCAAATACTTCTGAAAATCTGGTGCTAAATCCAATTGCTTTCAACATGACATAGATGCCTAAACTGTTTGAGTGCTTTTGAAAATCCCTTGAGGCACCTATCTGCATCTTTAGGCACCCAGGCCCAGATCTGCAAATATATGTAGGCACCTCCCTCAATAACTTCCCCTTAGTACCTTTGAGGCTCTTGACCCTAAATACCTTTGAAAATTTGGCCCTTAGTAACAGCAGAACAAAGCACAGAGCTGACTGAAGAAAATCCCTTACTTTACAAGAAGCAAATGTTGGCCACTGGTGGTGTGTCCAGCCACAGGAACGATGTTAATAGCAACTTTAATGCTGACATGCTAATCTGCTATTTTGTTATATCACGTAGCGTGCGTTACACAAGCAATGATGTATGCGAGTAAAGTGTGGTAATAGTTGTGTAGCCATGTGTATTGTGTGCTGAGCTGACTTATTGAATGTCATAATGCAAGAGCATAGCAGAAGTGCTAAGAAGAGAAATGTTGTGTATGTAACTGACGGATTGTTTCCCTAGCTGGTTTATGGTAGGTTAAGAGGCTAAAATGGTAATTTTAAAGATAAGTTCATTAAATTATTAAGTAACATAGCACTAGGAGGTCAGAGTTTAGGTATGCACGGCCGTGTGGTTTTTCACTTCTTTGTGGTATGCCCTTAGGCTGATAATGTTGTTGCATTGAAAATGTCAGCAGGTACTGGTGCGGTTGCGTTGTGATAGCAGTGCAGTGACCTAATGTTTGAAGGTCAGTATTGTATTGGGGGTGAATGTTGCCTTCACGTTTTTTTACATTTTAGAGTTTAGGAACACACAAACACTCTAAGTTAGAAATGTTTTTTGTGCGGGACCATGTGTAATGTCTGGAGAAAGCAGTTGATTCTTTTGGACTCAAGCCCTTTCTCTTATGCAGAAGTTTGCTATGACATCATGAATACTAGTTCTATTCAGAACATCATCTTGGGGATGTACATGGTATTGGTGTTGGCAAATGTGGACATCATCCGCCTGCCTGCTCAAGATTTGGCTCTTTGTATTGTAGTAATGAGCAATAGTCCACTAGCAGTCCATGCTTGGAGCTCCCATTGCAATCCATGGGAGTGTTGCTTGGGAATTGAAGAGAGGAAGTGGTATTTAACAACCACACATTTACTTCACAAACAGATGAGGCTTTGGGCTTGAGGTTGTTTGCATCTCTGTCTAAAGCAGCCTTAATAAGATCGGAGAGCAGCACTTCTTTGATATGGAATATGTGCAATTTTATTGCCTCTGTGTTTCTGAAGGGACACATTCCACATGCCACGCAGAATTAACGTTAGTTGAGGGAGAAGCAAATTCTCCCTCTCCGCTTACTCTGCACTGTAAGTCTGAGCCTACATTCCATACATAGGAAGACATCCCAGTGAATGGGCAGTTTTGCCTGGATATGTGCAGGCTTTGTTAAGAGGGAGCTGAGCATAATATGAGGAGTTGGATACTCCCCTGCTTGTTTGACAGCGCCACCAGTATAAAAAAAGGTCCTTTTGGAAAGGACTCCAGTGGCTGTAGCTGATACTGCAAGAGAGAGAGGGTTTCTTTCAGAGACTAAGTCTAGAGGAGCTGGAATAGGTGCTAGCTGCTAAACTTTCCAGTCTACAGAAAATGCGTGAAATTGTGCATCTTCAGATTGGCCAGTGTGGAAACCAAACTGGAGCTAAGGTGAGGGTTGTTTTCAGTAATGATCACTTGTGGCAAATGATCTGGGGCAACATGGGCAGCACAGGAGTGATTAAATACAGACTGGTGTGGGGTGGCATCATGAAATTCTGTTCATAGGAAGCTTGAGAAGTGTGAGAAGTGAAGGTGTGTATGGTTTAATGTAAGAGTGTTGAGTGGCTTCTTCAGGCAAAGGCAAGGGCTGAGCATGAAACATCTGCCATAGTTAGGTGAAGAATTGCTTATAAATGTTTCATGACATTCAGGCCTGGGATTCTCAACATGCAAGGAAACTCAATCCTGACAAAAAAATTGGAATTTGTGCAGGTAACTTCTATATACTAGCCTTGCAAAGCTCTCATGAAAATGTACCAGTCTTGAAACAAAATTGATTACCCCCCACACTCAGTATGCTGCTACACGTAATCTTTTTTTTTTTTAACATGTCTTTTATCTTAGACATTTTAAAAAATTACTTGAACGGGATAAACGCATGAATAGAATTTTCCCAGGCTGACAGAGAGCGTAGTTAAGGTTCCAGCCTAAAACTCCCAATACAAATGACAAATAAATATATATTTTACATTCATGTAACTCAAAAACAACTGCACCAACCGCATACCACAGAGTTCAGTCCACACTTGGCTTCAGACCAAAAACAATTAAAAAAAAATCTCCAATAAATTGGCTCAATTGATAGCAATGCATATCCTAGAAATAGCGACAAAGGGCACTGTTAAAGCACATAAGATGGCTAATTTTTGCTCATAAGTTAGTCTCATATAGCACACATAAAATGTACATTACCCCGATTGTTAAAGTGATTATAAGTGTCGTACAAAGTAGACAGAACAGACAGGTAACTCCTCGTTGCAACCGTCTAGTGGAGGATGATACTAATAAAGAGCTTGCGCTGTACTTTGAAGTTTTACTACTGAGGGGTTTGAGAGCTTTTTAGCAACACTTAGTGTTACGGTGCTTGCCATTGCTTGTGACTGTAACTTATTTTGTTTGTATGTGAGGACAGAAATATTATTTAAGTGTAAACCTATGTCACAGGCTGTGATGAATATGGTTATTGTGCGCTCAGGCTATGGCAGAAATACGGTTTGTACTGCTTTTTAGTAGGAATCTGTTAAAAAATGACTTGGAACAACTCAGAAAAAGGAGCGCTTTATCAGGAGATGGATAAAATAGAGGGCCTGGGCCTGGATTTCTCACTCATCCACAATTCCCACTGATTTCTTTTCCTGGGAAATGTGGGACTGGCCTGAGAGGCAATATTTTCTGAACAAAAAAGCCCATGTGGCTTTTCAAAGGCCTATACACATTATTCGCTCTCTCTCTCTTGCACACACGTGCTCAGAAATTTTGCTGTGAAAGCAGCTGGTCTCTAGTAGTGTTGGTGCAAAGTGCTCACACTATATAACTGCAAATACTGGAAATGCTACATTTGTCAATTTAAAATGAAGTTCTGTGCTAGAGGCAAGATTCCTTTAAAATTAAAATAGCCTGTTCCTTACAGAGGGTGTAACTGCATTAATAGTGCTGTGGTGAGCTGCTTAGATAAGAGACTGCAGGGTTGGATGCGTGAATGGCAGTCTAGATAGGAGTTTTACTAGTTTTGTTTTTTGATGATCTGTGCCTGTGTAAAAAATGCATCTGAGCATGTTGCCTGCAGGTCTCCCTCTTACAAGAAAGGTGTTTATATTCTGAAGCGTGACGGGCCAGAAGCAAGCACTCTAAAATGTGCAGAAGTCTATTACTAAACCTGTCTTACCAAAAATTATTTATGATTCATTAGGAAAAATGAAATAGATTAGAATGTTAAACTCACGCTTGAACTCTTCACTGCATCTCTTGCATCTGCATTCCCAGAAGCTGTGAAGATTTCTATGCCAGATGCCGTATTGTACTAGCCATCACCTTCAGAAAAATCCAGACACAACTGCAGACCTAATGCACATACACAGTTACTTGGCCTGTGTGTGCAATTGCATGTGGAAATGATCACCTAGGTAGCTACATTGGTCATAGCTGACTGGCTTTGAGTGGTATGCATGCTACACCTAATGAAAGGATGGCAGAGTTCTGGCTATAATGTGTAAACCTGGCCAAGTGAGTTAGCATTGATCCTCCATTCTCACTTCAGTCCCCAAAAACCACAGGCTAACCCATACTGTATATGACCGTATAGATTGGGTCTGGTGCTACCTCTGTCGAAATCAGTGGGTGTCTTGCCATCGACTATAACAACCTTCTTTCTTTAACTTCTGCAGTTGATGCCTAAAACTGTAAATAGGGATCTGTTGACTTTTTGTGTGGCATGTATTGTTTTTGCTATTAATGCTTCTGATGTGTTTCTGATGAGGCTGCTTGTATTAGGATGCTTGCCCCCGTCAGTGTTTATAGGTAAATGGTGGAACTGAAGCAGCTCTTACTCCACTTTAGAAAGTTAATAAAAATCATCACTTTCTGCTGGTCCTGTTTTCTTTTCCAGTTCTGGGAAGTGATAAGTGATGAACATGGAATTGACACCACTGGGAACTACCATGGTGATTCACCACTACAGCTTGAGAGGATTAGTGTGTACTTTAACGAAGCTTATTGTAAGTTCTCGGGATCTTTAACAGGTTGGATGAGAAGATTACAAAATCAACATGGGAGGGTTAAAATAAAAACACACTGTGGGTGGGATTTTCAAAATAATTGTTTTAGGAGCACAAGGCCCATTGACTCCCATTGGAATTGTTCTCCTAAGTCACTTTGGTGCTGTTGAAATGACGACCCTGTATCTTCTTCTCCCTGTCTTGTAGTCTTAAAGTATTCTCTCAAATCAAAACTCCCACTGAAATCAACAAGTTTTCCCTGGATGCACTGTTGAGGGTTTGTCCAGGTTGAGACATTAATTTATCTTCTGTAGTTATTAAAAGGAATATCAGTTCAATAGCATGGATTTCACTTGGCTCTGTTCCATTCTGTTTCCTAATGGCTGTTTCATTCACCCCTTTTTTGTATTATGTGCTGACTGAAATGTCTCAACTGAGAAGACGTGATGGGAATAAGGTTTTGCCTGGCTGCCTGTCAACTTACTCTTACTTTCCTTTTGCCACAGCCCATAAGTTTGTGCCCCGTTCTATCTTGGTGGACCTAGAACCTGGAACCATGGACAGTGTACGATCCAGCAAAATAGGCCCACTCTTTCGACCTGACAATTTTATTCATGGTATGTGCAATGTGTTGTTCATAATATAACTAGGACATAATGTGGGGCACTGTGTAGGTTGACAAACCCAGAATCCCAAACCCAGGGTCTCCCTAAACTGTATTGTTGTTGTTTGTTTTAAAAAGCAACCCCCCATAAAGCAAAAGAAAGTATTAACTGTTAATGCAGAATTGCTACAACAGAGTTAAAGGGAGACAGATTACGGACAATAAATGTTTTTAGGGCTGGGTGTAGGGTAGTAATAAGAACATAAATTGTTAAAATTGAATTTTTAAAATCTGATTTACTGTTCATTGTTAATGCTGATTTACTTGATGCATTTAATTGAATTAAAACAAACTACTCAATTTTACTTTTGCTTATAGTCAATTTTACTTTGCAGCCCTCTTCCTTTAGTCCAATATTGCAATGATTGGGTCCCCAAAAAAATGCCTGGGAAAGATAAAATGCAAAAAAAAAAACAAAAAACCACCAAAGAAAAAACAGAACACTTTTCACTGGTGTTTAAAACAAAATATTTCATGGAATCATTTTCATTGCACTTTCAAATTTTGGAAAACCCGTTTATGCAAAACCCAATTTCAATTGCAAAGTATGACAATAAAGCCACAGTAAAAATATAGCCTTATTCTGGAGAATAAGTCACATTTAGTGTTTTTAGTCACAGAAATAGTTAAGGTCTTATGATTATGGAGAGTTTTTAGGGTGAGTGAAAAGCAAGATACAGGAGTTTTACCCTGAAACTGTTCTGGGTTCACAAAAGGGATGACCCACAGATATTTTGAGACTGAAAAGGTTTAATAAATTGTCATTTGTTTTTTGTCTGCTTTGAAAAGCAGCGACATGTTCTTGTGCTATTGGAAACTTCAGCAGCTCTTAAAGAATTGTGTTACTACTGAAAATGGTAGGAATTTAGCAGAGCTATGGGTTAACATTAAAATGAAGATTAAAGAGCAAAATAAGGAAATGCCATTTCTTCATCACAATTTTGAAGGACTCTTTCCTGAATTGAGTGTGCAGGTGAGGTGTACAGCTGCATGGCTGGAGTTTTTCCAGCTATAATGCACCTTATACCTTAGCTAACGGGAATGATTAGACACTGGCCTCTTTAGAACATCTTCTTTTGTATTTGTGGGCAGTTAGGATGTCTCTCCACTACGTCATTTGTTCTATAGCCTTCTACATCTGTTAGTATTTAGCAGCATTCTTATTAATGACTTTTACATTTGGTCTGATAACAATGTGGCTGGTTTTCTGTAATTGTGTTTACAGGTAATTCGGGTGCTGGCAACAATTGGGCTAAGGGCCATTACACAGAAGGAGCTGAGCTGATTGAGAGTGTAATGGATGTGGTCAGGAATGAGTGTGAGAGCTGTGATTGTCTTCAGGGGTTTCAGCTCATCCACTCACTTGGTGGAGGCACAGGATCTGGTATGGGCACACTCCTCATCAACAAAATCAGAGAAGAATATCCTGATAGGATTATGAATACTTTCAGCATAGTGCCTTCACCGAAGGTATCGGACACAGTTGTAGAGCCATATAATGCCATACTGTCCATCCACCAGCTGATCGAGAACACAGATGAAACCTTTTGTATTGACAATGAAGCACTGTATGACATATGCTTTAGAACCCTAAAGCTCCCCAACCCCACCTATGGTGACCTCAACCATCTGGTGTCCCTGACCATGAGTGGCGTCACCACCTCGCTCCGTTTTCCTGGTCAACTCAATGCAGATCTGAGGAAGCTGGCTGTTAACATGGTGCCTTTCCCTCGCTTGCACTTCTTTATGCCTGGCTTTGCTCCACTGACAGCTCGAGGCAGTCAGCAGTACAGAGCCCTCTCGGTCCCAGAGCTCACCCAACAAATGTTTGATGCACGGAACATGATGGCAGCCTGTGACCCTCGTCACGGACGCTACTTGACTGTGGCCTGTATCTTCAGAGGTCGGATGTCTACCAGAGAAGTAGATGAACAATTGCTGGCTATCCAGACCAAAAACAGCGCCTACTTTGTGGAGTGGATCCCTAACAATGTGAAAGTGGCCGTGTGTGACATACCACCACGTGGACTGAAGATGGCATCCACCTTTATCGGCAACAACACAGCCATCCAAGAGCTCTTCCGTAGAGTTTCTGAACAGTTCTCAGCTATGTTCAGAAGGAAAGCATTTCTCCACTGGTATACAGGTGAAGGTATGGATGAGATGGAGTTTTCTGAAGCAGAAGGCAACACCAATGACTTGGTGTCCGAATACCAACAGTACCAGGATGCCACAGCCGATGTAGATGAATATGAAGAAGTAGAAGTGGAAGTTAGCGCAGAACAGGAAACATTGGAAAAAGATTTTTAATATCAGAACACTATCCAAGAGCACATAGTGAATCTGCATCCTATATAACAAAGCAGAAACTCACCTACATACCTGAAGGGAGAACTCTTAAATATACCTACTTTTCTCTAGATTAACCCAAAGCATATCCAATGTATACATCAGTATAAAGTACAGCAATGCTGAAATTAACACCCACTATGCCTTTCCTTCCTAAACAATCTCTGGTACAGCAAACCCCACAAAAAGAACAACCATGAAAGCAAGTTGTACTGTGGCAGCCTTCTTCACAAATTTACTAGAATGGTATAGTCAGATTCTGAATGTAATATAGTGTGTTGTGTGTGACAAAAGTCATGGCAATAAGTGTTCCTATAATAGGCTCTAAACTCGTAACATTTATTTATTTTCAGGTCAATGCAGATTTCATGAGTTTTAAAAGCATACATGTGTATTTAACCTATCAGGTTTAACAGTAAGTTCCTATTGTGTTCTGCATACCAATCAGCATATTGAATCAACGTTTTTTAAGTGATGTAGAACGAAGTTTTAAGCTGCTGTCTAAAACATTTCCCAACAGACTGAAAGAGTACCAACCAGTAGCATCACCTTTTTTTTTTTTTTTTGTATTCACAATGTTTGTATGTTTCATTTTCAATTAAATATTTAGATTGGTTTGTATTAGCTTATAGATTTGGGAACTTTATCTAGAAGTTTCTTTTGGTTTCTTTCTATTTATAACTTTCCCTCCTATTGTTCGTTAGAGTACGCTAAATAGAATGGTTTGCAGATAGTTTGCAACGTAACCCCAATGTCCAAATTCAGTTTACAAAATTTAGGAAAAAGTTAGAAACAACAATGTATCACACTCAGAACAACCTCTGTTCCTAGCCATTGTGTGGTGGTATCCATTCAACACTATTACCTATTTATAGTACAGAAACTATTACTGTGATATTTTGATGTTTCCTGAATCGTTACCCCACTTCTAAAGAATATATAAGAGTTTTATGCAAACAATTTCTAATACCTTTACAAGGCTTTTTCTTATATTTTTTTCTTGGTCTATCAAATATGCTTAATTAAAATTTATCTCTCATAAGAAACAAATGTTTATGTTCAGACAAATTTGAGTTTTAAATTATGCATTATTTAAAATAAAAATAAAACAAAATTGTTGGATCATGTCTTTTCCATCCTTTCAAGCTCTAACTTTGCCACTTGCTTGGAGATGAAATAATTAAGCTTTTCTAGGGTAGCACCTTAAAAGACGAATGCAAGTCCCATTAACATGCAATTCCACTTAGCACATGGACAGGTTAAAATCTTACAACCACTGGATAGTAGAATCAACTACAGGATCATAGTTCAGATGTTTGTTACTGGAAATATTTTAAAAATGTGATTTAATCAACCTTTTTATGGTCTGTACCAAAGATTTAACTACTTTCTCTTCCAGGGAGAGGTGACTGGCAAGGTGACTTAACTAAGTTTTGCTATGCGAATGGTTATGACTACATATGTAGATTACTCACTGCCTACCGTAAGGCTAAGAGTAGAGTGAATGGATAAAAGATTCATGGTTTGGGCTGAAAAAATGAATGTGAAGTGGTTACTACTACTCATTTAGGAAAAAATGGCACTTGAGCCAGTTATCTGTGGAAAAGCCAGTTCTGACCTATTTATAGGGGCTCTCTTGCTTCAGATGCAGACAACACAGTCTAGAACATTCCCTCTGTCAGAAAAGGGTCTTTGAAAACAAAGGATAGGATTTTCAAAAGAGCCTGATTTAGGAGCACACATCCCAATGACTTGGGAGGAACCTCAACTTTAACTCAGTTCAGTACATTAAAAACGGTGTGCCTTCTCTACCGTAGACTTTTCAAACATGTTAGCTGGCAACTGTTAGTGAACGTCACGCCTTTACATCCCAATTTAGAAAAGGTTTAAGATTGTTTGAAAAATCCCAGCCAAAGTCTCTCTCTCAGAGCACTAAACTTATTCAATCATATTCTCTCCAAACACAGAGACCCAATTTGTAGTATTACTCTTCTAAACCACAGCTTAGGTTAGACTGAGAGACTCCAAGGAAGAGATTCTCCTGCAGTACTTCTTTTATGCAATGGACTGCTGTCCTTTTTTAGACTTCAGTTTTGAGAAATGATACATGAACTTTGGCTGGGTAACCGTATTACAAGTTAAGTAGCATTCTGAAATTTACATATGCCTTTAAGGTAACTTTCTTCTGCGAACACCTCCTGTTCCTTCTGTAAACAAATTTGAATGCAAGGAAACTAAGATTAAAAACTTGGCTGAGATTTATTATCCAGCTCAAAATGCTTGATAATTAGTCACATTAGTCTGATCATACAAGTGAACACACCCAGTGACCCAGCTGTTCTGTATAACTAAACTTGGACAATGTTACATGGCTCTCACATTCTGTTGCTGAATGATTAACTTTGAAAGGAATCCTGTAGCAAAGAGATAAGTAGCAAGTATGAGAGCCTCAGTGACACTGTGAATTCTTTTTAAAGATGCTGACATTTCATGAAAATGAGATGTTTTATTTAGTGATAATCCTGCATGTCCTACTTCCATTTTCCTGACATCATTCAGCTAATTGTATTGGCATATAAAGTCAGAATTTTAGATGGCTTGTATCTACTTCATCTGAATTAGGATAGGTTTGCAAAATTGTGGGAGAGCCACAGCAGCAGTTGGGAGAGCCACATTCTAGGTGTGAGGCCCCTTGCTTTGTTATTTCCCATTTACTCCCACACTGCTCTATTGTTGGGGACCGCATTTGAATATTCTATCCTTTGACCTACAGTGATGACAGCTGTAACACTGTCAAGTTACAAGAAAAGACGCTATAGAAATGGTTGTGGTGTATACACCACCTTCCTGTTATTCTACCCACACAATGTGTGAGTGCTGTCAAATGTTCAACTATTAAAAAGACAGGACCAGAGCATCAGATGTTATTAAACTTATATACTTATACTTTGAGAAGCTAGACAACTAGACACTGGGAAGGGGTACAAAGAAACCTCAGGCACTGTGCTTGTACTGGGTTCAGTTATGATTTCATCAACAAAAAAAACATGATACACTTTATTAGCCAAGTTATCCTTTGTCACCTTCCACTGGAGACTGTGGGTCTTACTCTCCTGTAACTACAATGAAAAGGTTGGCTGATAAATGGTAGGGCCAATCAACCATGTTGCAAAAAATACCATGTACAAGATAAACACTTGAAAGTTATGGGTGAGTTTAACTGTGACTTTTGCATAAAAAAGGGTTTTAAAAAGAATGTAAAGTGTCTTAGATGCACAAGTCCCAATGTACCTAGTCACTTAGGGTCTTTTGAAAATCCCAAGCAAAACTTTGACGACATTTCAAAGTGGATTTTTACCAGCAAAGGTAGGTTATGGTTTTCCCTCAATTTTGACTATTTAAAAAAGGATAAGCTCAGGGAAGAAATTTTCCCCTGGGCCAGATTGGCAGAGATCCTGAAGGTTTTTTGCCTTTCTCTGCAGCATGAGTCACAGGTTACATGGATGTTTACACTAGTTTTAAAGGGTGGATTCTCTGTACCTTGAAGTCTCTCAATCATCATTTTGAGGTTCTGGGGCCTGCAATGTGCAGGAGGTCAGACTAAATGATCATGATGAGCCCTTCTGACCTTAGTCTATTAGCTTGAATTGTTTCCATAGCATGTCTGGAATTTTTAATATTTTCTTTCCAAGCTGTACAAGATCTTTCTGCTTCCCTGAAGGTTTTTAAAGGGACTTTTCAGCAATGATTTGTCTGCCTCACACCCATGCACTAGAAGTAATGTCCCTCCAAAAGACAGCTAATTCATGCTTTCAAAGAGAAACTACAATTGTTGCCATGGTCATGGTGAACTAGCAGCTCAGTTTATTAGCATGTTGATTTACAGAGGCAGACAGATTTTACAGCTTACATGAAGAAACTACATTGCACGCCTGCAGACCCATGACTTGGTCTTCACTTGATATTTTGCCCATACAGAGTTTATCACAGGGCCCATCCTATGAGAGATTTAAAGAATGTAATCAATCATTTGCTGTAAAAAAACAGTATGTTAACTTTTGCAGTGCATTTCTAAACAAAAAGATAGTTTTTATTCATAATGGGGGTGGGAAAATAGTTGTCTCAGTTCAAGCGCAAGAGTTCTGTCCCTGTATTTTTGGAACTGCTAAGCCTCCTCACCTAGTGGTCATCCTTCTGGTAGAGAAAGACTAGACAGACGGGCCCCTGAGAAATTAGTTACTTTGGGCTACATTCACAATGGGACTGCAATTTTGGGGATTAGTTGGTGCATCCTCTGACCTTGTGGTGAGAGCTTGAACATGACTTCCCTAACCACTGAGTTAGAGAGTCACTATCTCTCTCACTAGCTTAATGAACAATGATTTATTCAACACAAAATAGCTTCAACAGAAAGAGACCTGACAGCTGAGTGGCAAGGGCACTCACCCATTCAAGTCCCTGCTCCAAAATTCAGGGATTCAAATTAGGGACTTCCACCTCCCAAATGAGTACCCAACCACTGAGCTATTATAAATCTAGGCCTTTGTGTTCAGATGACATAGACACACTAAGACGACTGAAGTTATTTACTTTGTCAACCACTGTAATGGATTCTCCTAGTCCAGCTCCTTATGTTTGAGCTTTTACACTTATCTGCCAATTTTTAGGTAACATTGCTCCAACTTCTTGAAGAGTGACACTATGCAGACAGGGATCCTTGCAACAAATAAAATGGGAGCTTGTGGCCATGACACTGAAGGTAAATATGTTACTGAGATAGGTAGATATCTCAGTTAGACTGTAGTTCTAGTTGTACAATTTCAAGTATCCTTTGGTTTCTGTTTTGACTAACCATGCTAACCCAACAGATACACACTAGATTTCTCATCCATAGTCATTCCAGTCCACAGATAAAGATACCTGAAAAAAATCATCTTTATTGCTGGCAGGGTACGTGCCCTTACAAGCACAAATAGTAGCCTCCCCACACCTTTCACAAGCACAAAACATTTGCTCAACAGAAAACCAATGTTGATGAGATAAAGTTGATGAGTTGTTAGCCATTTGTGGAAGAATTATTTAGGAATGAACTTTGGCTCTGCATACTAGGGTGTGTGTGGTGGTGGGGAATTAACTGAGTTCAGAGAGCAAAGCAATTGCTTGATTTTGTTCAAGTGAAGTGAAGGAACTAAAAAAAACCCAGCTATTCGAGTTAAAAGCTTTTAAGCAGCCTGTAACAGTTGGAACCAACCAGACACATACAGAACTCCAAGTGCCCACAACCTAAACTCTTGTTTGAAAGCTGAGGATCTCTTTTTCACTGAACTAATGAGATTAAATAGTTTTCTCCTACCCCTGAACAAACCAGTAGTCTGAGAAGTTTGCACACAGCTCCAAGATGCTGCTCAACAGTTGATGCAACCAGCCTTATGCACCAAGATCTGGGCTGCACTTTCTGCACCGTGCACAGCCTACCTGTAGTTTTAGATTGTTGTTAACCTGAAGGGTAATGGAAGTGGAAGCCTCAATATCACTCACCTTAAGTGAAGTTACAAGGAACCTACAATAAGAAATCCAAAAAAAAAAAAACCCCTTCCCACGTTATTTACTTACATCTTACTCCTTTTTAGGTTTCACTATTTTTACGGTGGCCGTAGCAGCTCTCTCGGCCTCAGCTTTGTATTGTGGTTTCATTGCTGCTCTGACAGCCTTGGCACAGATCTGGGAATAGCGGATGTAGCTGAAAAGAGGAAATAAACGGGATGAAAGCCAGGCGGGTCCCGGGACTTATCAACTCAACAGACTCTCCCGCTGCTGGGGGGGGGCGGGGGGCGCCTGACACTTTTACTGCCGCGTTTCTAGGCCGCTCCCAAGGCCTGTAGCAGACAATGTCCTTCTGAGCGAGGCCCCCCTCCTCGGCTGAGCTCCCGACCGGGCATTTCCGGGGAGCCTCCCCCCGCCAGGCCTGGGCCCTGGGCGGCTACTACCCGGCGACACGGGCCGGGCCGGGCCACGCAGGGACGCCCCCCTGCGGTCACCCTGAGCAACCGCGTCCCCCCCGCGACCGCTCGGCGGGCAGGAGACGGGGGCGCGGGCCGCCGGCCGGCGGTACCTGAGGCCGGCCTGTCTCCAGTACGCCACCATGGCTCGGCGCCGCGCGACGCGAGCAGCGGCCGGAAGCGGGAGAGAAACGGAGCCTCCGGACCGCAAGGTCAGCGCGCGCGCCCCGGAACAAGAGACAGGCCGAGGCGGAAGTGATTGCTAACTCGCCGGTAACCAATCAGAAGCCGTCCCCATTTCACCCCGCCCCCACAGTTTACAACCCTGTCCAGGACCTCGGCCAATCAACCGCTCCCACCCATCACCACCGGAGGCCTCTGTGCAGCCAATCAGAGGGCGGAATGATCCGGCGCCGCCACCAACCCGTTTATTGGCGGCGCCGAAGGGGCTGCGGGAGGCGGGCTCACGATCACGTGGCTGTCCCGCGGCCCCTGGCGGTGGGTCGGGGAGCGCGAGGCCTCCTGGGCGCCCGCCTCCCTCAGGCCGGGCCCTGAGCGCCCCCGGCATCGCGCGCTCCGCCCCGGGCTGAGGTGCGAGGGCCGGACTCTCCCCAGGGCAGACGGAGCCGGGCCCGCCCCAAACCCGCACAACCCCAGGGCCGCCTCCACCGCACCCGGGAGACCCGCCCGCGGTCCGGCTCCACAGACAGGATTACAGGATCGGGGCCCCAGTCAGTGCCCCTGGAGCGGGGTGCGGGGCTTCCGCTCATCCGCGAGAGAGAGAAAACGGCCACCCCTCGCACGGGGCCGCCTGTACTTCGTGAATCAGGAACGTATTTTTAATGTTCAACAATCCCCGCCCCCCCCACATTTAACATGAATAGAAACCAGGGCCCCGATCCCGGAGTGGCACCTGGCCCACCTGGTGTTCCACCCACCCAGGGGGACGTTCTGCCCCGGCAACCTGTTTCAGGATCAGGGCTTTGGTTTTATCATTTCTAAAAGCTACCAATAATTTGCCTGCAAGCTACCAAAAGTTAGAACAACATAAAACAAGGAAAACCCAACTTGTTTTCTACAAGGCTGAAGAACAATGGATGGTCTTATTCATTGCCTAATGATATCTTACATTTCTATGACACCTTTCCACAGGGTTTTAGGTTACAAGTGACTAAAAAATAAACATCTGAGACTATGCTTTTATAAAACGCACACAACCCCACCCGCAGTTAACTACAGTTGAAAATTGTTAGCAAAGGTGTCTGCACACCCTGAAATTCCCCCACATTCACTAAAACCTGATTCCTGGGAATATGAGGCGTTGAAAGGGTCTTCCTTGAGATATAAACAATTCTTTTAATATTTATATACTCCTGAAAACTAAACTCAGTTTGCCTAAACATAGACATGGAAATGTAGCGGAAATACCACTAATCTAAGAATTTTATACAGCATCTTGAAAATAGTGGATGACTACATATAACAATAAAAAAAGATGGACCCAAGCACACCCTCCTGCAAATTGAAGGTGTCCCCCCCCATCCCTAAAACAAAACAAAAAACTGGATTCCCCTGGGGCAAGGTGGATGTTAGGGAACCTCTGGAGAGCTGGGCCATCCAGGCATATGCCCTGTGCTTCCATGCCTGTTCTAGGCCCTGCTAGTGTCTCTCCATAGAAACTACTGCAAAGATTTCAGCAGCAGAGAGGCTCTGTGGAATGCCTTTCAAGGGAACTTCTCCAGTATGAAGTCTCAAGCATATTTACAGCTGATTGCCTACAGATTATATACACATGCCCACCTGCTCCCTGTGCAGCGGTTCTGGGAAAGAGCAAAGTGGGTGCTGTGGAGGTGGATTTAAACTGGGCATAATCTGAAACAAGCCTCTTTTTCTCATCTTTTCAGTGCTGTTGCGAGAAAAGCATTTGAATGGTTCATAGTGGAAGCAAAGTCTATTTCGGTCCATTGGAGAGAAGCAGGACACCACTACTTGGCAAATCCCTACAGTAAACTATCAAACAACTTATTAGTGTTTGTCTCACACACAGAAGACTCTCCATAGCAAAGAACAGGCCATTTCCAAATGCACACTAGAGCTTCTACTTGATCTGAAAACCATGACAACAAAAAAATCCATACATGATAATAAAGACAACATAGCTTCCCCAGAATCCAAACCAGAGCTCAGTGGATTCTGTTCCATCTCCAATAAGGCCAGCTACTTTGAAATGCCAAAAATGCTAGTTTTATGGAATAATTATCTGTTAGTGGAATCCAGTGGCAATATCAATAATTTCTACTTTTTTTCATTGGATTATTATTTTTTATTTTCCATGTTAATTATTATTTGGCGCTGATGAAAGTTGTGAGGCTCACAGCCCTGGAGATGTCTAGTCATGCACAAATACAGTCTGTTACACAACATGTAACAAAGGCATCAAAAGTACAAACTTCTCCTTTTTGCCACACCAGTGTTCCTCAAAACCCTATTAGGTCTGGAAGGTGGAGTTCACTCTCCCTGAATATTCCCTGCTTGACCTCTCCATTGAGATTGTTAGCAAGGGTTCCAGTTAGTGCCAGCTGTGATTACTGTATGTTTTCTATCAGTAACTGATTTGGACCAGCTCATTTCACATAAGCCACTAATCTGCTGATTTTTTTAAGGGACTGCTCAACTACTTGATAGTTGAATTCAGACTTCATTTTAAAAAGTTTTATAAAATAAAAACTCCCAAAATTTCTCCTATAATAATGAAAAAATACAAAACAAAAATCAGAATCCTTCAAATACCTACTAAATTACTTCATGCCCATTCAAATTAGCTGGTCCTGAATGCAGGAAACTGAGGAAAATTTATGCTGAGTTTAAAATGCACAGAATTAAGCTAGGTTTAAGAGTCAATGTACAAATTTAGAAAGTTTCTAATCACTAATTTAAGCACTGCATCTTTTATCACAACATACATTATGATTTACAGAAATTTTATCAAGTAGCAACATTTACCAATCTTTCGTTGAAATATAATTTCAGTTGTACAAACAATCCGCATGTAAAAAAAGCCACAAACATAGTGGATTTTGCTTTTACAAAATGTACTAACAAAGTTTCAAATTAAAACTTCATAGGTTTTAAGTAGAAAAAATATTAAATTTTAAATAAGTAAATTCTTTTGTTGCATTATATACACATATACACCAGTCTTTTTTCTATGTGAAAAATCTTATTGAAGTTTGTGTTTCTACCTATGTTGAGCACTGTTAAACTAAGAAAAGATCTAGTTTTGCACCAATATAACACACAATATTCAACATGCAAATTTAGTATCACAGAAAAATGGCATGTAACATCCTAATGTAGAATAGTAAACAGGTGACATCTTATATTCTGAATAATGAAATAAAAACAAAACATGATTAGGTCTAAAATGCCAAATACTTCTGGTGCATAAGAGTCTAAGTATTTCCAACCAGTAAATCATCACTGCAGTTTCTTTAATGCTACATTTTGCACTCTTCGCCACACCGAAGGGTGCCTTATTTTATGAGAAGCTCTCACTGATTTCAATGGAATTATCTGCAGAGTAGCATGGTACTCGATATCAGTACAGTTGGCAAAATCTGACCCTTAGCGATAAGCTGTGGGAACTCAAGAATGAGAGAGATCCAAGAATCTGTGGTCAGTACCAAGAAACAAGATGATCAAACCCTTTTCTGATTTCTGATTCCTGTCTTTCATTTAAAGAGCCTTGTTTGTAAGCAGACAATTACTTCAATAAGATATAAAGAGGTAGACTGAGCATTACACAGAAAATTAAAAGCAAAATACTCTGTTTAAATTAAAGGACATGCATCCTGTGATGCTATGCTAAATGAGTATTTTTGAATCATGATTAGGCAACATTTTAAACCTGTTTAGCAACGTAACAATGCCTGTAAACATATGAGGAAGTATCTCAATCTCACTTCTATAGATCTAGAAAGTTCCTCTAATAACTTAAAGAAATTTTTTCTCCTGAATTTCAAAATACATTTCTACTTTTCTATGAAGCTTTAATGGTCTACAAAATTATATTTAAAAATGCATATGTGGTTACAGTAATAGAAGTTGTTTTCCTTTTTATTGTGATGGTGGACATAAGTAAGTATCTAGAGATAAATTCTTCCCTCAGTTATTGGCATGTAACACCTGACTTCATATTGGAGGACAGAACTTGGGCCTCAGCAGATAAGTACACTATTCAAAACTATGCAGTGCCATTTACTGTGAATGTTAAGATGCTGTTTGACGGATGTAGTTAACTTTAAATGTACCGTTATAACTCAGCTATTCAATAATTTTTAACAATAGTTTTATCAAAATAAGTGTTTGTATACAAACATTCATTTGTATTTCAGACTTCAAGTAATAAACCTTTCATTTAAATCAAGTTATATCTATCATTCAACTGCCCAAGACAAACATAACACCAACTTTGCTAAAACAAGCCATTTTCCTTAATTTTGGGCTTGGTCCCAAAAGAGGTAGAGTCCATGAACCAAAGCACTAAAATTCTACCCAAGTAGAATTCACTAACATGTCTATCTCCTGCAACATTTGCAACCTTATCTAGGATTAAAAAAACGACTTTATGTAAGTGTTCATCTAAATACAGGAACTAGCTCAGAATGTTAGGAGGTTATTTAATTTGAAACTAATGTTCAGTCCAATGGCACTAACAAGTTAGTGAAGCCCCAGCACATTACCCTCAGTCACAAGAATTTGCAACTTCTCTCCAAGTTTTAATTTAAAACCTACCTAATATACAAATATGCCTTTAAATAACAAATATAAGAATAAATATATTTCAACTTGGAGAGAAGCTTTAGTTGCTTATTTCAGACACTTAGATCTAACTATTAATTGATATAGCTGTATTCACTATTATTTCTCTACAAATGCTGCTGCTGCCATAGAAGTCCTCATGCTTCCTCTTGCTGAAGCTGTGAGCTCTTCAATTTCAGCATTCAATTTACCGATTACCCATTCCAATGCTTCACGGCCCTGAAATTAAAAAAAACCACTTATCAAGAAAAGAAAAAGTAAATAACCAAGGCATCATATTTTCTTGAAGACTAGCTAAAACAAATCAGTTGAAATGGGGGAGGCAAGAGTGGGCAAAGATATACCTCCACTATTCAAGGAAACTGGAAGATCTTTCTTCCAAGCTCCAGACTTTCCTTTAAAACCTTTACAGGACTGAGCTATGAAAGACCTTGTCTAATTAATTTTATTTGAGCCCACTTGGTGTTAAAAGATTTTTCTGTTTATACTCTGGACTGAAATCTAAAAATCATTTCAGCTGTTATTCTCTTGATAGGCAGAAAACATTTGTAGATATAATTAGGTCTCAACAAAACGTATATAAGGTAGATAATGTGACTTCTTGCTGAATATGCACATACAATTTTATAATTAAGGATAAAAATTGTGCCATGGATGTCACAGAAGTCTTCTGTGACATTTTTTCTGCTTCAGCCCTGGGGTGTTGGGGCTGGAGCTGTCAGGTGGTGGGTGCCCCAGAGCTCTCAGCTGCAGCAGGTGCTGGACTCCTCCCATAGCGGTGCTTGCGCTCTCATCCCACCCCCAACCCCCAGGCTTCAGTTGTCCCTAACATCAGCACCTCCTTCCCCATTATTTTAGTAAAAATATCACCAGATTTTTTTTGTGAATTTTTGTTTATTGCCCATGACTTTCTCAAACAGTTGACAATAACGGTAGCCAAGACAGGTTAAAAGATTGCACCCAATCATACACCCCTTTACACACAAATCTTTAAATTAGATTTATATTATAGCCTTTTCATTTTGTATGTCCCCATGTTCTTGTAACCTGTGACAATATCAAAACAGTAGGGTTTTGAAGACCAGGCATATAGCTAAAAAAAAACAAAAAAAACCTAACTTTGGCTGCTTGTTTTATTTGTTGAAATAATGTGTAATGAGATCTCATTTAATTTACATCTTCCATTTTATAGGAACTAAATTAATTAACTTTAGCAAAACAAAGTATCAAGGAATTAAGTGCAGCTTTTCATTTTTATAAACATTTCCTTTATAGTTTAGCAGTGTTTAAACTGTGATCTGCAAAGTTGCTTCTGTCAAGCCTATGCTTCCCAACTGCTGTAGTGCAGTCAATGGAGCTGGTACCAGTTGCACTAGAAAGACGCAACTTTTTGTCTCTCCTTCACATCTGCCTGTGTTCCGTATTTCCTTTCATGTAAAACTGTGGATGGCTCTTGAACCAGAGGAATGATAAACATATAGGACAGAACCAAAATGCAAAGTGACCTGGAGATGCTAGCCCAGGAGGCAAGGGGTACTTGGTATTAATAAATGTAAGTCCCACAGTCAATGAGGGGAAAAATCCAGTAGGTTCATAGACAAATGTGAACAAGCAGCCAGATCCATCATGCTAAAATAGGCTTATATTCATTTTGTCATCTTAAATGTTAAGACAATATTAACAAAGAGCTACTGTTAATATAGGGAAGGTGCAGAATCAGGAATGGGAAGTTGAGCATGGAGATGCCTATGACAGGATCTGTATTTTAAGAAGTGATTCACATTATGATCCCTTTTAAGAAACCCTGCCATTATCTTTTTCAAAAATAAACTAAACGTAAGATGAAGAATGTAAACAAATCTTAGTTTTTACTCCACAATTCAGGAGGCCAAAAATCAAAAAGACATATATGCAGGAGTCGTACTTACTTTATTCGCATTGGAAGAGATAGTGTTTTCCATTAATCCTTCTAGATAACTACTGACACTGACACCTTTCACAGAGATTATTGCTTCTTGAGTCAAAATGGTTCTGAAGCAAAAAACAAAGTTCACTTTATTTTTTTCACACTATAAAAACAAGTAGAGATGTTACTTATACAAGTAGCTTTTTCCCCCTCTCCAAATGCCCTGCTTCTACAGGTCCATCTGACAAAATTGTTTCTGTATCTTGCTTCTGGAATGCAGGAACTGAAAAGCATGCACAAACTCCCCGTTTTGAAATGGGCTGTGCTGTTGTGAGGCAGGGCATGCATGAGTCTGTTCCTGCATTCCAGAAACAAAATACAAAAGCCCCCACCACACACAGATGTCCCTTACTTCATCTTGAATCCTTTAAATGGTAAAAGGGAGGGTCAATGTGGATCTGCAGAGGAAATACATTCAAAAAACAAAAATTACCTCTCTTTCTCCCTTATGACATTGCCAGGACATACTCCCACTGAGAGAGACTAACTAGCAGCGATCATCTTTCAGGATGTGGCTGTGGACTATTACTAGCTACAAAATGATAAATAACTCTCCCAAAAGGAGCAGCCAATCTGATCTACAATCAAAATTCAGTTATTCTAAAAGAAATTCAGATGCTGACAGAGATGTATATTCTGTGTGCACTCAGGCTGATGGAAAGAAAAGAAAAAGAGCACAGACCCATGAAATTCCTTTCGTTTTATTTTTTTTTAAATAATTTTTCGTTTTATTTCCCACAATTTTGTGTTATTTCATTTTATTGACCGGGGGGGGGGGGGAGGAGAAGAGAATAGGTCTTGCCCCTGGGAGGGAGGGAGGTTGCACAGCAAGCCTGCCCCTTGTGCATCATTATGCAATCATAGAAGTTTAGGGTTGGGAAGGACCTCAGGAGGTCCTCTAATCCAATCCTCTCCTCAAAGCAGACCCAACCCCAACTAAATCACCCCAGCCGGGGCTGTCAAATTGCACCTTAAAACCTCCAAAGATAGAGATTCCACTACCTCCTTAGGTAACCCATTCCAGTGCTTCACCACCCTCCTAGTGAAAATGTTTTCCTAATATCCTATTTAGACCTCCCCCACTGCAACTTGAGACCATTGCTCCTAGTTCTGTCATCTACTACCACTGAGAACAGCCAGGGTGGATAAAAATGAATGATTAAAAAAAAAAAGATTTTTTTTTAATTTAAAGTGGATTTTTTTGATTTTTTTAAAATCATCAATAAAATACTAAATTTCTCTCTCGTTTAAAATATGTTACAATTAAACCTCATCAGAAACACTAAAAATCTCATAAAATGTCTCATAAAAATGAATCAAATGTCTGTCCAGCCTTACAGCTCTTGCTTCGTGAAAGTTCTGGGCTTTCAGTTTAGTCTGCTGAGAAACTGTAACAAGTCACATGTGCAAAGAAAGACATAGGCTGGATAGGATTGTTTTTGTTCTGTGCTTATGTAGTGGTGGACCTGGGCCAAGCAAGGCAGAGGAGTTAGTTAAGACACTGTCTTAAAGACAGAAAGACAAACGATAGAGGCAGAGTAGAAAGGAACAGCGGAGTAGACTGGAAAGCAACAGGGAAGACATTATTCAGTACACACACAGCTTCCTATATTCACCCCACACTTTTGCCACAGAAAAACTGTCATGGCTTCTGGACGTAAGGGAGACCCTATTTGGGAATATTTTGAAGAAATTCCTTCCCTAGGTAAAAAAGGAAAATGTGTCAAGTGTAAGCAGTGGAAGAAGGAGACGCAGGGCCTAGCTGCAAGAATGAAACATCATAACGAAAACTGCTTATTGGGAGAAAAAGACGTGGATATGTCTGAGGAACAATGTGGATCAACTGGTTAGTAACATAAATAATGCTTTGCAATGCATCAATCTTCAAGACTCTCTCTATGCCTTTTAGCATAAGTGTGATTTAACAAGTAAATTCTCAAGCTGTTTGCTATGTTGGATGTTGCTAGAAAAAAAAAATTAGCTTAGCTAATCCTTATGGTTTAATTCCTTAACAAGGTTTAGAATCTATTACCCAAGTATTTGGTACAGAAAGCTGCAGTAAGAGAAATCTAGAGTTGCCATTTTCTTATTTTATATTACATAACACGTGTCTCTTATTTTGGAACATCATGGCCACAGCCCATAACAGTGATGCCATAAACCTATCCCCTATTTTACTTCAGCATAATTCAGCTTTCCCAAGGGAATCCCATCCTATACTTGTTTTCTAAAAAAATGCAAATGCCAGTGAATTCTATGGGGATTACTCCAAAATTAAGTGCACTCTATGTGCAATCAGTCTTAGCTTTTTTGGTAATTTGGAATAGGATCTGCATCCTTGCTGAACAAATGTAAACGATTAACTGAATAATAGAGTGAAAAGAACTGAGAAGAATGATTATTCAAAATCATTTCTGAATTTTGTTTCAGGATTCCATTTAAGCATAAGAGACTTTAAGAGTAACTGTCTTCTGCAATAACTTCAGAGTCATTCGTTGGTATTTTTAGCAGCAGTGCTGGAACTAAATGTATTTCAGACAATGGAGTATCAGTAGCAAACAAAAGATTTCAATCATCCAGTAAAACCACGACCAGGGATGGGTTTGTAGTAAGGACCAGCAAATACAAAAGACACCATAGTTGAAAGAATTGCTCGGTTCACTTATGCCACGAATTCTCCTTTTCGCATTGTTAACAATGAACACGTCATTGACATGGTTGAGTTCTTACGACCAGGCTACACTCCACCTGGTAGAGCAGACATTGGTGGAAGGTTACTACATACAGTGTACGAGAAAGAACTGGAACATGGTGCAAGAAATACTGAGAAGAAATTTGCCAGTTTAAGCCTTGATGGGCGAAGCAATGTACACGATGATCCAGTAATATGTGCCTGTGTGACAACAGAAGATGGGATTGCACATCTTTCAGAAACAATACACAGGAAATGCCCATATAACACAATATTTAAAAGTGGCAGCGAAAGCTGTAATGAACTGTGAACAAAAATTCAACTTTCATGTGCGCAGTTTTTTCAGACAATGCTGCAAATGTGGCAAAGATGAGAAGATACTTAGAAGAAAAAATGGAAAGATGCTCCTTAATCACATATGGCTGCAGTGCCATTTTAAGTCTTTTTTAGCCAAAGACTTCAAATATGTCTTCTCCAGGAATAAAAGAAAATGTTGCTGAAGTCGCAAAATACTTCCATGACAATGATTTTGCTTCAGCTTCACTGAAGAGAGCAGGAGGATCCAAACTAATTCTCCCTCAAGATGTTCAGTGGAATTCTGTGGTTGATTGTTTTGAACTATTTATGAAGAACTGGATTACTCTCATAAAACTTTGTGAAGAAAATTGTGATAAAATAGATAGAAGTATCTCATCCAAAGTATCTAATATTAGATTAAAGCGGAATATAGAGGATATGCTCAGTATACTGAAGCCTGCATCCATAGCCTTAAACAAACTTCAGAGAAATTGTTGCTGCATTGCTGATGCTGTCGAAATTAGGAAGGCACTTCAAGAGACATTGAAGAAAGAAATACCTCACCAGAAAGTTTAACTGCAGGCAATAAAGAAGTGAATGGATCAAACACTAACTCCACCTCATTTTCTTGCGAAAATTCTCAACCCCAGATATGAAGGTAAGTGCCTAACTTCTGAAGACAATGCTGCTGCCATGGAATGGGCATCTCAAAATCACTCCTGTTATGCCAGTCATAATAAATTTCAGGGCTGCAGCGGAACCATTTTTCCTGATAGTAAATGGCTTACTGATGATGTTTTGAACAAAGTCACTCCCCTGAATTGGTGGAAATCATTAGCCAGGCATCTTGAAACAGAGTTCCTTCAGTTGCTAAGCCAACTTTTCACAGCAGCTTTCTCTGCAAGCACACAGAGAATATTTTCATCATTTGGTATTATTCACTCAAAGCTAAGAAATCGGCTGGCAGTTGAAAAAGCAGGAAAACTATATTTCTGTTTAAGTCTATGAATAAAAATGACAGTGGGAGTGGGAAAGATGAGAGCTAGTTGTATCAGTTTTAAGGACATCATACATTTAGTGTTGTGATGACTTGTCTGTTAGAGTTAATAACATTTGGAAAAAAAGAAGAGTTTAAGGACGGCCATCAGCCAGCAACTCAGGAGACTGCTGCAATTGCAAATGTGAAATATTTAGTTTAATAAAATATAAACGCTATTGTGTTTCTTTGGGTGATTTAGTTCTTACCATTCCTAATGTACTGCTGCTGCATCTGCAGCTTGACACAGGTAATGAGTATTATGTACTATTTTCTAAATTAATAAAAATCAAGTTATCTAAAAAATTACACAAAGTATACCTGCCTAGATGTAAAATGCTATACTGAGTTGTAACTTAACATGTTTTAGTGATCAGATTTGCACCACTGTTTAAGAAATATGTGAAGAAGTAAGGGTGGGAAACTTGATTTAAATCAATTATTTTCACTTGGTGATTTAAATCAATCCACCCTGGAATAGCCTAGCTCTATCCTCCCTGGAACTGCCTTTCAGGTATTTAAAAGCTGCTATCAAATCCCTCCTCATTCTTCTCTTCTGCAGACTAAACAAGCTGAGTGCCCTCAGACTCTCCTCATAAGTCACGCCACAGTCCCCTAATCATTTTTGTTGCCTTTCTCTGGACTCTCTCCAGTTTGTTGACACCTTTTATGTAGTGTGGGGCCCAAAAATGGACACAATGCTCCAAACATGGCTTCACCAGTGCTGAATAGAGGGGAATAATCACTTCCTTCGATTTGCATTGGTATCATGATGATAAGAGGGGTGCGGCTGGGCCAAAACTGAGTGTCACTGAGAAACCATGTGCCAGGTCACAACACCCCAGAGTGGGGAGCTGGGCCAGCTCCATGAGACAGGAGCTACTGTTTGCATGGTGAATTTTTTGCTTTATAGGTTGTTTTTCATTTTATTTTATATTTGTGAAAAACACAGAGCTCTGAAAATGAGACTAGGGACTTTTATACCCTCCATTCTAAAATGCTGAAACAGATGGGCATATGTCCATTCCCTGAACAATTGCTTTGAAATGGACTTCACTGTCATATGGAAGGGCATGCAATCTCACAGTGGGAATCTGCAGAAGCAATGTCATTAAGGAGAATGTAAATTTATTGTACTCTTCTGAAAAAAAAAAACTATTTAAATGCCAATTCTATTCCCTCCTCCCCCCAAAATACATTAGAGATTAAAAAAAACATAGCAACTATACTGAAGTGCAATCTTGAAGACAACTGTCTATGTGCTTACTTTTCTGGCTCTTGAGGATGTGGTTTATAGATAAGCCTCTCATCTACTGACACCAGATTCGTAAATGAAATCTATGGAATAAAATGACAGATTATTATTAATACATAATTAAAATAATTTATTAAGAAGATGCAATACAACCAAAACAATTTAAGGCCTTAACACTCAAATATTTTATTTTAAACCCCACTCTTCCATGTGGTATTTTCATTAATTATTCTAAAATTACAACAGAAATGCTATTCCTCAAGACCAATATAAAGCATACACAAACAAAATAAATCCTAAAATTCAAGCTTGCTAAACTACTTTTTCTTCCTGTGTCCTTCATTGTAGACTTTCAAGCTCACAAAGGATTTTCACAATAGCAGTGTACAAATGATCCACAGTACTGAGCAAAGTACAGTAAGGAAGCAGCAAAACAACAAAAGAATTTTTTAAGCAAAGAGGAATGCTTTATATTCTGCTAATCAGTTTGAATTCAGGTGTTTCATAACAAAGCTGACAAACAACCTCTGAAATACTAAAAGTTCCTTTACTACAACCGACCATGGGAGGTTGACAGTATGAGGTATGCTTAGGAATGTTTGCAGTTATATTCAAGTAACTTGTATTTTTACTCTAGTAACATTTTATGCTATTTTCAAGAAACATTTTTTTCTTTCAAGCGGTTTATACAATGTAAACATATTAGTTAACGAATGACTTTTTAGCATTATTGATAAAAGAAATCACAATACTTACGTTACTTGACTTAAGTTCCATTGTTTTTTCCACAGGGTCAACTACAGAGTGTTCTTGAACATACGTCTTTGTTCTGCAAGCACCAATAAGCTACAAGAAAGACATCCAAGATTAAACATGCATACATATTGCAAAAACTATTCTGAAAAGCTTAAAGATTTGTATTTATTTTTCTCCTTTTCGTTTCAACACATTATGGAATATTAAAATAAACATTACTGTACTAAATAAAGAGTAAGAAATGGAATTCACCTTAAAATGATTAAATTGGTATCTCTCCTCTGTTTATAATCTAATTCAATTTATTTCAAAGGATACCACCAGTTTGAAATCTGTGGTTCTTGACCTTGAATCCCTCAGGCAGTTTTAATGCACTTGAGGGTGGGTAAAGTTACTGCTCCCTCATGTCACCAAGGACACAAATAATTGAAAAGGAGACAAGGGCATGGGATGGTACTAAGGACTGGTGCAGCATGTGTGCTCCCCCAAGCTGTGTTGTCCCAAGAAGAGCTGAATTATAAGTTATATACGGTTTTGTTTATTTGTAAAAATGAACCAACTGGTATGCAATTTCTCTCCAATCTTGCAATAATGTACTTACTGATTTAACGATAGAAGGCATCCCCCATTCAGTACTGAGCAGTCTATGACTATGCAACTTTCCACTGGGGTCTATGTGCCGGTCTAGGACATCAACTCCAACCACACTAGGGTTCATGGGATTTGGGTATTTCTGCATAGCAGCTGTTGTAACGGTTTCCCAGGGATGGCTGACAAAATAAATCAAAATCAACAGGCTTATAAAGGTCCTACCTTAGTTTGTCATGCACAACAAAAACGAGGGGGTTGAACGGTTTGCTTTAAAAACAGATACAAAACATGCTCAGCTGAAAAAGCCCACCCTCTGTAAAATACCAGCATGCTGTCCATTTTCTTATGCACCCCCCCATGAAGTTATGTAAAACCACCGCCCCGCTGCTGTCCCCAGCTGTGAAGCGAGCTTACACGAGCTCTGCCCGGATAACTCATGCACTGAGCTTTTACTGACTCGGGAGGGGACAACCCCCTGCCCCTGCAGACAGAGCGCGGTGCCAAACGCCGGGCCCCGGCTCGCGCCCCCGGCCCAGCGCGAGGGAGGCCAGGCGGCCGAGGGGATCCGTTGCCGGCCCCACGGCTGCGGGGTGGGGAAGGGGAAGGAAGGAAGGACTAGATATAAACCCTTCGCTTCCCCCCGACGCGGGCCTCGCTCACCGGGGGTGGGGGGGGCGGACCCACAAGTAGCCACCGGCCCCTTGGCAAGACCCCGGGCCTGGGCACACGGCGGCCCCCGGCCACTGGCTTCCCCGCGCGCCGCCCGCAGCAGCGGTTGCTATGCCGACAGGGCGCTCGCTCTCCCCGCCGCCCCCCTCACGCAGGCCCGAGGGGATCGCTCGGCCCCCCTACAGCGCGCGCGCCCGCCGGCCCGGCCCCTACTCGAAGACGTGCTCCGAGGTCCAGATCTTCATGGTGCCGGGCTCGGCCCCCGGGGGTGGGCGGGGGCGGGCAGGGCTTGCGGCCGCGCGTCTCCTCCTCACGCGGCACCGGTGACCGGCCGCTCGTCCCAGCGCCTGTGCGACTGGGGGGGTGGGAGAGGGAGGGGAGCCGGAGCCAGCCACTGCGCCGTGCGGGGAGGAGGGTTAGGCCCCGCCCCCGACGCCTCTCTCCCGCTCATGCGCTGTGCGTCCGCGTGACGTCAGAAGGGCAGCGCCGCTCGTCGGAAGGACACGCCCCATGTCACGTGCTGCGCCGGCCTCCCCCGCCCTGCTCAAGAAAGACGCGCGCGCGAGGTGGGCGTCGTGACACTATTGCGCACAGGGCGCGGGCGGGGCTTTGTGGACGCACGCGCAGCCTCAGTCACTTCGCTTGCGCCTGCGCGCGCTGTTGTGTGCGGCCCGGGCTCGTGCGCTGAGGCGAGCGGGGGAGGGGTAGGACTCGCTCCGCTGCCCCCAACCCCTGCCCTGCGCGGGCCGCCTTTGTCCGCCCCCCGCAGCGCTGCTCGCCTGGCCGCCGCCTGCCCAGCTCAGCCGCCCCACGGCCCCAGCGCCAAGCGGAGGCGGTCAGGGCCGGGCGGAGTAGGGGGGCTGCACCGGGAAAGCCCGCAGTTAGGGTGCAAACGGGGCAGGGTAAGCCCGAAGGTGGCCCCTACACCCCCAGCGGCCTTGAGGCGTCAGAGTGGGGGGGCCACAATTATGCAATTAAACTCACTGCAATTAAACTCACGTGAGAGCCGCTGCTTCGTTTCGTTTAGACACCACACTGCTGACCCCATTCCCACGTCAGCCCCCCAACCCCGCACCCCCGTTTTCTCCTTCTCACAGTCCCGAGGAGGAAATTCTCCCTTCCTGCCTCTAAAGTCTTACTCCTGCTCATTCTGGTAAACGGCATCCTCGTCCTGGGATGAAAAAGCCCAAACAAGCTGCAGCCCTCTCAGAAAAGCACAAGGGGCCAGTCCCAGAGGGAGCGTCTGCTCTGGGGAGCGCTCGAGTTTATGCTTCAGCTTCTTTATAAACGGGTGGGAAAATCCTTCTGGAGTTCTTCTTAACCCAGGGATGTTTTATTATTTCTTTGAGGGGGAGCCTCAAAGAAGGAATGTGATTAAGTATTTTTGAAATAAGGTCCTGGGCACCCTCAGGCACCCATGTGGGAAATCTGAATTTAACCTTGAAGTAAAGACAAAAAGAAGCAATATTAGTTTCATGCGGTAAAGGCAGGTATGATGCAAGTACAAGTAGTAGATAGGGTGACCAGGTGTTCTGATTTTATAGGAACAGTCCTGCTATTTGGGGTTTTGTCTTAGATAGGTACTTATTTACAGCCCCCCTTCCCCATCTCAATTTTTCATACTTGGTACCTGGGCATCCTAGTACTAGAATATCATATAAGAGCCTCTGTCATGGACCCCAGTGCACTGCTGTACAAAAAGAATTAAAGAGGGGGTGCAATGGGGAAAGAGACATTCCTTGCTCTGTAAAGCTTGCAATCTAAGTATAAGACAAACTGACACGGGAGACAATATCAGTCAGCATGATAGACTGTGACAGTTTCAGCACACCAGCCACCTAGCAGTTGTCAAGCTTTTCGTAGGCTTCACAGCTACTTCAAGTACTCCTTAAAAAGGTAGTAAGTGATGTGACAGTATTACCAAACCCAGGTAATTCCATTGTCGTAAAGTAGTGTCTTCACTGAGACTATGAAAATACGGGACTGTTACTGATAGTTATTAGGATTTGGAATTCATGTAGTTCTGATAGTTTATAGTTGGGTTATTTAGGACTACAGCTGAATTTCACTGAAAAGTAAGATACTCTGTGCTCTCCACAGTTGCATTATAACATCTCCTAAACCAGATCATTGTCGCTGCAGCCACAGAATAGATCTAATCACAAGAACTTTATCTAATATACTTTTAACCCTGATTAATGTACAGAAGATAATCAGTGTTTCTGGCATAATACACTTCAAATTATCTGTGATACAGTGTACACATTAGAGTCACTGTCAAGGACACGAGTTGATAGTGTTCACTAGAATAAATTGGTTGGCTGCTCTGAATTTTAAAGACAGACATTTTGTACTGAGCAGCATGGAAGACAGAATTAATGAAGGAGAGGGAACAGTCATTGAATAAGGCCAGGATTAGAACCAACTGATATATTTTGTATCTATATCCCTAATTTTCAATATATTTATATACTTTTATTTACATTCAGGAGTGTGCACAAGGGGTGGCCAGCAAGGATGCCCTCCTCCAGAGCCCAGGGGCGGGCCTGACAGCTCCCTGGGGCCCAGAACCTGCCCCTCCAAAAGCACTGAAATTTAAGTTCCTGCACATGCCTCTTTGTATGTTTCAGTCCACCATGTCAATTCTGGTAATGCAGACAGAAAAGAAATTACAGCCTCAGTCTCGCTCCCATTCAAGTCAATGGCAAAACTCCAGGAGATTTAAATGGATACAAGACAAGACCCCAAATCAATATAAAAGATGATTAAAATTAGGTCACTTACATCTTGTCACCACTTTTCACCCTAAACTCTGTACAAAAAAGGAGCAGCTGTCTGAAACACATCCAAACACTAAATTTAGATTTAGCAGTTTTGCAATGTGTATTACCAGTTGAAGTGCCGTGGCAGGTTTGTGCTATTTTAGTAACTAGGTAATGCAACAGATGAGTGCTTCAGTAAAAGGGAGTGCCTCATATTACTATGCAAGGACATGGGTTGATTTAATAATGAGTCTGTGCTCTGAAGGCATCTTTATCCAACCCTGTACAACCACAGATTTTGAAGATGGAAATGGTGAAGGCAAGAAAAAGTATTTTCTTGTTATTAAAACAGGAATATATTGAGGATTTTCTCATTATAAAGAATTTTATTTTGACTTTGTTCTGAAAATTTTAACTGGGAGTGTCAGGGCTCCTAATGACTACAAGATGGTATCAAACAAGATAGTTTTCAATGATGCCCAGTTCTCTGTAATGCCTCATGACAGTTTAACCAGTCACATTTCTGATGCCAATAAAATCAAAATCCAGTATCTGGCCCTAAAGATTATAATTTAATCAGCCTTATCAGTGGTGCTGACAGTTGTGGGTTCTAAATCTAATCTTTTACATGGATTAGGTAATCTGTAGGGTTGTTAGAAGTTGATTTTTTTAATATAATTAAATGATAATATCAAAATGTTTATTTAAGCTTTTTCCCATTTGTATCAATTGAAATTTTCACAATTGCAGAAAGTTATGGGGAATCAGACAGTTTAATGACAGATGCTGAGATTCAAAAAGTTACAGCTTTATAACCATTAAAAACAAGTTGTCAACATCAGTTAAAGTATAAAAAGTAAATATCCTTAAATCAAACTAAAGTTCTCAAGTATCATTTTTTATTTTGTCTATCTATAAATTTTGGTCATCAGTGAAACTATTATTTCATTGGTTTGTGCGAACCATGAAAATCAACTTTCACTGATTTAAAAAAAAGTCCTTCCAAGCCAAATTATTTGTTTGCCTGCAGGAGGTTCTCTTTGCTTTCAGTAACAAGTAACCACTTACATAGATTTAGGAAAACTTACCTTGGAGATTCTTTCATACGTTTCATTGCGGGTGGGTGCTTCAAATGGAGCATACCCCACAAGACATTCAAAACACAGAACACCAACACACCAGACATCAACATTTTCATCATGGGCTCTCCCATCAATCATTTCTGGGGCAAGGTAGTCTGTTGTGCCACACAATGTTGTCCTTCTATTTAAAAACAAATCACCAGTCATTTTGTTGCATAGAAATAAGGTATAGTAGTAATTTATCAATAACTGATTACTACTACATATCTACATCCAATTTATTAGAACTTCAGGAGTCAGCTTTGGACCTGGTAGATGCTGAGCTGTTTTGAAAACTTTGCCTTAGGTAGGACATCAGTGTGTGGCCTAGGTTTGGGGAAAGTAGATTAGCTTCCTTGTCTCAATCCTAGAAAGTGCTTTTATTGCCCAGCCATCTTCTGACCAATTAAGGCCCAAGCATTCAAAATTGTGCATGCAAGCTGGGTGACTGTGCATACAATTTCTTAAGTTTCAGTCTAAAGGAGCAGTTTTAATAACTTTGGAAGACAATGTCTAGTCCCCAGAGATCTAGATTAGGTAGAACAGAAGCTATATGACATGACATGTTGGCCTGCATAGTCAAAAACATTCTCTCAGTGCCTCTTTTGTCTTTCATGAAGCACTCCTATGGCTCCCTGATATTAATATTTGAGACTCTATTCCATGTAGTAAGAATTTTTGAAGCAAATAAAGATTCTAATATCTAGCATAAGTCATATGCACTGTTTTTCTTTCTTTCCTTAAAGTGCCAATCAAGGTGTAAAGAGAGAGAGAGCTTCTCTCAGATGTTGATTGTGGGGATACAGGCGGACTTCCCTGCTCACGTTGTCTCAGGGACCACGTAGTGGAAGCAAAGCAGGGCACAGTGCTTTTCATGCCTTTGTGGTGGCCTTGAGGATTCATTTCAGTGTTCAAGGGACCACACAACATTGAGCCAATCCGGCTCCTCCTTGCTCACCAATCAGTAGTGTCACAATCATTTCTTTGGAGACTATTATGTGGCATCAGTGAGAGGATTAAGATGTTAGACAGATTTTACCAAAATAACACCCATATTCAGACTTACCTGAGTGACGGAGCATGCACAGACCACCCAAAGTCTGCTAACTTCAGTTCCCCTTTTCGTCCTAGTAGGAGGTTTTCAGGCTTGATATCTCGGTGGATCACTTTCTGAGCATGGCAGTATATCAAAGCATCAGATATTTCTTCTACATACTGCAGAAGGAGCCACACACCCAAGAGAATTATACAGTCAAACACAGTTTACATAGTGGTTTTATATAGTAAATATGGTTTTAGCCATTTAGTAAGTGAAATACAAATCTTATTGTGACTGGGCAGTGAGTGATTTAGTTTGATATTTATCATTTTTGTTTTGATATTGTTTGCAGGAGTTACTTAGAAAGCTAATGGTAGCACTATATAAAACCAGGGATGGATGAACTAGTTCACATAAGTGAACTGAACTTTTAAGGATTAGACAGAAATCTTGCCATAGCTTGGCAATTCTTGGTTCTATCCAGGAACTGAAGCATGGGCAGTCACATGAGATGCTTTGTGAGCAAGATATTTCCAACAAGTTTTGCTTAGGCAAGATGATTTGTTTTGAATGTGAACCCCGTGTGTATGCCTAAAGTGAATACACTCGTAGTTCCAAGATGAGCTTCCATTCCCCCTCCCAAAACATAAGCAGCATCAATACTTTACTCACCGTGGCAGTTCTTGTCTCATCAAAATGCTTGTGTTTTTGCAACTCTTTGTACAACTCTCCTCCTGGAGCATATTCCAACATCAGGTAGATCCGTGTTCTGTCGTGAAAGTAGTTATAAAATCTCAAAATATTTGGATGCCTAAAAAAGCCAGAATGACTTTCAGCTACAAAGCATGACCTAACAAGTTTCACAATACTGAAGCCAGACATTAAGTTTCTTGATTCCCACCACCACGTTCCCGTTCCCGTTCCCATTCCCATTCCCACCCCCACCGTTGTGTCAGGCAGAGTGTTATGAAAGCTTGCACATGTTGGAAAACAAAAATCCCATGGCTTAGTTGGTCTAGTAGTGAATTAAATAGATCAGGTATGTACAAACCAGGCCCAATAAATTATTAAGAAAAGGACTGTAGGACAACTGAAGTTAGGTAGCATTGGGTGCGGAGTTAACAGATGGAAGCCATGTTATAGAAATGGTGCTTGTTATTTTAGAGGGCTGGGGAGGAAGGCTAGAAAATTCCCCACAGTTCAATGTGATGAATTTGTAGCTTCTCTTTGAGAATTTATTAATGCAGTATGTGACCAGATATTGACATGTTTACTGTACTGGGTTTATTTGATAGTAGGATTGTCAGGAAATGCAGGAAGCTAGGACAATTGCCCAGATAAGAGTTTCAGCAGGTACCCAGGAATATGGACTTTAATGTTACTACCCCCACTCTTGTTGAGCTACCTGAACTGGTTTAAGTAGGCTCAGAAGACACAGGGGCTGGGAAAAGATTCACTCAAATGACAGAGGATGAAGCCAGGCTCCACAGGCCAAGTGTTTGGGAAATGAGACCTGGCCTTTAGGTCAGACAGACATGTAGCTAACCTTTTATTGCTTTAACAAACTTTTGTCTTAGACTTTGTTTCTGCTGTTCAGATTAAACTCTTTCCATTGGTCACAGGCTCCCAAAAGGGAAGAACCATAGGTACGCAAACCTATTTGGGCCTGTTGGAGTGACCACAGACAGTACACAGGGTACTGTCATCTAGGAGCTGATGGGAGAATCACAGAAAAGGTAAGAGCACAAGGCCTAACACCTGAGGGGGTGCATTCATCTCAGAAAAGGGCTTAGAGGTGCAGTTAGCCTTGTAACAGTGACAGTCAGGAATTAGGTTTGTCAGAAGCATGCTGAGATTGGTACAACTGGACCACCGCAGAAATCAAGACAGCAAATTCAGCATCTCGGCTTTCCTGATGAGATCCTCTTTAATTCACAACTGCACAGTGATCAGAATTAGGACCCTCAAGATTCTAGCCTGAAGTATACAACTAAAAAAGGCAAAGGAACAATCTCTCTTGTTGGGGGACGAAGGGAGCAAGGCCCACCTGCCTCATACCATTTTGTTTGCTGTACGTTTCTTAGATGAAACCAATTACCTGTGTAGCTTTTAGTGACAGATTTCAGAGATTTTCCTCACTTATAGGACAAATTAAGGAGGGCATTTCTACCTTCTTTCTCACCTCCCAAGTCAGGTCATTAAGTTGTTTTGAAGTAAGGCAATCACCATATGTTCCACTTCTTTTTAGCACCAAAAAGGCAACTCAGAAGACTGTCTCCAGTTTGCTGAGCTAGCCACTCGGGTGGTCTAGAATGAATTACAGTCTGGTTTATGCTAAAGTGGAGGGTGCAAAGGCTATGTCAGCCAGAGATACCAACATTCCTCAAGCTCTAAATCCCACTGCATTGTATTCTATTTACTTTCAGCAAGGTTCTTACCTGAGATGACTCAGAATTTCTATTTCTCTTCGGAGCTGGTGCTCCAGCTGTGATTTCTCAAGGGCAGACTTGAATATGACTTTTAGGGCTAGGATGAAGTGGGTGTTTTGCTCACGAGCCAAATAAACTGTTCCAAATCTACCTTTCCCAAGCGGCCGCCCAATTTCAAAGTCATTAATGCACCACATTTTCCTGTATATAGTAAGAGGGTCAATATTAAAGTTGTAAAATTAATAATACCCAGTAAATAGAGAAATATGAGTCAAATTCAGTCTTGCTGTAAAGCAGATGTCACTGCATCTGCTTAGTCGTGGCTATCATGAGGGCCTCAGGCTATTTCAACATGTTTAAGTTTCCCATTTACTACATTGAGATATTCAACAGTCTACAAGTGAAAGAGCAGACAAAGTTATTGAAAGTCAAAACAACCTTTAAACAGAGCCTTTCCCCAGTGTAAACCCTCCATGCTAAAATAGCTTTACTATTTTAGCAAAGTAAATGTGTATAAATAAAGTGTCAGTACACTCAATTCTAACCACCCGGTTACTTGAAAAAAATTGGGCTCAAGTTTTCAGGGTCATACATGCACCAGTATGTTCTGTTGTGCTTAATTTGCACAATCAAATAGAGAGCTGGATACCTGACTGCCTATTTGTGCTCACATTTGCCATGATTTCTGCACTTGCACAGTTCTGAAAAATCTAGACCTTAAATATTATTTGCTACAATGTAAGATATACAGAATTCTAAATATCTTAGGGGAAAGGCCTTTTAAATTTCATTGTCTTTTAAACTCAACTCAGGAAACCTGCAAGACAGTTCTTAAACAGAAAAAAGCTAGTAGTTTTGTAATATCTACAGGTTTGGGATGATCTGGAAACTTTTACAGCAAGCAGTATAATGCTCCAGTAACAGCATTCTGAAATACTTTTTGAAGTTACCTGGGCACTTGAGAAACAGAGGCATGTTTAGTGTCCATTTTCGAACCATCCTCCTCATCTGTAAAAACAAATGCATCAGCTTTAGAACAAATTATGTTTTTTGATGCTATAGCTTGTAGAGTCAATCTGAGGGCTTTTGGATGGACGAATGGGGAGGAAGTATTCACTGAATAGGAATTCTACAATGAAAACGGATAGCCCTAAGAATGTTTGGACATAGTGTTAACATGAGACACCATGCCACTCATCAATTGTGGTGATGATAAAGTTCAATTAAAAAAAAACACAACAACTAAGGATGGAGATGGGAGGGGTGGGTGACTAATGACCAGAGCCCAGGGGAAGAACAGTGATTGCTATTTCATGATAGAAGGGGACTGAAGAAGCTGGCACCCCCAGGTAACTCTCCCATCCTTGAATAGGAAGATGATCGCTCACTGAAACTACCTGCATGTTTAATTTAAGAGTCAAGGGAGAAATTTCAAACACCTCCTTAAAAGAAAACTGCATCCAATTTTATTCATCAACAGTTTAAATGTGTCCGGAGCACAATAAGCATCAGTTATCTCTGTGCTTAGGTACATGGAGCTCCAGTTGACTAGGAATAAGTGCACTGTTTTAAAAAATGCTTCAGAGGCGCATTTGTATCTTTGTAGAATGTCCTGTGTCCTTTGCACCATTAAATATGGGGAGTTTGTTTTAAGGCTGAACTGCCCTTTTGGTATTACAGACATCTGTATTGTTTCTGCATTTAAGAATAAATAAATGCAGAGATGAAGAACTGGGAAGCAACTTCAGGAACCCACTGAAACTGAGTTATTGACAGGTGGAGCATCCTATCCCTGCCTGGTTTGTTGGAGCTTGGCTAGGCTACTTTTGACCAGGTGAAAGAGCACCCTTATTTCAGTGACTTCTGCTGCTGTTACCTGGCTTACAGGTTTTTTTTTTAAAGCAACTGAAGCATTACACAAACTTCTTTGTGTTCGTAAACTTCTTAAAAGAGGAAGTCAGAGAACTAGTGCCTGTGCTGGAAGCTTTAAGAGCCAGTCAAATCTCAGCCAGATTTTTAATAGAAAGCATCAGTCAGGAGCAGAGGATCCCATTTCCCCCTCCCACCAGATGAATTACTGCCCACATAACTGATTTCTCCTTGTCCAATTTCAGATGCACTACCTTGACTTTATATTTTATGATGCTACAGTTGAAACTGTAGGCATTTGTTTGGCAAGTGGGAGACCCTTTCAAGATGTCTGGGTACTGGAAAATTCCTATCTCCACAGAGCATGTGGGGCCAGCTATAGTTTGAGTGAGTAACTTACCCTTCGACTCTGATCCTGCTTTGTTTTTGCTTATTATCTTCTTGTTTGTTGGAGAAGACGGCTCCTTGCAGGAAAACACTGAAATGCAGGAACTACTCAGATGCTTTATCATGTTCTTCTGGTGCCCATCTGAGCTGTTTATGGTCGTTGGCTTGGGAGTCAACTTTAAGAGTGAAAATCCAAGAGGGAAGAACACCATAAGGTTAGATTTGGTGCAGGGACTATTTTTTTGTTCTGTGTCTGTACAGCCCTAGTTCATGGGCGGTGCTGCTACCACAATACAAATAATAAAATAATTAAGCTACACTATACATAAAGGAACGTGAACTGTATTGTTTGAGAGGATTGGATTACCAGCTTTTAATTTTGTGTCTGTTGATCTGGGCTGTCCTGAAAACAACAGGCCAGTAGTGGCCTCAGTGCTCTCAGTTCCAAATGGACAACTGGCCAGCTTCTCAGAAGCCACCATCATAATTTGTACCATCAGCAGCAGCAGTTAAAGGTTGCGTCAATACAAAATACTGTCATGGTCCCATAATATCAGCATTAAGGCACAAAGACTGGCTGATTTTTTGGTGCCTCAGTAGAGGACTTCAGTTGCCAACGCTTTTAGACTGGCTTTTTGTCACCAATGATAAATCCACTCTAGCCTAGGGAACAGTGTAAGGTTGAGACTGGTTTAGGCACTCATGTGATAATTCAGTCAGTCAGTAGCTCAATACAAATGGTAGCTTTTTCTGTAGCATTGCGCAAGAGAACAAGCGCAATGCATACTTCTGTAAACAACCAGAGAGGTGGGATCTTAACACAAACGCTAACCTAAACCCAGTCTATCTGCCACAAGGACCTACCTTTTTGCCACCTCTGCCATGACATGTAGCTAAAGTTTCTCTGTTTTCCATGGTGTAGTATGTGCTTAAAGAGAAAGATGCTGGGGAGAAAAAAAATCATAGTGATGAACGTTATGGCACAGATAGATACTTGTGCTAACAAGCTCAGCTAGCTGATCAAGGACAAAGAAATAAAACATCCACATCACAAGATTTACACCAGTACAGGAAGAGCTGGGGCCAGATTGAGCAAATCCAGAACAGTCTGAAGTTGGCTCTTTAGACACTGAAATTAAGAACTTTCATTAGTTAAACTGATTTAGCGAATAGTCACGCCCAGCCTCTTCCCCCTCAGCTTCCTTCCACACCTTGATGTGCTCTTTACTTGGCTCAGTTTTCCATTGCCTGTCGGACTTAAATGCCTGCCACTGCCCCACCCACATCCCAGTGTAACATCTCACTTTCAGGGAGTTTCCCATTAGCATAGATGTAAGGGGTTTAAAGGATTAAATTAGAATTCTTTAGCCTTTACACTGTTCTCAGGTCACTAATTTTAGGTGCCTAACTATAGAACAGCTCTTTTAAAAGTGTCCCAAGATGAGTCCCCATAATCACTAGTCACTTTTGAAATCTTAGGCCATCATCTATTTGTAAGATGCTATGTTCCCTCATTAGTCATGAGCATGTAGAGGAGATTTTACCCAACCACTTACAGCTGCTAAGATAGTTGGAGTAGATCTCATTTAATCAGACACACGCCTCTCCCAAGAGCTGAGGCTTTAACAAGAAAGAGGCAAGGATAGTCACACAAACCTGCTCTAACAAGCAGTTTAGAGGCATCAAACAGACCAAAGCTTGGCCAGAAATTAAGCTGTGCTGGTGTAGTTTTATGTAGGCAAGTTATTATTTAAGAACATTTTATAAGAGGTTGCCCAAAGATATTAAAATGAGTATTTTAAGGACTCATTAACACATGTACTAAGTGAATACTAAGTTTTATTTCCAATACAATAGCAAGATATATATATATATATATATATATATATATATAAAATATATCTTAAAACATGAGTGCCCCCAATTAAAGAGGTTTTGTTTGTTCCAGGAATCTTGGTAACTTTCTAATGTAAAATAATGTTCAATAAGGCTACAGATCTAGAGGTGTGTTTGGCTCTCAGTTCCAACCATCAGCAGATTCTACTCCATAGCCATCTAACACTCACCAGCTGGCACTGGAAAGACCAAAGAGTTCTAAAAGCTCCCTTTATATAACAAGTCAGGGTCAGATGACACCCCTTAGGCCTTAAAGTCACACTCTCCACTTCTGCTATACCCATTGTGTTATTTCTAAATTGTGAAACTGAGGCATAGAGGGAAGCAGTGACTTGCCCATGGTCACGCAGCAAGTCAACTGTAGAGCCAGAAAAAGGATATAGATCTTCTGAATTCCAGGCTTGTGCCTAATATTAATATAATATAATTAGATTTAGAAATGGACCCAGAAATGAAGAGAGCTTTGGAATGGTTTGCTTTGACTCATTCCAGAGTAAGGGACCAGCTCTTTACACACACACGTTGAATCAACACACAACACACTATATAAAACATAAATAAAGGAAGAGAAATTCTTTTTCTGATGAATGAATTAATGTTCGCAAAGTGCTTTGGGAATCAATGTGACAGATTAAGTGCTATTGTGTTACTGATTATTATTAGCAGTGAGACCAAATCAAACCCTTGAATCTCAGCATCAAACAGTGCAAGGTTAGAATCTGAACCCAGAACTGGTTCTCAGTTTTGAGGCCAGCCCTGAGTCCTGCAATCCCAAATCCCACTTCTAAACTTTAAGAAATCAGAGTCCAAGCCTGGTTTGAATGTCACAGCTCACCCCTCATTCTATAACAGGCAAACCAAGGCATCAAAACTGAAAATCCCAGTACTCTGCTGATGCCTGGGAATATCTGTAATCATATTTCTATAGCAATGTTAGGTCGCAACCTCGGTGCTATTTTTGGCTCTGCTACATACTTACTACATGTGTGTATGTTTTTTCAGGGCCAGGACCTACGTGCTATGGTTTTATATAATTTTTTTTTTCCTAAGTATTTCTCAGTCCTGGGCAAAACGATTGCAGTATTAACAATTGCCATGATTTTATCACAAATCTTGTGATATTTAATGTTTTTTCTCAAAGCTCCAACTTCTGGAGGTGTTATTTCATGAGCATCCCGGGGCAGTTTATGTTTTGTTTTGGGTTTTTTTTTAATGCAAGTTTATGATTCTCACAGTTGCAGAGAAAAAACAGAAAATGTGGCCCGAATTGACTCTAAAGCTCAGAAACCAAAAGAATGCCAAATTTATCATTTGTTAAAAATCCCATGATTTCTGAAACATGATTGTTGTGGCCCTAATTCATGACTTTTGAATGCTTGGGTTAGCAGTACGGAAATTGCTCCACATTACATACTAAATAGCTCCACATTACATACTGGCAAAACATGTTTTAGAAATGCATCCTAAGAGCAACATTTTAAGGTTACCATGAACTCAAAACTCCAAAACAATATTTTCTTTCAACTTGAAGTGGCTTACATGTGGGATACAAAGCCCATCTTTTCATAAGGCTGATGAGGGTGTGGGCTCAGATGGAGATATGATGAGCAGTCCTTTGTTTAATGTGTGCTCATTTTTTATTTATGGAATAGGTGCCCAGAGCACTGGATGGGCAATTGTAATTGTATTTGGTACATAAAAATATCAATCCATTGCAATCTAATCAACCATCTATTTCCAGCATTGCTAGAGTGCCTATCATCATAGCATCTAAGCACCTGTATGGTGTCTGCAGAGTGTTGGAAGCTAATTGTTTCCTATCAGATATAAGCGTCTAACAAGTGAATACACGAAAAGTAAGTTTAATAAGAAAGTCTATATTTGGTTCCCTGCTTCTGATTGCACATTTCCTTCATAAGCAGCAATGTTAATACTGAGTGAAAATCATTACAGCTGCAAGGAACCTTCTCAGCTCTTCAGCTGAGCTGTAATAGTGCATGAAAAATCCTTCACTTCTTCAAACACATGGTGCTGGCCCTGACACTGAGCACTTACATTCTTTGTATCTGCATTCTGTGTTGAGGGAGCCTGAATGCCAAGCCAAAATATTCTGTGGAGGAGAGAAGCCCCCTCGACAAGAGGATATAGGAGGCCTGGATCTTCTTCAGCTCATAGCGCAGTCTTGTTTTCTGAAGTGATGCACTGTGTCCTGATTCATGGGCCATATTTATTCAGAACACCGTCAATTATAGGGTCACTTGTCTAATTCACAAAGCTTTATTCTCTACTTTGAGATGGGTTCACTAAGCCAGCAGCCTGCCTCACTGCAGAATTGTATTTTTCATTAGTGACAGGGTAGGGGTTTCTGATTAATTCTCTATCTCCACCTGACACCAGGCAGCTAGCGCTAGGGTTCCAGCCCAACACTGGGGTTTTGTTGTTTGCTGTTCACAGATGGGAAAGATACTAGAAAGGTAGTTGAAATGGGACAGAGTATAGGATTTAGAGAGCAGACACTTCATATTAAATTTATATTGGTCAACTGAGTCATAGATTCCTTCCATGATAGGTAACTGTGGGGCTACACATGCTGGATTTCTGTACAAATATATAGATACACATTTCATTAAAAACTATGCTAAAAGAATATTTAGATTTCAATGTCAAGAATTCAAAAGTTAGGAAATGCCAGATTTAGTGTTGCCTGTGCCTCTTGATTGTGTCCATCCTGTGCACTGAATGAGGCAGGAGTCCCATGGAAAAAAATAGTATGTGATCATGCCACTGATGACAGCATCATAATGTATATGCATAATAGGGCCAAACCAAGGTTATGCACAGGTGTTAAGGCTTAATTTAATTTCTAAAGCACACTACAATTAAAATGTGCTACAGAACATGTTATCGTTACTGTTTCTTATGCTGTTACTGTTAATTGCACTTTACTAGCTTGAACATCTGATGTTGGTTTTGCGCGCGCACGCACACACAAAACCTCAGTCATTACTCTGTTCTCCTCGAGGATTTTGTTTTATTGACATACTGTTAGTATATTAAAATGTAATATATTTAACAAAGAATAACTTAGCACTTATATAGTGCGTTACATATCAAAAGCACAGTAAGGATATTAAATAATGAATCTAAAAATGGTTTCATGATAGTTAACTAGGTATTCTGTCTTTTGAGTCCCATCTGTCAACTCAGCAGCAAAGATGGAGCCAAATAAAAAGTCTTTCCACCACTTTGTCTTGTACCAGCCTTATAGCTTGATTCATTTTAAAAACTTTATGTTCTGTGTCATTCTTCATTGTATCTATACAACACATCCTTGGTCTTCCTCTATTTCAAGTTTCTTGCATTCCAGTATATTGCCATGTATGATATCCTTTTCGGGTTCAATCTAGGCATATGTCTAAGCCATTGCAGTTATCTTTCTTAAATGAATTTCTTTCCCTAGCTATTTTCTTATCACTTCATTTTAATTTCTGCAGTCTTGAAAGTCTCAGTATTCCCTTCAGCCAGTTCATTTCTACAGGCAACATCTTATATTTGTCAGTTTTCCTAATATTTCAACATTTTGACTGTCCATCATATTGGCATGACAATTATTTCATATACACTGATTTTCATTTTTATTTAAATGTCGTTAGATTTAGAGATCTTACAGTTTTCCAAATGCAATAGCAGCTAGTCCAAGGTTCCTTATGTCATCTTCACAATTCTATTCTATTCTATTCTATTCTATTCTATTCTATTCTATTCTTTGATACTAAATCTCCAACGGACACAAGTATTTCCATTTGTTCCATTAGTTCTTTGTCTCTGACTCTTTTCTTTGCCTCTTTCTCTTTTCTTCTGATTGCCACATTTTGTCTTTGCTGGGCTGATCTTCAGTCTGAATTTTCTGCTTTCCCAGTATAACTTGTAAGTTATTTTCTGTAAATTCTCCTTGGTCAATGCTATGAGGTCAGTATCGCCTGCAAATCTAATCTTATTCACTATTCTCTTACATAACACAACTCATGTCATGTTATCTTAACTAGGTGTAAACCTTTCATTTAATTTTTATTGTATTTGAAAACAGATCTATTTGCCTATCAGCCACTAGAGGGCACAGGGATGCTGTGAATCCCATTGATACAGCTAGAATGATGCTTTGGGGAGGAGATAACATTTATAAACATTATTTATACTGGTTTATTCATTATCATCCCACCCACAGCAATTTTTTGGTGTTAGCCAACTTGTTTTGTAACTCTGTTGGCTGGGAGTTGTTTTATAACTAATAGTTATGAAACAGTTTCCTCCTAAATTACCTTCTCTGACAGTTTCCTCTTGTTACAGAGTACCTTTTCCAGTAGATAATTGCTTTCTGTTGTCTGTTCTGGCCTGTCATTCCTGTACATTTCTGGAATGAAACAGAAGTGATTTATAAACATCATAAAACACACACACACACAAAATCCAGCTGTAGCCACAAAATAGGTCTCCCAAAGATTGTTGACATAGTTCTTTAATCATCATTTCCCTTCACAGTTATAAATACAACATGAAGTAGGAAGTGACTTGTTTTGTGCAAAAGTAAATCCATTTTTTTTAAAGGGAAGAATATTGCAGGCCATTATTATAAAGCACTCTCTAAATGACTGAGATAAGAGATCCACATGTATGTCATTGGCTGTTTTCATTTCTTAAACTTTTGAGTTTAAATTGAAATCATATGAAAACCAACAAAAAAGAGGATCTCAACTTTAATTGTTCTGGGACAGATTCTGCCATCTTGATTAATGCTGAGTAATAACTTCCTTCATCATTTCAATGGGACTGTTTAAAGAGCAATGGATACGAGTAAGTGACAGCATAGGGCTCTTATAGTTCTTGAAAAAAGCCAAAATGACAGCCCTGGAGAGTGAAGTTCCTTCTTCCCAAGGCACATGTAGCATAGGCAGCAGCAGTACAAGCTTCCCCACAATGGTCAGACAATATGTCTCAAAGCAGCACTAGGGAAGAAAGGATATTTCAGTCTCAATGGCCTAGTCTTCTTGGCTTCTGTGATGAGACTACCACGAGAGGGCCAAGCAGTACCAGCTGAGATGGTGGTTGTTTTATGTGGACTACTCTCAACTAGGAACTGATAAATAACAACTAACCTGTGAAGCACTGTTGATCTACTACTAGCCAACCACTAATTGACTTGGGTTAGGAAGGAAATTCCCCACGGACTGGTTATTCCAGAACTTTCCAACATGACGTTTTTAGCATCTTCTTCTGAAGGATCTGATGCTGATCATTCAGTTATTAAGTTGGCTTCTTACTTGTTATGGTCCTGTTCACAGTAAGGGTCAAATACAACAGTCCTTATGGAGAGAAAATTACTGCTGAATTTAAGATGAGTTGAGTTTTGAGACTGCAAAATTGGGCCCTAACAAAACACCCACGCTAGCTGAACCCGTTTTTAAAAATGGGCTCAGCTAATGCCAGTTAAAAATATTTTTCTACTTAATGTGGACTAGATTAAATTCATTTTAGATGTCTCTAAATTTAGTAGGACTTAATTACATAGTTTGACAGTTTATAGGACATCATTTTTTGCCATAGAACATCTCTAGGCTAAGCATGGATCTAGGGATTGGATTTAACACACTTTTGCTAAGTCCAGACAAAAAATATAGTTCCTGTTAAAACATAGTTTCTTAGACCCAGACTCTGTGAGGTGTTAGGTGTCAGTTACCAGGCTAACTGAACATCTGACCCCTCCTGGTCTTTCAAACACATCCCCCTTCAAGTCCGTCACCTGTCTCAGGGTGGAATCATGTAATTCTCCCACTTGCAGGCTGGGGCACTGGGGAACAGAGCTCTGGTACCACCCATGATTATCTCAGCAGCTCTGACTTGCGCCCAGACTCTGCACTTCTTTTCCTTCCAGGACTAATGATAGTGGTGCCCAACAGCCCAACAGCTTTCTTAAAGCAAAGCATTACTTACTTAGAATGAAAGCATTTCAGAGAAAACAGAGCTTTAAAAACATAAAGCAGTCTATATGCATACCCGCCTTTCCCGAAGTCTTACCATGCCCTGGATCTGGACAAAGGCCCAACACCTTTAGACTGTTTCTCTGTCCACTTGTCTCCCTGGACATCTGCTGACAATTGACAACTCCCGCACTCCCGCCTCCTGTGAAGGGCTTTTTAACTGCTTAGTCTTCATCTTCAGGATCCCAGCCTGGCAAAACAAGGCTGGCACCTTCCCTGGAAATGGGATATTGAATCCTTGAATAGTTCCCCCATTGTTTTACATGCGTGCCAGGATGTTCATATCTGGGAAGGTGTTGTGTTGCTTTCCTGTTTGTTCTTCCAACAGCCCCCATTGAATTAAAGCAATCTTGGCATATAATAAACATGTCACTACCCCAATGTAAGTTACAGAGTCTCTCTCAACTAGGTCACATATCAGTATGCTTAGATTATTGAATAGCAACTCAACACTGAACTCTCACTGAATGGAGTTGGTGTACTCAGCAATAAATGGGAGTTGAAGGTACTCAGTACTGTGAAAGGGCCCCAGTGTGTATTCTGGGGGTGCCCCAAGCAGGAGTAGGCAGTTCAGTAGCTGCGCATCTCTAATCCGCTCATCTGGCCGTATCCTCATATACGTTTTGCAATGAAATCAGTGTTGACTATAGGAAACGGAACAACAGCATCTCGCAGGGAGGAGAACACTTCTTCAAGATCCAGATTTTGTCCTTCAAAAGCACAGGATTCTTTATTACCTCAATCAGCATATGCTTGTAACACAGAGCAGAGACTTGGGGTCTGTACAAAAACTGAGCACCAAACATAATAGCCCCATCAACACCTCAGCCCACAAGGCCTGGGAGTGTCTAAAAATTACCACCTCTGGGGAATACAGTGTGTGTGTGGGGGGGGTAATGGGGTGTCCAAAAAGTTCAATCACTGTGCACTCCCTTTTGGGTATGGCTTGTAGGAGCATGCCAGCCTTTTGGTGCAGAGTCCGAGCCAGATCCTGCAGCCCTCATTCAGGCAAAGCTTTGATTGAGTAGGGGTTTGCTTGAGTAAGACTGGCCCTCCCACAGCTGTTTGATTTTGCATCAAAGGGAAACAGAAGTGGAAACGTTTTAGGTCTGAATGATGTGCCACAATCTGAATTCATGGCACTAGCCATAAGCCAGAGTCAAGTTTAATGCCCAAACCATTGAGTTTCACAGCCTGATTAGAAAGTCAGGACTTAATTCGGCCAAAGGATAGATGTTCAGGTATCACAGTAAAGAAAGACTTTATAAAACTTGAGAGTGAGGTTCAGTCATTTTTATCCCTGAAAACAACCAGTTTGCATCCTACAATAAAAGCAACAATTGCACCAGTGACTGCAATTAACAAAACTGTTGTGTCTCTATGTAGTCACCAAAAAATCTCACTTAAGCAGCTGTCTTCTTTCCAAATACATGCTAATAAATTGGGTAGCGTGCCTTTGTTATCCCAGATGCTAAGAAAAATCCTGAGTTAGCAAAAATAAAGAATGCTGTTGAAAAAACCCAGGGTTTTCACTTGAGCTGTATAGGTTGTCACAGTATCAGGGTACCTGCACATTTGACCCCGTCTGATCTGCTCTAAGTTATGCCTGTTCAAGTCTCAGGCCTCTAGCCTTCACCTCGGTACGGGCAGGGACTTGTGTCACTCCTTGTTCCAGACCAGTTTTCTACAGTTCACTGCGATTCTCCCCAGCAAGCAGATCTGACTGCATCCATCCTTTTCATTGTGCTTTTTCTCCAAGGGCTATGAACGACGTTTGCCAGCAGTTCTTCCTTCGTAGGGTTTCCATGGGTAGCAGCAATCACACATTTATATCTAGCTTTGGTAGCCAGCACGTTGCCACGGCAGTGAGCTGATGAGTGTCTTTCTGGCCTCCTGGGAGCAAGATAACAACCTTCATGTGGTGCTCCTATTAAGTGCTGGTGTTTTTCATGCTAGAGTGCAAAGTCACTAAAATACCAGTGCTGTCAACTGGCCCTGGACGTTGCATTACCCAACTCCCAGTGAAAGTAGCAATGATTATATGCCAGCAGTTACAAGCTACCAACACAGCTCTTCCAAAGCAAGCTCATTTATTCAGAATATTGCATCATAAAAAGCAATAAGACAAAGGGTATGTCTATAATACAATCAGAAGTGTGTCTGCAGCTCATGGAGAAATACCCAGACTAGCTTAGACCTAACTAGTTCAAATAACAAAAGCAGTGAAGCTGCATCAGCATGGGCTAGCAGCTTGAGTACATATCCAGTGTCCCAGGCAGAGCTGTAATGCTGCTGTGGCTTCATGGCTATTGTTATGCTCTCTAGCTAGATCAAAGCTAGCTAGCTCCAGTATATCTACCTGTGCTGCAGTCACATCTTTGATTGCAGTGTACAGACCCAAAAGTGTAAAAGCCAAATAACATGGCAGCATTTGGGAGTGATAGAGAGAAAAAACATGAGCCAGAAAATAACTTTTTAAAAGTGGGAAGGAATGAACTGAGGTAAATACCTGGAAGGAGTGAGCTCTACACTTAGGAGCAGCCAAAAATCACCTACTGCCCCAAGTTAGAATGCTGTACCCCATGGCCAGTTGGTGTGAATCAGCGAAGCACCAATGAATAAAGCTACATGGATTTATACCAGCTGATGATCTGGCTCTCTAGCACTAATCTAATTCCTCCCTTCTTTCCAAATCATTAAGGAGATCTATTGCCTTACTTATACTGCAATCCATCCTTTAAACAGTGGTGCAGCACTGTAGGTTTCGTGGGTTGCCAGTTTTGGTTGGCTGTATTCCTGGAGGTTTCATCACATGACAATATTTAATTAAAGATTAATCTTGAATTCCTGGAGACTCCAGGACAATCCTGGAGTGTTGGCAGCCCTAAGATATTATCCTGCATGGGTGAAACTTGATAACAGTTTTAAACTGATTTGAGGACTGGGTCAGATTCCAAGCTTGTATAAATCAGGATGGGAGAGACTTCAAGATTCTGGCTTGATATCTTCTTAAAGTGCAGTTCTAGTCTGAAAAATGATTCTGTAAAAAAGATGCTGTGGGGCTCCACATTTCTTGTACGTCAATTTCTGTATAACATGTGCTCAGTTTACAAGTGACAATGATGTTTTTTCCTAACTGCAAACCTTGCAAATTCAGCCCAGGCTCTTGGCATAAAGTAGGTCTCTTTCCTTCTTATTTATCTTCAGCAGTAATGAAGTATTTGCAGGCCACACTGGGCTCTCACTTACTCCTGTGTAAATGTATTGACTTTGAATTATGCCCTCTGACACGTGCAAAGCCATTGTCTTCAATGTGGTTGCACAGTGATGACTGGAGCTTTGCAAACAATGCTGCTGCTGATGCACAAGATCTCAGTTTCTTCTTTGTTAGCTGTACTGGCTCTGCCAAGCTAAGAGGAGTAAAAAGCAGCAAAAACTTATTTTTGCCATTGAAGCCTGCGGATCTGACTCTGAACACACACTGGAGGCAGATCTATTGAGTAGAGAGCTATAATTATTTATTGTTGCTTTTCAGAGCAGAACTGTACTTTAAAAGCTTCTTCAAAAACTTCTTCCAAGAAGCATTTGTGAACTTTAGCAATTCCTTGTGCATATCTGCATAATGTATTGCCAAATGAAAGTGAAAGGAAGTGGTAGTCTTCAAAATTATAGCTGTTTAATGTGAAGACTGGTGGAAGGACTAAAGAAAAGTAGAACAGATTAAAATCATTATATACCATCAAACGAAGAAAAGAAAAAAAAATGCTTCAGAATGTCTTATGAAACATCTCTGGCTGAATTTTAAATCATTCCAGAAGATCATGCAAAGACATTTGATTTGAAAAAAATAGGAATATGTTTAATCTGTTTCCATCTTTCCAGTCACATGAAATTTTGTTTATTACATCGTTCAGACTTTTTTGTTTATAAGTGATTAGTTTTCTTTTTTTCCCATTTCAGGCAATTCAAATTACAGTTCTCCTCACCCTTCCCCCTCCAAACATATCACGTTTTATTCAACGTGACATTTCACTCATGCTGCCTCATTTTCCTGGCTGGAAGTGAGCACCAGGTTGCAGTGAAATAAGTGTTAACACTTTTTCAGGGAGCCAAATTCTGTGCTGGAATGCCTGTATGTGGTTTGAAGATAGAGGTGAATCAGCACTGCACACATGCTTCAGAAGGTGGTTTTGTGATTATTCAAAAGTATGTGTAATAGCTCTCAGCTTATTCACGCCTCACGTGTGGAAAATCCATTGGGGGAAAGGGGTGGGGCTAATCAAGAATTATTGCTAGTCATTCCATCAGGAAAAGGACAGGATTTGCCCTTATAAAACAGGCTACAGGACTCACCCCAAACCCTGTGGATCCCAGGGGATCAGTCAGCACAGGACCATTTGAAGGCAGTCCCGTGCCACCACACTGACTCTGTGACTCTAACACCGTGCTTCATGGCATCACGTCTGCATGGCTTCATGTCTGTCTGCCCTTCCAGGGCTCCCACAGCCAGCAGCTGCCCCAAGGTAGCCTGTCCATAGAGTCCACAGGTTTACCTGCAGAGGTGGATGAGTCCTGTAAGTGGATCATGGGGATACAATTAGACCCTTTATGAATAGTTTATAAAAGGAAATAATAATAAAGACTTGATAAAAATAACCAGAATAAGGAACCAAGCCCTGGAATGACCTGTAATCATATGAGTAGCCACAACTACTTCAAGAAAACTATTCGTACAAGTAATCTGTACGCTTACAAGGAAGGACAGCAGCATTGGAGCTTAATACTTACCTTGAAAAAACTAAATGCTCCCCGCTGTGCATGTTTTAACTTGTTTAGGTTCCTGTCTGCTTCATAGTAATTTTCTACAAAGCGCCTCAGTGGGTCTGAGTACCAGGTACACTAAATCATCCCCATTTTACAAGGCATTTCACATGCAACACTTTCAGCCATTTAACTAGGAACAGTACAGATGTATTTTTGTATATACATTTTGTATATACTATATATATATACAAAGTATGCCTGAATCTCCACTGCCCTGCACATCTACATCTATGCAAAATGAGTGTAAAGTCGGCATAAAACATTACCAGATCATAATGGTAACATTCTACATTCACTTTGACCAGGTATAAATGATTATACAAGGCGCAAGACAGTTTTAGAATGATATTAATATTGAAACCCCTAGGCCTAAATCTTAATTTCCCTCACCCTTTACATTAGAGCAAAATGAGTGCAAATCAGAATGGCAACAATTCATACCCCACTTTGCCCTCATCTTGCACTGGCATAAATGACTACAGAGGATGCAGAGTAACTGAGAATCTGGCCCCTTATGTTGGTAGCATGCAATGAATGCCAAACACAATGAAAAAAATACAATGCCTGATCTTCTACAGTTTAGACCCACCAATGTTTTGCTGAAGAGATGAAAAGAAACAAGAGCTTCAAGTCAGCGTGTGTAAAATAACAATCTACTAATGTTTACAGCCTCAACCTTACTTCTGCTTTGATCACAGGGTGCAAGTGGAGATGTGGGACATAGAGTAGTACTCCAGTGAATAAGTATTACTCAGAATATGTGATTTGGAGACACACTGGACAGGTGCTATAGATTTATTTTCCAGATATTTTCCTTTAATTTTCATGTACGAATACAGAATGGAAACAAAGCACACAAAACCCTGTTGCTCATTGGACAACACCATACTTACGGCTCACACAGTTTTACATATCACTTCATATGCATTATTAACTTATTACAGTAACAGAATGCATTGGAGCTTAAGCAATAAAATATGCTCTTCCACTCCCTCTTCACTTCTTGCCTTTTTAAAACACAAAAGGAGAAGGAGTACATCACTTAGTTATTCATTCTAAGCTATGGTTTTTTCTTGTTTCTATGACCTCCTCTCCAGGGGGAGATACACATTTCCCCCTGTGACTAACAAGTAAAGCTTTAGGAAACTTGGTTTCTCTGCTGTTACTCAACAGGCAGATTTTCCAGCTAGTGGCTAAATTCTACCATCAGATCTGTACTTGTAGGAAATTGTCCACCGAAGTTTAGATCCCATTGTGATGAGTATCACAAAAATATGAATAAACAAATAAAATAAGCTAATGGAAATTGTGCATTAGTATGTGGAGGCAGAAATTGGCCTTAGGTCACCTTCCATTTACTCTCAAACCATAACGGGCCCATGAAGGTGTTAAGGATTTACTCCTTTCTGTAGTTCTACTCAATGAGTTCAGAGTGAGCCGTAAGCAAACACTTCAGCCTCTCTGGCTGAAGTTAAAAACCCAGCAGAATGTCCCAACAGAGGTTGGACTTTTACCACCAATTCTTTGGGTGCTCCCCCAAAATATGCTATGTACCTCACAAAAAAAACAACGCCACACGAATGAGCTCACAAGTAAAAGCACTGACTCCACCTCAAAGAGCAAATAGTTTAAATTAGAGCTTACAGTCTCAATTAGGTAGAATTATCTAGTGACTAAGGCGCACAGCCAGGAGTCAGGAGACATGATTTCTGTTCTTAGCTCTGTCAAAGACCTCTTGAGTGGCTTTCTCAAGTCATACAACCTCTCTGGAGTGTCATTGCCTCACTTGTAAAATGGGCAGAATACTTACCTCACAGAGGTATTTTGAGGCTATAGTAATTAGAAGTGTGCTGAGACCTTCATCAGGAAAGTGCAAAGAATTACTTTTCAATCAGATCTCTTCCCATCCTAGAATCCTACAACATCCCAAAGGATACTCCCTTGGCCATCTTTGGCGCCCATCACAAGAGTATTGTATGTCCCTAGCTCTTTCACATGCAATCTGTAGAGTCCTCTTCTGTTTCAACATATTGAAACCACCGCGTGATGAAATGAGATACCAAGTTTTACAGGTGCAATAATATATTTTACATTTTAGAGATAACCAGACTGTCATAAGTAGGCAATACACAACTATTTTAAATGTTTTTTTGCTCTTGAATGATGCATAATTTCAATTTAAAAATGAGTCAGAATTTGTAACAAAATGTACATATTGTATGACTCATGCCATTGGCCCTCTTCCTTCCGACATATTTCTAATAAAGGAAATAAGCCTGACTTACAGAGTTCTGAGAATTTTGAGTATAGCTGTAAAAAACAGTTCTCTTTATTATTCCCATCCTGTTTGTACTTTAAATGAGCAGCTGTCACCAGCTATTTCAACCAGTTGCACAACTGGTGGCACAGAACCCTAATGCATGTGAAGTGAGTGAACAACCCCCCTCCCCCAACAATGAAATATCTCATACTTCAAACGCTTTTTTAAAAAAAAAAACACTCCAGGATATGATAATTATGAGCAAGCTGTCCAAAAATTCATGCTTATATTTACAATAAATGTGCATATGAATTGAATAATTGTGAAGACAGATGCTAATCACATGTATTTGCACGTGTATTTGCTCATCATAGGGCAACAATCATAGGGCAGGTCTATACTACCACTTAAGTCAATCTAACTTATGTTGCTATGTGGTGTGAAAAGGACAACCTCCTGAGCAACGCAAGTTACGGAGACCTAAGTGCTGACCACACTGGCATCATGTTGGTGGGAGATGATCTCCCACTGATATAGCTTCCACTTCTGCATCAGTGCAACTGCTCCATTGTAGCTCTTCTAGTGTAGACCCCTGCCCATATTAACTACCCAATTGCATAGCTTAGTTTGTTTGAGAGGTTGTCATGTCCTCTAGTTATGAAATAAGCAATCATAATACTCTCAAACTTTGACCCTTGAAAATTCTGAATCTAATGTTCTATTTATTATAAAAATGAACACACATTATTACTATTTATGTGTTGGGCATCAACACTTCACTCAGAAGGGGAAGTTCCATTAATCAATATATGTTCTTGAAGAGTTACATAGAAATGTCTGATCTCAAATTCATGGGTGGCTACCTACCCAGGATAGAGACCCAAGCCAGCCTCGATCCATCCTGCCAGTGGCCACATCCTAAATATGGTCTTACACTATGCATATGACCCCCCCAAAACACACTCCTTCATCCATCTGCGAGGTATCTACCATATCCACATCTCTGATGCAAGCTTGAAACCTGACTGTACTGACTCTGGCCATTCTCTTAACATAGTTCACAGTCCTAAACCTACAAAGAGAGGCAAGAGATTCTCCTTTCTGTTTAAAGGCCAGATCCTGGTCTCTTATACAATGTTGTAGAGGGACCATGAAGCTGCCAGTTGATTCTTCCTGCCCCGCCCTAGATAAGAACTGATGGAGTGTCTTTGTGCTCTGTCAGTTCCTATTTGTAATAGACCCTGGGGACTATTACCACCTTATGCAAATTAGAACTGTCTTGAGGCTGCAATAACTTGTGCTGGCCCTCAGCTAACCACATGATAGGGAGGAGGGCAAAGCATCAAGCCATCTTTGTTCTCTGCTCCTCTCTGGGTCCTGTACCAATAGCCAGATCCAAAGATCAAGCCTATCTCTACTGAACTTAGTGTTGGAACCTCATTTGTTATCTACTATATTATGCCACATTAACAAAATGCTTACTCCATAAAATAAGAAAAGACTATTTAAAAGTTTTGATACCTTGCTATGACACAGAAAAAACTCAATTTTCGGTTTTTAATTTTGTGGAACATTGCTGTTTTTGTCAACTACCTCCTGAGGGCTATTTTACAGGTTTATTTCATCATGCTTAAGGGGTAAAATGTACAAAATGTATAGCCATTATAAAAAAACATTGAAAACTGTAATCACAACCATTCATATTTTTCTCTGATATTTACACAATCTCAGAATAAACAGATTGTCTGAATTTATATTATCCTTAAACTATTAGTAACGAAGTTATTTAAAAAAATACTGAGCATTGGACAGCCAGGAGATTTATAGCTAAAATTACCACCAAAGTGACTTCTTCCTTGTGTCAGGGAATGTGGGAATACTGAATCAGACCAATGTCTTACAACCAGTCCAGTATTTTGTCTCTAACAGAGACTATTACCAGCTGCTTCAGAAGAAGCGGCAAGAACTCCTACAGTAAGCAGTTCTAGAATAACATGCTCACAGGAAAAGTCTCCTCTTACTCCAAATAATTAAGATGCTGGCTTAAGCCCTGAAGAACAAAGGCCTATATGGCATTATTTCTAAAATATGTTTACAATTATAACCCTGAACATTTCTGTTATGAATCCTGCTAAGCTCTTGGGGCCAGTTTCACATGGGGACTTTGGGCATTGGAACGTCTAACTCCTATGCCCTCTGCTTCTTAATGGAATTCTTAACTCCAAGTTAGGTGCTGAGGATCCCAGGATTGTACAGGGGAGAGATAGGGGCCAGAGTCACAAGGTACAGAAGTCTAACATTTAGACACCATCGATATTCTCGAAATCCCCGCTCAGTTTCCACCTAACTTTGTAGGTGGCAAAGTTTCCACTGATAGGAATGCACAAAAACACCTAAGCCCTGAAACTGCCCCAAAGTTAATGAGCTGCGTGGAGCCACTGCTCATGCCTATGCCGACAGAGGTCTCAATCTCCCCCACCTATATTGACTGTGGAGCCTGATCTGGCAGGCGTGCTTTAAGCATGCCTACCCCACCACACAAGATGATTGGGGGCAAGCTGGGAATGTTGGGGGCTGGTTTGTGCATGTGTTTGTCCCCTTGGTAAAACACTTCTTGGTCCATATAGCTGAATGACGATCCGTTGTTGTGACTTAGACAGTTGTGAGCTGACTGTCAGACATGGGCAGGGTGTAAAGGGAGGATTAAGGAAAGATCCTTGTGTTTTTGGATTTGGACCACAAGTAGGCAGGAGTTCCCAAACTGGTCAGCAGGAAATACACATTAGGTTTACACAATTTTAAGTGAAATAACAATATTTTAAGTTTTGCACTCTATTATCCATTTTAGTAGAAAAAAAATAAAGACCTTGTGGAGACTCATTGTAATTGTAACTGTTACACCCAATGTCAGCTGTTGTAACCCTCAAAAGTAAATAACACAAAATTACAAAAGTTATCTGGCTAGGTATGACAATAGTTCTTTTTTTTAGAGCTCCACATCTATAGGTTATTCACATAAAACCATGATCTCATCAATATAAATCCCAAGTTCAGAGGCTGTTATTTATATCCAGCAGTTTAAAAAGATCAAACATTTTTCAGTAAAGTTTTGAATTGATTACACAACAAAATACAATCTGTTTCTAGCAAAATTCAAGACATCTAATTGGGCTTTACTGATTTATAAACCATGTCTGGCTATGAGGCTTTGACCACTACTGTCATAAGTTACAATAAAGCTTTGCAACACTGAGTCAGTGACATGAAATTTAATACCAGATACTAGAATTCTAAAGAGACTGGATTTGAGGAGCTGAATCCATTATTATCAGCTGAATCTTACTGTCACAGAAACCCCATTTTACATGACAATGTGTGTGGTCCAGGCTTCCCTGCATCCCTGTGATCTCCAGCTACCATTATCAGTCCTTTAGAGTGTTGGTAACCCACATAAGTTAGAACAACTTTGGGCTGCTCTCACTAAAACCAGGGGATTGGATAGATGCAGGCAGGGCTGGTCTATACTTACCTCTGAGATTCGGTGACAGTCAACGGGAGATACGTAAGCGACGTAAAAAACTTGCGTAACTCACATCGACTCCGCTGCTTCAGTTCTGCGTACCATCCATGCTGCGCAGCACCACTTTCGGAGGTGGTTTTCATAGGTCAATTTCTGGATCGACTGAGCAGGTCTTCACAGACCACTCAGTCGATCCAGAGAAATTGATCTGATAGCGGCGAATTTGCCACCGTCAGTATAGACCTAGCCCCCGAAGCACAAAGACCACCTTTGACATTATCTCCTCCTGAGTTCTGCTGTGTGTTCCTTGGGCACATCTGTAAATTTGGGCCTCTATTTAACTTGTTCTTCTGAGTTTGTGCAACTTTACAAGGAACAATTTATTGAAAGCAGTTAGGAAAATAAAGCACTGAAATAAGTTAGAATAACTGTCTACAAGGATTTGAAGGATGTAAATGTCAATAAGAAAGAGGAATTGTTTAGGATCCCCCAAGTGAATAAAACTAGAAGCAATCGGGGGAAACTGAGAAAATGAAAATTTAGTTTGAATAGTAGGAGAATTGTTCTAATACCCAAGTCTATCAGACTGTATAATATTCTTCCCAAGAGAAGTGGTGGAGCTGTATTCTTAGATTGGACAAAGTACTCAAGAAAAGAGAATAATCCAGGACTCATCCTCAGGGAACTAGTTTATAAATATTTTCCATTTCCAATATCAAGGGTCCAAGTTGAAATATACCTCAATATTAGATACACACTAAAGACAAAAAGATTTACTAAAATTAAATAAATCTCCCATAGAGTAAAAATCCTAAATCTAGGTTGGCTATAAATGCAATAGAAAGGTTGTTAATATATTTAATCCCCCAAAGAAAGACCTGATGATAAATTATGCCTCATGTGCTTAATAGGATATTATTATGACTCAATATTTTGTAAGGATCTGGATAGTTATTTCTACTTTTAAATTGAAATAAGTGGTATATTATTTATAAAGGAGAATAAGGTAATATCTTGTTGGTCTTGAAATCAAGATTAAATCATTAAAGAGATAAATTAATGATAAGGCTTACGTTTAAATCCCCGGTAATATTATTTAATACAGTACTGTTCTATCAAATGTTGCACATCATATAATGACATGTAGGGTCTAATATGTCCTTGAATTGATCATGGGAGAAAATTTTAGCTTCTTTGAGCATTGAACCCCTAAGGCTAGCCAGAACCATATGCTCTTGGGTAAAGAATGCCAAGCATTCTCAGGGCCTGAACATGTATGTGCATGTGTACACGCAGAGATACAGGCAAGAATATATAGGTAATCCATTTTTTCTATATAACTGGAGAGGGAGTTTGTTAGAAGCAGTAAAATCTTGATTACAAATTGGCTTTTTCCTTATAGATTATTTGCTTGCTTAACAGTATAGAAAAAAATTTATTGCTTTGAACAATATATTTAAGACATGACTGAACATATTTCAAAACAGCGTAAGTTGGCATCTTGATTTAAAAATGCAATACATTCATAAATGAACTTGCACTTTTTGTGACCTATTTTTCAGCTTCCTCTCTATGCTTACTTCTTATATTTTTGAAAGTCACCTGCAAGAAAGGAACAAATTAAAATTAAGTGGACATTTCAATCCTGGCTTGCATTTCCAGTCCCGGGACTCTCTAAGCATAGATATCTGTTCCTGAAGAATTGTTTCAAACTGTCTAATGGCTATGTATCAACTAGAGACTAAACTGTAAAGCCACTAAAGTCATTCTCACTTTTGACTCAAGCATGATTTCAGCCTATATTTCCAGAGATGAAAATTCCACTGAAACAGCCAACATTTACTTAGAAAGTTCTGTATTAGACTACCATCAATCATTCAAGAAATTTTTGTTCTAATGATAGAGATGAGGAAGTGAGGATGAGAATGTGGCAAGGGAAAGGTTTAGACAGAGGATTTCTCTGTTAACGAACGTTTACTGTCCTTATGCCAATTAAAATCCTATAACAACGAAAATTCTCTACATTGCTTACCCCATAATAATTTTGTTAGATGCTCTCCAAGTAAATAGAATCCTACCATTACAAGATAGGAAATCATAAAAAGTACCGCCTTTCCAAGTAGGCCTAGCACTTCTAGAACTGGATATGCCCAAATCCCTGATGCGTAATTTACCCATAGTATCCTAAAACAAAGAAAGACAAACAGTATTAAGAAATAAGAATTAAGAATTTCATTGTCTGTTTTAATTCTTCACTCAAAAGGAACGTAGTTAAATTTTCAAACAATTTTTCTGCTCAAATTTTCATATTTCAATTTTTCAGTTAAAATTATAATAGCTTTATTTTGATTTAAACTATTCCTTGCAGTAACAGCAACATAAGAGGGTTTAGTGGAGAGTAGTGAGAATAAATCAATATTTATAAAGTGTTCTGAGATCCTTGATGAAAGGCTTTAAGAGTGAAATGTAATATCACTGCTATTATTTAAATAATAATTAATAGTAATAATGGTTTGAAGTTCTCTAGTACCTTTGAACAAAGGTTCACAAACCATTTTTCAGGCATTGCTTAAAGTCACAAAACTATGGAGATTTGCCAAACCACAAGTTATAATATATAGCAGATGTGCACACAAGAAAGAATCAGTACAGAATTCTTCATTTGTGCCAAACTGTGTTACTATCAGATGTTCTTTTAAGTGTGTGTGCATTCCAACTGTCATTTAAGTACAGGATACTAAAATGAAACAACGTTAAAGGCCAAATATTCAAAATCTAATGCAATACAAGCCCACAGAGTTTGTGTCAGTACTTCTGTATCCATTGTGGGCACAAAACTGAGTACTTGAACCTTTAACTAGGTGCCTGTGGGTACAGATATATAAATTTGAATTCACATTCTGAGGTGTAAAAATGAGCCTGCAAAAAGGGAAGGTGATCATGAGCTCTTCTGAAAATCTTCCCATGTGTATCAAATTTATAGAGGACCTTCAGCACTGGATGTGGTACAGCTAATCCCACTTGGGCCAACAGTGGGATTTGAACCTATGACTAAAAGCACAAGCCTCTGTCAATTGAGTTAAATGACTGTTCTCTAGCTCTAAGCAGTAGCAGATTCATAAACCTCTGTCCACTAGAAAGGTAATTAACACATAACTGAATGGTGGATTACACATATAACTGTTTGTACATACAAAACCCAATTCTGTGTGTGTGAGCAAACAAAGCATTTCTGAATGAAAACTGTCATCGCTGAACGTCTATCTACCTCTTTTGATTGGTAATTACGCATTGTTGTTTTTGAAGGAACAAGTTTTACCTGGCTGTCGTTTGAAAATATGACCCTAAAGTCGCAACATAAACCCACACAACCAGAGAATTTTAAGTTACAAATGGCATAGTTATTATAGCAGGTACAGAACTACCTCAATGCTAGGAATATTTTATTGTAGTTTAAATATTTTATGCTGTTCCACAATTGAAAAAATGTATAACTAAAGACTTTATAAGATTTTTAATAAGTCTTCCATATTCTCTGTTGTGCACAGAATCATCCATATTTTTCCCACTCCCACGCTTCAGGCCCCATGTAGTAGCTACCAATCTTGCATCTGAGGACTGACTGACCTTCACTTCCAATCAATGTTACCTCATAAATCAGAGAAGTCACTGTTGGACAAGGTGAAGCATTCTGTACAGGCCCCATGGGTAAGGTCCAGATTTTTAAAGATGTTTTGATGCCTAATTCTCATTGATTTCATTGGGAATTAAGTGCCTAATACCTTTAAAATCTGGCCATAAGTGTTCACAGTGCCTTTTGGCCCACGCAACAAGGTCTTGGGAATCAAAATTACATCATTTACTCTGCAGAATACTAGCAGTAAATCTGAGACTCTAACGCCCCCTATAGTTTCTGTGGACAACAGAAGAGGTATAATAAAAGACTGCACTCTCTGGAAGGGACAAATAATATTTACTTATGAAGAGTTGCATCTTTTCAAATAACAGTTCTAATATTTCTAAATAATCCTCACATGGGTCTTTGGGCAAGGAAGATATTAATACCCCCATTTGATGGAGACAATGAAGTGACTTGCCCAAGGTCACAGAGTAAATAAATGTCAGCCCAAGGAGCTGAAACTAGGTCTTTTGGCTTATAGGTCAAGTTTTGCATAGAATGGAATTGTCATTTAAAATGGAGGATGACCGATTCATTTTTCTGCATCCATTTAGCAACATCTGCTGTCAACACTGGGGACTAATGTCACCAGATAGCTATGCAGTGCTACATCATCATTCCAGTGAGAAATCTGAAACTAAAGAAGAGACGCTTAATAAACAAGAGTGTATTAATCAAATGGGAGAATTTGTAAACTGAATCAAATGAAAAGTAGAGTTACACAAAATTTTTCTCTAGTTATAGAAGAGAAATCACTAACAGTAAGAGAGTGTGAACTTTACTGTAAAGGCTTTCAAAATAACTTTTCCTTAACTGGTAGGGTTTTCCTTGTTGCTTTCTTCCAGACTATGATGGTGTTGTATGGTAAGCAGAAAACATTAATTTCAACTGCCACCATATGACACTGGTCAAAACAAGAAAAAAAAATCTAGTATTTCTTTCATAGTGCTGAATGACATCTGCCTAGAGCCAATATAAATTCCTCTTATTACAGTTCCATGGCTGAAGCAACTAGGAATACAGATCCACAATAAAACTAAGAGAGTTTAGATATAAACAGAGCTTCAGAAATGTTGTAATTGCTTATCTGTATTTTAATGCAAAACTCTGAACAATAACAGCAGGAAAAAGTAATGGATGGAATAAAAAAAATAACACTTAACAACTGTTATGCATAGGCCTTATACAAATAATGTAATACCATAAGCAAACTCTTATATCAAACTGCTACAGGGCATTATTGCTGTAGCATTTACTCAGCCTTGGCCAGATTGTTCTTCCATCTCAGGGAGCATTCTCCATACAACATCCCTAAATGCGTCCTTAGCAGCAGGGCTGTGTCACAGCCAGGCTGCCAGCAAGAGTGGAAAGAGCCACAGGAGGAAGAAAATTACAAAGCCTTTGCACAGATAGGCCTTCCCTTTGCATATTCCCCTGATATCTAAGCAGATTTTGTGGGATCTGCTTGTTTTTGGGAGCTAACTCACCTCTTAGTTCCATCAGGTAAGGAGAGGGGAGCCATGCATGAGGAAATGATAACAGAAAAGCTGCACTGGGAATGGAACTTAGAAAAGCTTCCAGCGATCTATGCAGGTAATTTGTACATAGGGGACACACTGATCCTACGTTACCAATCCCAAGGAATATAATATTGTACCTATTCTTTAGTTCTCAGTTTTTTTAATATTATATGCATGTATATTCATATAATATGAATTATTTTTGCTTATTATATGTGATTATTATACGATTATTCATATGTAATAAGTTTTTTTAATATTATATGCATGTATATTCATATAATATGCATTATTTTTGCTTATTATATGTGATTATTATACGATTATTCATATGTAATAAGAAGCAGTATATTAACTATAGATTTTTTAAAGGTTGTCATTTCAGTTCAGATGTGTCACTAAACGTTGTGTTCATACAGTAGCAGGGTCTAGGAAGGTATTTTCCATTCACAATCTTCCATGAAGATTGTGATGATTTCTTCTGGATGTGGAACTTGCTACTGTAATCCATACCTTTTCCACTTTAAGATTAGACTAATGCAGTGAATTCTACATAGGGCTGCATTTTAAATCAACCTAGAAGCTGTGTGATCCAGTACTCTGCGATGTGCGTTAGCTGTCTATTAGTTCACCATGTTGCTACTCAAATTGTTATTATTAGGTTTCAGTATTATCATTGACTTTGAATAAATTAACTAGTTCAAACCTCTCTATCTACTAGTTATAAATGTTCTGCAGCATGGGGGGTGAGAGGGGCACTCCACATAAGGACCACACACGAAGACTTGCTACTATGTCTGACGCAGAAATGTGCTCTGCAGCAGCTCTCTCAAAAGCACACATGGAGATTGTATTCGGAACCAGACTAGTCATGAATCAGGAGTGTGCCCAGCGGGACCACACTATTGTTGTTAAAAAAAAATGTGACTGCAGCAGGCATTTTTATTTTCTCTTGTAAAGTATTTGTATATTATTATATTGTAGTGTAAGAACCAAGATACAGTATAGTAATTATGTCAAGAAAAGCAATAAATATTATAACAAAAAAAAAATCACACACATGGTAGCAGTACACATATGCATTCTGCTCTTTATGCTTCTTGTTGCTGATGTGTTTCTGAGAAACAAGGAATGCCTACCATGTGAGGTATGAAGTACCAAAGATGCTGAGTCCTATCATTCCCTTCAATTTAGAAAGATACTTATGTGGACATGTAACCAGCTCAATGAGAAGTAGTGGCAGTATAGTGGTATGCTGAAAATAAAAATCAAATAGAAGAGTCAGATTTGGAAATATACAATACAAACAAAAGATGTCCTAGAAAATGATATAACAGAAACATCAACTAATTTGTTGAGTAGGCTTCTCTGATGAACTATTCATCATAACAGATTCCTTCTATCACTCACAAATGTAGTCCTTTTACTTTACAACAGCTGCAACCACTCCCCCAGAAATGAAAGGTCACCAGAAGATGCAATCAAAATTAAATTGATGTTTTTAATCAGGAAATAAAATGCCCATAGTTGATTTTGAGTACTAGAGGCTTGATCCTATGTTCACTGAGTTCAATGGCAAAGCTGTCATTGACATGGTGACATGACTCAGGACCTCTGAGGCACATTAGAGGGTCAGTCACAAAATATTGTAAAATCTGCAGTCCTTCTCATTCAGAACTCAAATGGACTTCAGTGGGAGTAATGTTCACTTATAATCAGCTAAAATTGGTCGTGATCCAAAGCTGACTGCATTCAACATGCTTTGGATCTGGCCCATAACATATAGGACAAATTACTGTGCAATTTACAGATTTGTCTGTGGATGTTCAACAAGATTTAAGAAATTATGTGGTGCAAATTTACATATATTCTATAATACATATATAATATATATTCCATACAAAAACAGATTAAAAGAATGTTCTGGTTGCAAAGTGAAGCACCCACAAATCAGACTTGTGCAGCCTTAGTTCTTCCCCTTCCATGTCTGAATTATAATACAGTATTTAATTACATGCTACATACTGTTTTATCCATGTACCCTGCCTAATTCAGTGCACTGGATGGGTGATATTCAGTGAAAGAGGCAGAAACTAAGGCTATGGGAACATAAGGGAACTACACTCAAACACCTCTCCCCCCAAAAAAGCCAACCACCCCCACAGCAGTGAGTCTCAGAACCTGGGTCAAGTGACTTAGGCTCACACTACAGGGGCTAACAACCACAATATAGACGTTTCTGCTCAGGCTGGAGCCTGGGCTCTGAAACCCAGAGAGCTGTTGCAGGTGTTTTTGTTTTTTTGTTTGCAGAGTAGTTGTACCCTTCAGCACAGACGGCTGGGTCCTTGTTGTTACTACTGGTGCAGCTCCACTAGTGGTGGAGATGTAGGAGTTATAGTTAGAGAATGCTCTGATGCCTTGATGCTATGCTGAATACCACAAAATAAGTAAGAAATTTGTACATTATTATGTTCAGACAAACTTCATGTATGGTAAATATATAGTAAACAAAATACCAGAAAGTGAAAATCATCAAACCCAAGACTTTAAGGAAGAAACACTATCTACTTACCATGGTATGATTAAGCCAAGCTGGATTAATCTCATCCAGTTCTTTAGGATATACCAATTCTCTGTCATATGCATAAAGGGTCCAAAACATAACAGCTACAAACTGAGATAAAAATTGCATATAAATAAAATTAATATTACTAATCTTTGTACACAGAACTATTAAGACAGCGTTTATCCTTATCAAAATAGTTGCTCTGAATGTAAGGTTTTTTAAATGTTTCTCTGCTTATATGGTGGATGATAAAATTACCTCCATCTTTTTTTCAGTCAAAATCAGAAAATTTATACTTCATTGAAGAAGTACCGTAAATTATTGCATAAGTAAAGGAGAATTCATGGAATTAATTCTGCTCCCATTGAAGTTCATAGGAAATTTTACCATTGATGTTAGTAGATGCAGGATAGAGTTGGTGGTGCTGGTGGTTGCTGGTGGTGCTAATCATTTTGGTTAGCAGTTACTTAAAAAATGAGGGAAATGTTAATGGTAACTTGCTGTTAGTGAACTCAGAGCACATCCTAGTCCTTTGGAAAATACAATGTAACTATTAAACATTAACCAAGAACAAAAAAGTTTGTAGAAAGATAAAGTACAGGAGCTACAGTAGTCATTTTTAAATATAATGCTTCCTTAATTGCTAAAATATGCATAGTAATATTTTCTAAATGGTAAGAATTCTTTTCTTAAATTCCATCGTTCACAGAACTCAAGACAATCCCTGGCCTCGTCTATACAAGAAAGTTACACTGATTTAACTGACCCAGTTTAGAAACCAATTCAGTTAAATCAGTGTCAATCCTTTGTGTAGACATTTATTTCGATTTATGAGTTCCTTTTTTTTGGTTTATCTTAGGCCATGTCTACACTAGAATACACTGGAATTACAGCTTACACTGGAATACAGCTATACCTATGCAGCTGCACTGCTGTAAGATCACTCGTGTACCTGCTCTATGTTGATGGGAAAGAGTTCTCCTGCCAACATAGCACTATCCACACCAACTATTATGTCAGTGTAATTTATATGTCGCTAAGGGGTGTGTTTTTCATACCCCCGAATGACATAAATTATACCAACGTAAGTGGTAGTGTGGACATAGCCTTAAATTCATTTCTTGCTGATAAACTAAATCAAAATAAGGTACTCTTACACTGGAGTAAGAGTGTCCACCTATGGAGCTGAACCAATTTAGTTACATTGAAGCACCTCTCTCATGTGAACAAGGCCACAAACTCATTTTCACATAAATATTCATTGTTAATATGAGTAGCCCCAATCATGAGGATTACTTACATGAAGAAAGGTAGGCCCTTAGTGAACTCAACAGAATCTAGTTTCTCTCCTTCTTTGTGTCCCTATGTTTCAAAAAGCAGCTGATAACACATTAGACAAAATGGTCCTTTCTATTGGGTATAGATTAGAAGTCAATCAAGTCAGGGATAAATTAGGCCTGTTACTTTCTCTGAAACTAAAAAAAGATGTATAAAATATTACAGCTTTCAGCTGTGTCAATTTAATTTGGATGTGCCAATATCTTCTGTCTTTTCTGAAGTTATTTGAGAGGGGTCCTGTGTTTAGGAACTACTTACTAAGCCAACAGGGAATACTAGCACTGAGAAGATGAAGTCTCTCGGAGGCAATAATCGGGATGACACACTCTTCTTTTTGGCAGGGATGAACATAAGAACAAAGTCAGCTATGACACATGTTCCAAACAACAGAGTTTGCAGAACCTAAATGTATTAAGAAATGAAGAAAACATATTAAGAAATTGTTTAATACATTATTTTGGTTACAAATATATGCTTTTTACTGCTCTTCTCTAGTTTTCCAAAGAAAACATTTATTTAAGTGTATATAACTTGTTTGCCCTGGAAGATATTCATGTTTACCTAGCCTGTTGCCTCACTGTTGAATCAATATGCTTGTTTTTGTGCACATATGCATTTACTAGCACCATAATGGCTATAAGCTTTCTTTGAAAAGAAAAACAAAACAAAACACTCAAATGTTTGTGTTTCTAGTCTATCTACTGTAATGACATCTTATCAGTTCAAAATATAGGATAAAATTCTGTACTTCTAATACAGCCAAAATTCCCAATGACTTTCCTTAAGGAGTTTTGGCTCAGGCCCACAAATTTTAAGACACTTACTTCCTTGCTTCTGGAACATAAACATGCATTTTAGAAATGGATTTTCAAACTTTCTGAAGTGCAGGGATCTGATCCTAGCTCTCCACGTACAAATTGTCCCTGTGCAAAACTCCTGTCAACAGAAGTTCTGTGAACAGCAGAACTTGCAAGATCAAGTCTCAAATTATCAGTGTGAAAATCTTCTCGTATCTCCACTGTCTCAAAAGTTCCCATTTCATAAAAGCTACTTTATGTGGCTTCTTGTTATAAAATTAAGTTGTCTAGAATTAATCATCTGCTATTTTTTTTCCATCGAGCATTAAAAAAACTTTGAAAAGAGAGAAAAAATAATTCCCTGAATTCTCAACGTAAGTTAAGTGATAACATCCTCAAAATACTGTTTGATTTCTTTGATTTCCAAAGTGCTCTGAAGAAGCAAAGCACAAGGGAAGGGGGATACAGGATACTGTCATCATCATTATTGCTTTTATATTTTTAATTTCTTTTATCTAAGATAATTTGATTTCTTTTTTCAATTTTTTTCCCTCAAAATTAATTTAAACTTTATTTGAATTTTTCAAATAAAAATGGTTATTGATTCAAGTGCTGATAGGCCCGGTCCCCTCCTCAGGCCAGTCTTCCTCCCCAATTTCAGTCCACACCTGTCCCCTGCAACTCTCAAGCCAAGCCTCCCTCTTGCACTCCGTTCGGCCCACACCAGCCCCCTGCACCTTCAAGCCAGGCCTCCTCATTGAGCCTCCTTTGGTCCATGCCTGCCCCACCAAAATCCTTAAGCCTTCTTCTTGGGCCCCCCACACGCCTCAAATCAGGTGTCCGTCTTGCACTCCCTTTGGCACACCTACCACCCGAGGCCTCCCTCGTACTGCCCCTTCACAATGTGCCTAGCGCCCTCACTCGGCCTCCTCCCTGCAGCCCTTCGTTTACCAGGTTGCCTGCCAACCCCAGCCCTCCTCAGGCTGTCCCACACCTGATTGATGAAGGTCAGATATTTCCAGCGGCCACCGTAGGTGTTCTCGCTCTCCCTGCGGATGGAGTGGGGCATTCCCACGTTCTGAGAGAGCGAGAAGACGGTCCACAGGAAGCAGGACAGATGGATGGAGATCACGAGCCGCGGGCCCCGCAACTGCAACCGCACCGCCATCTTGGGCGGGCCTTGCCGCGACACTCTCGGCCCTCACAAGGGGGCCTCCCACAGACTCGCACACGCGTGAAAAGCTGCCGAGTCCGTTTTTGTGTTTGTTTGGGCTTCCTGCGGCAGTTGCTGCGTGAGGGCGGCTTCCGCTTTGAGTGACAACCGGAACTGGAAGTGCTTGTTGCTAGGTTACGCTACTAATGTTTGCATCACATAATATGCCCCTGTCAATCATACCACGTACGCAGCGGCCCCCCTAAAATTAAAAAAAAATTAAGCGGTCTAGCTTTTTCAAAATTCTGTCGGGGAGGGAATCTGATTGGCAGTTGATCATTGGGGACACATCTGATTGGGTAATTGTGAGCTTTATAAGCTCAGTTTGAATTTTTTGTCACCGAGTGCATAAGCTGAGTTTGGGGGACCGACCTCACGTTGGTCTCTCTATTTTTTCATCCTTTCCTTTTTCCTTTATTTCATAGACTCATAGACTCATAGGTCAGAAGGGACCAATATGATCATCTAGTCTGACCTCCCGCACAAGGCAGGCCACAAAACCCTACCCATACACATTTATAACAACCCCGAACCCATGACTGAGTTATTGAAATCCTCAAAAATGAGATTTGAAGACCTCAAGCTGCAGGGAATCCACCAGCAAGCGACCCTTGCCCCATGCTGCAGAGGAAGGCGAAAAACCTCCGTGGCCCCTGCCAATCCGCCCCGGAGGAAAATTCCTTCCCGACCCCAAATATGGCGATCAGCTAAACCCCGAGCACGTGGGCAAGACTCACCAGCCAGCACCCAAAAAAGATTTCTCTGCAGTAACTCAGTTCCCATCCCATCCAGCATTCCCACAGACCATTGAGCAGACTTATCTGCCGATAATCCAAAATCAATTGCTCAAATTAAACTATCCCATCATAACATCCCCTCCATATACTTATCAAGCTTAGTCTTAAAGCCAGATAAGTCATTTGCCCCCACTACTTCCCTCGGAAGGCTATTCCAGAACTTCACTCCCCTAATGGTTAGAAACCTTCGTCTAATTTCTAGTCTAAATTTCCTAATATCCAATTTGTACCCATTCGTCCTCGTGCCTATATTAGTACTAAACTTAAATAATTCCTCTCCCTCCCTAACGTTAATCCCCCTGATATATTTATATAGAACAAGCAGATCCCCCCGGAGCCTTCTTTTGGCCAAGCTAAACAAGCCAAGCTCTTTGAGTCTCCTTTCATAAGGCACATTTTCCATTCCTCGGATCATCCTAGTAGCCCGTCTCTGAACCTGTTCCAGTTTGAATTCATTCTTCTTAAACATGGGACACCAGAACTGCACACAATATTCCAGGTGGGGTCTCACCAGCGCCGTATATAACGGCACTAACACCTCCTTCTCCTTGCTGGAAATACCTCGCCTGATGCATCCTAAAACCGCATTTGCTTTTTTAACAGCCATATCACATTGGCGGCTCATAGTCATCCTGTTATCAACCAATACCCCAAGGTCCTTCTCCTCCTCCGTCGTTTCCAACTGATGCATCCCCAACGTATATGTAAAATTCTTATTATTAATCCCTAAGTGCATGACCTTGCACTTTTCACTATTATATTTCATCCGATTACTATTGCTCCAGTGTACAAGGTGGTCCAGATCTTCCTGAATAGCATCCCGGTCCTTCTCCGTGTTAGCAATACCCCCCAGCTTCGTGTCATCCGCAAATTTTATTAACACATTCTCGCTCTTTGTGCCAAGATCAGTTATAAAAAGGTTAAATAAGGTCGGTCCAAGAACCGATCCTTGAGGGACTCCGCTAGTAACCTCTTTCCAGCCTGACAGTTCACCCTTCAGCACGACCCGCTGTAGTCTCCCCTTTAACCAGTTCCTTATCCACCTTACAACTTTCACATTCATCCCCATCTTTTCCAATTTAACTAACAGTTCCCCATGCGGAATCGTGTCAAACGCCTTACTGAAGTCGAGGTAAATTAGATCTACCGCATTGCCCTTGTCTAAGTAATCCATCACCTTCTCAAAGAAGGAGATCAGGTTGGTTTGGCACGATCTACCTTTAGTAAATCCATGTTGCAATTTGTCCCAATTACCATTGACCTCCATGTCCTTAACTACTTTCTCCCTTAAAATTTTTTCCAAGACCTTACACACGACAGACGTCAAGCTAACAGGCCTATAATTACCCGGATCACTTTTATTCCCTTTCTTAAAAATAGGAACTACGTTAGCAATTCTCCAGTCGTACGGCACAACCCCCGAGTTTACCGATTGCTTAAAAATTCTTGCTAACGGGCTCGCAATTTCACGCGCCAGCTCCTTTAATATCTTCAGGTGGAGATTGTCCGGTCCCTCCGATTTTGTCCCATCAAGCTGTTCAAGTTTGGCCTCTACCTCAGATACGGTAATATCCACCACCACATCCAGATTCCTGTTCGTCATCCCTCCATCATCCCTAAACTCCTCACTAGTCTTATTAAAGACTGAGGCAAAGTACTTATTTAGATATTGGGCCATGCCTAGGTTATCCTTAACCTCCGTTCCATCCTCAGCGTATAGCGGCCCCACTTCTTCTTTCTTTGTTTTCTTCTTATTTATGTGACTGTAGAACCTTTTACTATTGATTTTGATTCCCTTCGCAAGGTCCAGTTCTATGCGGCTTTTAGCCTTCCTCACTTTATCCCTACACGTTCTGACCTCACTAAGGTAGCTTCCCTTACTAATCCCGCCTTTCTTCCACTCCCTGTAAGCTTTCTGCTTTTTCCTAATCCCCTCTCTGAGTTGCTTGCTCATCCACCTTGGCCTGCTACTCCCGCCCATGGTTTATTTCCCCTTTCTTGGGATGCAGGCTTCCGACAATTTCTGCAGCCGCGACTTAAAGTAATTCCAGGCCTCCTCCACATTTAAATCCCCAAGTTCCTCCGTCCAATCCACTTCCCTAACTAATTTCCGTAACTCTTTGAAATTAGCCCTTGAGAAGTCGAAAACCCTAATCCCAGATCTACGTTTGTTTATCCTTCCATCTAATTTGAATTGAATCAGCTCAAGATCACTCGAACCAAGATTGTCTCCTACCACCATTTCTTCTACGAGGTCCTCACTACTCACCAAAACCAAATCTGAGATGGCATCCCCTCTCGTAGGTACTTCAACTACTTGATGAAGAAATCCATCCGCTATCACATCCAGAAACATCTGACCCCTATTATTCTTGCAAGCACTCGTCCTCCAGTCTATATCTGGGAAGTTGAAATCTCCCATAATCACACATTGCCCCTTAGTGTTTACTTCGTTAAAAACATTAAAGAGGTCTCTATCCATATCCAATATTCAATATTGATACTCTTTTACTTACACACTACTACTACTACACATAGTTTACAGTAAGAGTGTTGAGTGGCAGTGGCCATGGCTGTCTAGTGCGCAATGCATGAGCAGCGGTGGCTGGGGTTGCAGAAAGATGAGGCAGGTAAGGAGCGGGGCTGCAGGAACCGCAGCATTGTGAATCCAGGCCAGCTGGGCCCAAAGGCTGGTTGCTCCCCCCGCCCATCCAGGCCCAGCAGCCCCAACCTCCCAGCCCCAAGTGGCGAAAAGTGACACTCTCCCACCCTCTGCCAGCCTGCCTGCCCATCCCAGGTCCCACCTGGAGCCCCGGACCCACAGTACCCACTGCCTACCAGCAGCTGTGGTGTCAGGACCCAGCCGCTGGACACATGTGGGAGGGAGCAAAGCCGCTGAACTATCAGCAACAAGATGGCTCTCCAACTATGAATGCTGTGTGTGCATACTGGATCAGTGGGATGAGTTAAAGTTGCAGTTCCAAATAAGCAAAGATAAGCAACAATGCTGTGATGAAGAGGTCCTGTATTAGATGTGTTGTGACCCTGTGAATAAACTGTTTTTACAGTTTCTGACACTGATTCTGCAGGAATTTTCAAGAATCAATGAACTGTTCCAACTGGAATTTGGAGGTAATGCGTTCAAAAAGCTGGATTGCCTCCAGTCATTCTTCTGTTGTCTTTTGTCAAGACTATTGCTTTCAGGGAGGATGTCTGCATCTGATGCTAAGCTGCTGGAAGTCAATTTGAGTGACTCAAGCAACCACTTGCCTCTGTCGGCTGTTAATTTCAGCAGAGTGTTTACTTTGTCTGTAGAAGATGCAAAGCTTGACAAAGCTATTGAAGACTATATGATGAGGCTTCTTTCTTGAAGCTGCAAAACAAGTGCAGTCAAGATTTCCTGCAAATATTGATCTGTGGAACTCTATGCTAGCATTCAGTCCATCGGTTATTCTTTCCCAGGGTCAGGGGAAACCTCAACTGTGTACTGTCTTCACATTGAAAATGTACAAAGGTGACCTGGGGATCATCAACTTCCAAAAACGGAAAACTGTTGATGACAAAAAAGCAGAGCAATTCTGGGCCAAGGTTTACAGTTTTGAAGATAGCAGTGGTGAACGGTTCTTTAAAGAGCTAGCCCTCTTTGCACATTACCTTTGCACATTACTCTTTGCACATTACCATTACTGTGAGTAATGCAGATGTGCCATGCCTCTGAGTAATGCAGATGTGGAACAAGTGTTCTCCCACATGAACATTGTCAAATCCAAGCTCCGTAACAGGATGGGTCAACAGACTCTGACTAGTATATTGCATAGCCGCTAAGAATTAAGATGGCAGGGGATCTGTTGTAAATAGTTTGGCCCAACCCAGGAGATGCTTAGAAGGTTCAATACGGGAATGCACCAACCAGAGGCAACGAAGACCACCTATTTTGTCTGTAGTTCCAGTTGTTTGCTACATATGGTTTTCTCTCTGCATAATGACTGTGACTGAGCAAGCTGGCTGGCACAGCGGGGCCATCACTGAAGACCAGAGGAGCGAAGCAGAGTGGAGCTGAGCGGCAGGTGGCAGAGCGACAGGCCAAGTGGAGCAGAGAGGACTGGAGTGGACAGGACCACAGTGGAGGGTGGACTGGTGGAGTGGAGAGGTGAAGTGGGTAAGACAGGACTGAAGCTGCGGATGGGCAGAGGCAGGTGGGCGGATGGACCGGTGGAGCAGCATGGCAGAGCAGAGCAGAGGATGGCCAGAGTCAGGCAGGCGGGTAGAGCAGCATAGCAGAGTGAAGTGGTGGACAGGCAGAGGCAAGTGGGTGGGCGGAGTGGCAGAGCGGAGTGGCAGAGGCAGGTGGTTGAGCAGGCAGAGCAGCATGGTGGACGGGCAGAGGCAGGTGGGCAGACAGGCGGAGCAGTGCAGTGGAGTGGTGGATAGATGGACTGGCGGAGTGGAACGGGCAAGCAACTGAGCAGCCGCGGGCTGGCAGGACAGACCAACATATAAGTGTCCTTGGTTACATGCCCCCTAAGGCACGGGTTGGGCTTATATTGGGCTATTGGGCTTTTTTTTTTGAAAGTCAGGGTTGCTTCTTTCTCTTGTGAGACTTGGCAACTGTTCAATGTGTTCTGCTCATGAGCTAACCAGCCCGTCATCGTCTTGTGTGGGTCTCCCAATGAAAGACACGTTCCAATGCCTCATCCCCTCACTGGAAGGCCCCGTCCTGCGTGGTGCACTCTGCACGTGTC
>ML675625.1:19238464-19341125 GCA_007922155.1 Mesoclemmys tuberculata
GTGAGGGGCGGGGGTCTCAGGAGTGGGTGATGACAGACAGCCCAGATTTACTTCTCTTAACCTCTCAGCAGACCGTGGCTCATTCAGTGGAGTAACACAGGTGATGTCAGTGGTTAGTGAGAAGTTGACATGCTGCTTGTGTGACTATGGCCACCCATGGGGACCTGGTGCTGTGTGTCCTGGGCAAAATGAAGCTCAGACTATGGGGGAATGCTTACATCTGCTGGGGCTTGGGTTGAACATAATCCTCTTGAGATAAGCACGTCTGTATTTTACACCCCCCACAACTCCCAAGCCCCACAGACTGAGGTCTTTCACAACATTGTTCTTGCTGGGCACACTGTCTGTCCACCATCCTTAGCATAAGATGAAAACAAAGCTCCTGCTATTGTCATAAAAGACCTCAGATGCTTTTCATAAGAGTTGTGGTGTCAATGCCAGTGTCCTGAACAGATTCCATCATAGCTGATTTCTTATGCCAACCTAACTTCTTCATGTCCTGTCCTAACTTATTGTATCCAACTGGAGCTGTTCCCCAGAGAGGGTTGTATTTCTATGGTGTGTGAATGATTTCTGTATAGCTTATAAAATAGTTTGGCATGAAAAGTACATGATAAATATACAAGTTTGATAACAGTGGTTTGAGATACAAAGCTGTGTACTATAGGGAATTAAACTTGGTTTTCTAATACTTGCTATTAATAATGAAGAGAATCTGTTGGGAAAAAAGAATATAAGGGAAGAATGGAAGTCATTACAATTCTAGTTTAAAATTAACAGTTGAAATTATTTGCCAGACTTCAAAGCTACTTTTGTTTGACTCTGTTATTATTTTTTAAATTGTTTTTAGGCTAGTTTTAAAGACAATTTTTGTTTGCTTTAGGTGTTAAAATTAGAGTCAAAAGCAATTTTAAGATGAATTGGAAGGTCTTTGAAAGTACAGTAAGATAGACATAGGCCCTGTAAACTATTACAAGAATAGTGAGTGTTTGCTTTAGGAAAGCGGGTGATGATTAGTTTCATAATTGAGGTACCTGAGTGGGGTTCTTGTCTTCACGCCTCTTGTAAGATCTGTCTGGGTACTTGTGTTTTGGTCACTGCTTCATTCTGACTAACTGGCATCTCTTCTCCACATCTCACTTGCAGTTGACATTCTCTCTCCAACTTTGGAATGTTCCAATTACAAGTATCAATTTTACAACCTCAGAGCATGCTAGATGTTTACATAACGTTTTAAAAGAGAACACCACCTAACAATAAGATTAACGGATGATATCTAAAACAAAGATTCAAAAGTTAGGCCAATTTGTGGGGATTGACTCCTCCTGAAACATTTGAGTATAGTTTTGAAATTTGCCAAACATTTCTGGCATCTAATGAAAGTAGTTGGAGTTGGAAGAATCTCATAATTGCTACTAAAACGTTTGTAGGTAAACTGTGTTTCATAATTGCACAGAGAATCATTTCCTGAGGGAACCCAGGTTGATAAATTCCAAGAAAATTAATGTATTTTGTTTTTGGAGAAAACATTCCCAAAATTTAAGAGAACATGTTTGTGTCCCCAAGGACCATTTAATAGCCTACATATAGCTACTATAACCATTTTAACAGCTTAAGGAGTTGTCTGATAGAAACAGTGGATAAAGAGGCCTGGATTCTTGCAAGGCTACGCACCTGATTATCTAATAATTGAAAACTGACTGTACCAGCATTCCAGGTAAATTATTAAAGTAGGTCGTTAGAAAGTAGGTCATTCCACTTTATCCTCCATTATCAAGACACATTTTAAGTAATTCAGAGGTTTTATTTTTGGTGTTAACAACATTACAGACTAGCCTAATGTATTGGCAGTCCTTAATTTATTATAGGTCTTAGTTTTGTTTTCCAGAATAAACAATTTAGTTTTAAAAAGTCATCAATTTCATGCAAACATTTTGTAAAGCAAATAAAGTAACTAATTCTGTCAATTCTGAAAAAATCTTAACCGTTTGTATGTGGCTTTCCTGATATGGGTAGTCCCACTGAAGTCAGTAGAACTACTTATAAGAGCAGTTACACATCTGTTTAAGTCTTTGTGGGATTGGTGTCCAGTGTTGTAAAGTTCTTTTCTTTTTGACATAGTACAACAAGGGAATTTTAAAGTCTAGTCTAGCAAGGAATAAGGACTTCTGAGTTTTATTCTTAGTTGTGTCACTGGCTCAGTGTGTGACTTAAGTAATTTAGTCCAAAATTTTCAAAGTGGGGTGCCTAAATTTGAGCACCTGAATAAGTAGCCTGATTTTTAAAGGTGTGGAGTATCCACAGTCATTTCTTATTTCAATGAGCATTGAGGCTGCTGAACACCCCCTGACAATCAGGACACTTAAGGAACCCACATGATGCCATTTGGTTTTTAAATTTACCTATTTGTAAAATGTGACTCATAATACTTATTTATCTCATACTGGTGTTGTGATAGAAACATGGAAGGGTAGAACTGAAAGGGACCTCAATGAAAGGGTCATCTAGTCAAATCCCTGGCACTGAGGCAGGAACTAAGTATTATCTAGGTCATCCCTGACAGATGTTTGTCTAACCCAGGGATACTTAGACCTCAGTGGTTCAGGAGCCAAATTAACAATCAGCATTACCTAAAAGGGCCACAATAATGTGAATTCATTTACTTTCTCTCTCTCTCTCTCTGTATGTACATATATATATATACATATAATAATATACATATATATATACACACATATAATTCTCAGAGCAAAATGATTGGCCACATATTATTTTATCAACTACAATTGGTTAATAACATAGTAAAAGCATTCTGATTGGTTAATAACTTAGTTTGGTTAATAATTGAATCACATGGTGTTTTAATATCATATGCTGCAAAGAGCCACAGGAGACATATTAAAGAGCCACTTGCAGCTTGTGAACCTCAGCCTGAGTATCACTGGTCTAACCTGTTCTTAAAAACCTCCAATGCTGCAGATTCCACAACCCCTAAGTAATTTGTTACACTGCTTAGCTACCCTTACAGTTAGTAAGCTTTTCCTAATGTCTAACCTAAATCTCCTTTTTTTACAATTTAAGCCTATTTCTTCTTGTCTTGTCCTCAGTAGTTAAGGAGAACAATGTATCACCTTGTTTTTAATTAAAACCTTTTACATGCTTGAAGACTTATGTCCTCCCCTCAGTCTTCTCTTCTCCAGACTAAAGAAGTCAAATTTTTTCAGTCTTTCCCTGTAGGTCATGTTTTCTAGATCATTTTTTGTTGCTTTCCTCTGGACTTTCTCCAGTTTGTTCACATCTTTGCAAAGGCCTCAAATGGAGTATAATCAGTGCTGAGTTAAGCTGAAAAATGACTTCTCATGTCTTGCTTACTGTACTCCTGCTAATCCATCCCAGAATGTTTTGCTTTTTTTGCAACAGTATTACATTGCTGACTCATATTTACTTTATGATCCACTATAATCCCTACAGCCTTTTCTGTAGTACTCCTTCCTAGGCAGTTTTTTCCCCACTTAGTAGCTGTGGAACTGATTATTTGTTTCTATGTGTACTACTCTGCATTTATCTGTATTGAATTTCATCCTGTTTATTTCAGAACATTTGTCCAGTTTGTCAAGATCATTTTGAATTCTAATCCTGATCTCCAAAGTGCTTGCAACCCCTCCCAGATTGGTATCATTTGCAAACTCTAAGTCTATTCTTTATGCCATTATCCAAATCATTTATGAAGATATTGAATAGAACTGGACCAGGTCAGATCCCTGTGGACCCCACTTAATATGCCCTTCCAGCTTGATTGTAAACCCTGGATAACTACTCTCAGAAAACTCTTTTCCAACCAGTTGTGCACGCACCTTATAGTAGGGTTCATCTAAGCAACATTTCCTAATTTATTTATGACAAGATGATGTGAGACAGTATCAAAAGCCTTATTACATATGCTATGTTAAGGAATGCTTTTATTTTTTAAAATGTTAATGTTAATTGTTTTATAATTTGCTTTGAAATTCTTGGTGGAAAGTTTTAGAAAGGTATATTTTTTATGTAACAACTGGCAAAAAAGCAATACAAAACAAGAACATCTCTCCCTCCCCCTCAACCTTCCTTCTTCCCTACTGTTCTGCAAGAGAATCCAGATTGCTTTTCTTCACTGATAATTCTTCATTAGACTAAAGTCTAATGTCCGCCTTTAGTGTTCCTTAGGTCCTTCTATCTCGCTCACTTAACTACTTTTTAAAAACCTCCAGTTACCCTTTGGATAAACTAAAATTAGAATGGCTACCTGATTCTGATTTCACATCACTGAAATAATTCCTTTGTAGTAAGTAGGGAGGTAAAAATTGAATGAAATCAGAATCATGGTATTACACTTGATTCTAATCTTATTGACACCAGTAAATCTCTGAATTTACACTTACATAATTAGAAACAAAATCTAGTCCCTGTATTTCTGTTTTGTAAGCTGACTGTCCCATTTATATTATTGTTTCTATTGCTAGGGCAGCCCTAGTGAGCACCAGGACCCCACTGTGCTAGGCGCTATACAAACACTAAACAAAAAAAGGTCCCTGCTCCAGAGTGCTTACCATCTAATATAAGACAAGAGAAAACAGATGGATGCAGACAGACGGGCAGTACAAGGAAGAAACTTCCCTCAACCTAGTGTGTCAGTTCCCATTTTTTGTAATGCATCCTTGAAGCTAAGACATTCCATTACTATAGAAACGATCTTCTGCGTCATCATGGACATCACTGCAGTTGTGTTGTTATGGCAACATTCATCACGGCAGCTGCCCTAACATTAAGAATTTAAATTAATTGCAAGATTTAGCTGTTTAGTTACAGGGATCCAATATTAACATACCCTTTGAAGCAAAATGTTAATAAAATAAAGCTCAGTCTCTAATTTATTTATTTCCATTTATAGGAATGTTATAAAAGGCATCTGTCTATATGTCATCAGTGCTCTTGACATAACTTAAAAATGCATCCTAAGTGCAGCAATACAATTATAACCCACTAGTGATCAGTTAAAAACTCAAATCCACCTCCCCTTTGAACAATTCCCCATCCATACAATTCCCTTTACTTTTCAAATGCTTGGGAAGAAAAGTAAGCCAGGATGCCTTGGAGGTCATCAGAGTCAGGATACTTCGGACCAGCAGAGGTAGCAAATTCTGAAGCCTTGGATCCCACACAGGTAATGCCCTGCCACCATCCTCCGCTTCTGTCTACTAATGAGGCTCCATCTCAAGTGCTTGCTGATCCCAGCTCTGACAGTATGACATATGAGAAGAGGTGGTACCTCTCGAATGCTTCTGAATCAATTTAAAAGGGAAACTTTGTCCCTGATATAAAGAGTTAAGGGGAATAAAAGAAAAAATAATTTCCAGACTAATCTCTTCTGAACTATCAAATCAGGGTGCTATACAGTACGATCCTTAAAGGTAAGTAGGGAAAGAAACATGTTAAAAGAATGGTCTGATGTACACTCTAGCAGAGTATAGCCAAAGCTAGTTCAAACTTATTGTAATATTGTGACATATACAATATAATGTTCCCAAGTCCTGTATAAGTGGAACATTGTAGAAGCTTGGAAGATGCAGAGCTGGGTAGAGAAATATGTATCAATATCTTGATTTTCAGAAGAGCTAGGAGTGGGTTGTATGTGTGCAGAACCTCTGAAAAACAGGCCATATATGTTTAGAACACTGTAGACTTGTAACAGAATTAAAATATTTAAACCATTTCTTTAAAATATCCATTTTCTTGGTTTTTTTTTTCCATTGGAATAATTATTTCTGTTTTTATTTTCAAGGCCGGTGTTAGATCTCCATTCTTCATCTGTGTACTGTGTAAACAGCCACAATGCAGTTTTTTGGCTTTGTAGAAATTCAGGATGATTCATCATTCTGTCGAACTTGACGGCCTTCAAAAAGTGCTCCATCCAGCACTCTGTTGGGGGGGGAGCTGCGGGGAGGGGAGAAGTTTGCAGGGTCTGTTTCAGGAGACAATGTAGGGTCCGAACAGAACTTTCATGACGGCAAACAGGTAAACTTTGAATCCTCACCCACGTGTAGGTATTGGATATTGACTTCCTATCTGGGTGACTGATAATGCAGCACTGGAATGTTATTAAAAACTTGCTGAGATTAAAAGATGGTTTGTATTTGTATGTAAATGTATGTGTTGTGTGAAAGAGAATACACATATGCAACCGTATTTTCTTAGTAGCTTCATAGACAAAAAGAGAAATCATGTCATGTTTGTGTTCACCATTAAGGAAAACATATAATCTTGTATTGGAAAGCCAGACAGTTGTTTGTAGTATTATGGAAAGAAACCTCTCACTGAAGGGTTCCTGGCTATAAAAATGGAAAAAAAAATTGGTAGCACTAGGGGCCTACATTTCAAGCTTCCAAGGCAGTACCGACTCTCAGAGCTGAAGCAGAAGGTGCACTAACACAAGCCAACAAGGTGTTCCATTTAGCCAACATTTTTTCACAAGAAGGGCAGATCAGGAGGTTAAGGAGGCCATCTAGCCTCCAACTACATGTTTAGGTAGAAATGGTTAAACAGTTAACTGAAGGAAATCAGAAAAGGGAAGCATTCATTACAGGAAACAAACGAAATGCTGAATACTTTTCAGTTATTTTCACTCAAACCCTGTTTTCCTTGGGCAGTTAATGGCTTAAGAAAAAAGTTCTGCATTGACTTTTAAACATTCTAAAAGTACTTTGAAACAAACCCTGTAACTACTCTTTGAAGTGTTATTTCATTTTATAGTTGAGTAAACTGAGGCAGAGAGTTTAAGTGCCTTATTTAATGCCCCCACAGGGAGTAAAAACTGGGAATAGAATCTAGGAGTCCTAAAACCTCTAGCTGCTAAACAATATTAACTGTGCTGCATTGTTTGTAATTGTAATACAAAATATCTATCCCTTCTAATATATTAAATGATGAATCACATGAATCTCCAGAGAAGGAAAAGGAGTGTACAATTTGTTTACTTCTAGGGTTACTGAAGTTTGAGGGTCAAATCTTGATGGGATTGGCTCAGGCCTCCATTCTTCCACTGTAGATAACTTGAGTACGAAGCAGTTTGGTTTATTTGGACAGCTTGCTTGTGTGGACATTAAGGGCCAGATGTTGAGAGTTTACCTGAACAAAATACATGTGCAGTTGTATAGTATGCATGTATAGTTGTAATAACTGTGTGTGCAATCTAAGCCCACAATTCACAGATGTTTTGCATACATAATTGTATACCTAAACTCTGAAAATCTGTGTCATCCCCCCCCGAGTAGGGCTTTGTCCTGTTGTCTCTGGCCAAAATGTCCTTTTTCTTAATAATTTTTACATTTTAGTTGTGCTGTATATATATGCTTGTATAGTGCTTTGAGTAAAAAGCACTTGATGATATTATATTTTACACTTATTATTCCCGATTGTAATAAAGATAGCATCAGATTTATTGGCTAGGAAGATGTGTTCAGCATATAAAGATTTGTGAATTGGACCTCAGAATTTGACAACAGCAGCCAACATTTAGATGAAGAATGAAATATACTGGAAGTATAAATTCTCCCTTCCTAATTTTCTTCTTATCTATATTACAAGGCTATTCAACTAAAATACCATTTAACCAAGGATATTTGGGTATACTCTGAAGGTCTGAGCATCTTTCAGTCAGACTTTATTCAACTGTGCAAAAGCAGAAATGGAGAAATGAATTTCCAGATAACCACCCACTTAGGATGACTGAAACAGTAAGCTGGCAAACTACCAAAGTTTGAAAGCATAAAGACATCAGTCAAGAAAGAAATGAACTGGAGCACTGAAGACCTATAGATACTAATTTGTCTACCCAAGTTATCACTTTTACAGTGAATTTAGATTAAGACTATTTAATCCTATCCATTCGTGTGTATGGATATTCCTCAGTTTTTTAGTTGTTGAATGGTGTTTGCATACGACAATGATGATTGCCATGGCAAGACCTATAAATCAATACAACACACAAAGGAAATTTGGAGCATTTTTTATATACTTTATAGACTAACGATAGTGTAGATAGCAGCACATGTGGCAATGTAAGTAGGTGCAACTTGTCATAACACTTTACTCTTTTTATCATTGGAATAATTATATACAGTGCTTAAAAGAAGGGAAAATTAATTTAGCCTCAAAACTTTGTGTTTTTTAAATTGCTGAGATGATCGCTTCTCATTCTTAATTTCTAAAATGTATCATTACTAGATATTTTTTATTAATATTGGTTTCTAAACTGTGAAACAAGGAAAGTGATTTATTTTCACCATGTATATTATTCTATAATATAATCTTCCCTAGCAGTTCTCAAAGTATTTTTAATTAGCTGGACATGTGTAACTTAAGTCAGTGGGATCTGCGTGGATGCATCGGAGGGCAGAATTTGTCCAATAGTTTCCACAAAGACCTAAAATCCAGAGTGAATAAATAAATATAAATAAATAAATAATAAATCAGGATTTATTTTATCATATATCTTTTTTCTTGCAGCTGGGAAGTTAAGTCATGTGCCCGAGGGATGGGAAGTCATGATTCTGGGTTCTCTTTCCAGCTGTGCCACTAATTCATTGTGTGACCTCAGCTAAGCCATCTGTATAATGGATATAAAAAAACTTGCTGTTTGATAGTTCAAAAAGGAGCGTGGTGAGGCTTAATTCAAGTTGTAAAGTGATTTGGGCTCTTGGATTGAAGATGCTATTATTATTATTGCTACCTGTAATTTCTGGAAACCGTCCTATCCTTTCTGAGTCGGTAGCAGCATGCAAACAGATAAACAGATTAAATAAAATGCTCTATAAATGTTCTTATTAAAGACAGATTGGCTTCATTATAAAAGCTAAGGTGAGAGCTTAACATGTAAAAAAGTTAATTACTGGATGTATGGAATAAACTTTTAATAAGAGCTCAAATCCTCATATCCTCCATGAAATGGGTTTCCAAATTCCTGCTCTCTGGACAACAGAGATGGTTAAAGACATTATACTTGAACCGTTGCAATTCCTTTTAAAGCAAAGTTAGCCATCATTTGGATGTAATTGCTTTTACATTTGCACTGCCTTTATGTATGGTATAAAATTCTTTAAGTATCTTGCAATTACTGTTACTGTGGTGAACAATAGAAGACAATTAAATATGTAAATAACATTGCCTTACAGGCATATTCAATGTCTGCATTATTTTTTTCTGTCCCCAATACAATACTTCACACTAGTCCCGAACAGCAAAATTACACCAAATGGATGGCAGTCATAGCTGACTGTTTTCTACTTAGCTAACACAGTTCAGTGAAATTCTGTTAAGCAAAATAGCAGTGGGCGTCGCCTCTTATTTTTTTTCACAAATTCCCCCTAAATACACAGTATTAGGCCTATCAAACATAAAGGGCTTTGTTGTGCCATACATAATAGGCACAGCTGCAATGAGAGGGAAAGGACACCATGCAAACATCAATTCCTAGCAGTAGCCTCAGAACAGCACATAGATACAGAATGCTTCTGGTGACCTTAGGGGAGTATGTTCACAGGCAGTGTTTCCTCCCCACAGGAGCCAGTTGCAGTGCCAGCTAGAGTGAAAGTTCATCAGGCAATGGCACAACCACTTTTGGCTGTCTTAGAGTGCTTCTGATTTTAATGCTTCTGGTTCCTAAAACTCAGGGCAAATCTACATTAGAAGCGCTACATCGGCACAGCTGCGCTGGCATTCTCCCATTGGCATTATTATCCACTTCTGCAAGAGCCAGAAGCTGTGTTGGTGGGAGATTCTGCCAACATAGCGCCAGTGTGGACAGTGCTTAAGTCACTGTAACTTGTGCTGCTTGAGGGACGGGAGGATCTTTTTCACACCCCTGAGCGACCTAAATTAGATCAACTAAAGCAGTAGCGTAGACCTGAAGACAAAGATCAGGATCAGGCCCATCCCTCAGCACATGTTCTAGGGGGAATGGTTCCTTTTGCCTTCTTCCCCGCACCTCTCACCCAGATGGGGCTGTTAAAAAACAATTTGTTCACAGTGAGTCAGATTTTCAAAGGAGCTGTAATATCTTAAAATACCTACAATTTGCTAACCTAATTTGGGGACAACTAAAGAGATTGTTCCTAGGGAATCCAGCTCAGATTTTTCACTGAGACCAGCTTTATACTGGAACAAGATTTAGGGTTTAATCAGTGCCATGTGGCACTCACGCAATATACACATGATCAATAAAGCTCAAAGAAAATGCATCTGTCACATCTCATTGTATTGATATAAGGAGCCATGAGAAGTTGTGATAGATCAAGGGCATATAAAATTACCCCCCCAGTTTTTGTGTACACTAAATTTTAGCATATGCAGAAACATGCATTTAAAAGTGAAAACAGAGGCCCATTTCCTGAATGTGTTCACCAACTTCAGGGGGAGTTGGATGTACAAAGCCTTAGTAGCTAGACAACACATTTCTTCGCATGTGCAAAGATGGGATTTTGCACACACAAAGAAATGCAGCTGCAAATCTACAGATGGAATTTCAATAGCTGCTTTTGAAAATTTGGGTTATTAGTGCTGATAAATTAATGTCATGATACTATTACCTTAAAATACTAAGGTTTCTTTGTAGCTATGGAAATGAAAATCTAGACATTAATGTGCAAAGGGGAGAAACCCAGTGTTTCCTTGACAACTGAAGAAATCACAACTGCATGAAGCCCAGGGAGACTGTCTTTTACAATCAAATTTACTGAAACATAACCCCAGTGCAATAACATTTTTCATTGACTTGCGAGATATCATACAAAGTATAAATAGCTGACAATACTCAACCTGCAAATTATCAAGTGTTCTTTTCACTTAAATTATTTAATATTAAAATTATGTAATGCTGTTCTGTAATATTTGTAGGGTTTTATAGGTCATCTTGGAGAAAAAAGTAACATTGTAAATATCTAACAATTTGATGTTACGATTTATCATAGTATATTTTCAGACTATTTGGCTTTGTGATATCTAACAAACAACATTTTTCTCCCTTCCGAAGCTGTCAACGTGTTACGGATACATCTTCAAAGTGGCACTCAGTGATTTCAATGCATGGCGACTTTTCAAATTTTAGAATAGGAAAAGTGGTAATTTGAAGGTGAAAGAATCACCAGTGTGAGAAAAGAAGGAATAGCAGAACCTGGTGGATTAAGCCACTATTCTTCTAGTTTGTTTTATTATCTGGTAGTCTCTTCACTACCAAAATATTGCACAAAATTGATCAAATACATCTTAATGCTATACAAAATGAAATCGGTCAAAAATAGACAAAGAAATATTAATATACACCTATATTCTGTCTGGCCAGCAATGATTTCACATACGGAGTTCCTATGCAACTTACTGCTACCTAAATGGGAGCAACCTAGCCAGAGGGTGTTTATTGCCACTGTTTTGTCGAGAGAGAAATAAAAAAGTAGAACATGGCTTTTGACTCTGCCCCCAGAATGACCTTCCACAACATCTTTTGTGGAGAGCCTGCAGAACAACCTGTCTGAATAGAACAGAGCCATAACTGAAGTGGAAATTTTCTACCCCTTCGTTCCCTGCTGTGCACAGGTTGTCTCACAGTATACAGTACTTTGCTAGAATTTAACCCAATGTACTTGACTTAATCAGAAGAAGTGGAAGAAACACGTTGTTCCGCTCTGTTGTGACCCCGTTACCAGACACTTAAGGGAAGCACAGACTACATGCTGTATAGTCCTCATATGAGTATCAGAGGGGCTCGCATTGACCATGCTCTCTCAGTGCCACTGGAAACATTATGCCTGCTTCTAACTTCAAAAAGCATAATATCTCCAAGGGTCGCTGCTGGATCACCTTGCCTTCCTAGTGTGTCTCAGGTGCTCAGCTACAATTTTGACATAGTAATTTTTAATAAATTTCATGGCAAAGAAGAAGTTATAGAAAGCTTACCAAATAATGTAGTTTTTGCTACATCCACAAACAAACATACACGAGAGTATAGCAGGGGTGCTGAAGGGTGAGAGCTGATGTGGTGGGGGTTTTGCAGAGCAAGCTCGCTCGGCAGCTGCAGCTCCTATTCCAACAAGCTGAGCTCCCCACGCCTGGTGTGACCTGGCAAACAGGGTTGTGACACCACTTTGATGGGTAAATGGGCCAAATCTATAGGTAAATGGGTCAAACCCAAGTGACACTCTGACCCTGTGTGCCCGGTTGCAACACCACTCGGTTTGGGGGGCCTAATCAAATGTGTTTTCACAGCCATTTCCAAGATTTCACAGACTTTATTCAAATTCACGATTTCCCTGATAGAATCGTAGCCCTAATCATAACAGAGCTTTTATTCTCTCTGTGCTTCAGCTATCTGTAAAATGGAGCTAATGATTTTACCCACCTTTGTAAGGCACTTTGAGAGCTACAGATGAAAAGTGCTGTATAAAGGCAAAATATTATTAGGATGTAGTGCACAGCTGGGGATTACTATGCAGCATGTGGCATTATTAGATGTCTCTCAGTACAGAGAAAAGAGATCCCTGCTAGAAGAGAGCTGGCAGACTAATTTCAGACAGGACAAAATGAGGGAGATAGTAAGATAATGTGAGATGCAAATGTAAGAGAGGGGCAACATCAATAAGATCACAAGGTTATTCGTCAAAGATTAGTTCACAGCAGGATGGAACAATTATTTTTTTTAAAAAATAGGTGAATGAATAAGTAGAAGACTTAATTGACACATTCCTTGTACACAATGTTGTTGTATCCATGTTGGTCCCAGGGCATTAGAGACAAGGTGGGTGAAGTAATATCTTTTATTGGAACAATTTCTGTTGGTGAGAGACAAAAGCTTTCAAGTTACGCAGAGCTCTTCTGGTTTGGGAAAATACAACATGGAACAGATTGTCCAGAATAAGTAGTTAATGTATATTACAAGGAACCTTATTTCTTGTAGGCACCACAGAAGAAGTGTCTTCAAAAAGTGTTATTCCTTCAGGGAAACCTGGATCATGGAATGGAGGGAACCAAATCAGACTGTTGAGGAAGTAGATCAATTACCTTTAAATCCTAAATTGTCTTTGTGTCGGCACTCGTACAGATCTAGACATTAAATTGCAAGGGGAGGAGTCTAGTGTTTCCCTGGCAACTGAGGAATAAACACTGCATGAAAGCAAAGTGTAAAAGTAAAAGCCGCAGCTCAGCTGGCTGGTGAGGGGTGGGAACCATCGCTAGGCAGACTTGTTTACGGTGTCTTGCATCAAGATGTCCTTGCCCTTTGGAAAGCACAGTGACTACAAATCCTTGGCTGTTGCATGTGGGACACAGCACGAGAGAAACGTACCTTTGTATGCAAGGTCCAGGCAAAATCTGCCCCTTTATTGTTAAGTTTCAGTTATATATTTTTGTATTTAAAAAACAAAAACACAATTAAAAATCAGCTTAAATCAAAACCCGGGATCTGAACATTGTGGTTTTTGAACTCTGGATCTGGACTTTTCAGCTTGGGCCCAACCTCTGTTAAAAAATGGTTCAGAAAATAGCATTTTCTACGTATTGGACCTTTGTGTTTAACACAACAAGAAAAGAACTTCTCTGTAGGAGAAAGAGTGACATGTGAATTTAGGAAAGGTTTTGAGATCAGCCTGTTAGTGCCAAATGACAGCAGCTCAAAAGTTATAACAGAACATGGCAAGCCTCTATTCTATAAATTACTACAAGATGAAGGAATAAAGCAAGCAGTAGCAATTTACATACATGATAAAAGCAATCAGATGGAAGGATTTAGTGACTGTGAGCTACAGGACAGGTAGTTACCATAACAATGAACTTGTGCACATGAAAGCCATCTTAAAATACCATACAGTGGCTGAGTCACAACAGTTACAATTCGCTGCTAACCTTTTATTATGAAGATGCCTCTGACACTATGAATCAGGTTTTGTTCTTCGGGCTTGTCTACTCAGGTAAATTATTCTGGAGTAATGTGGGGGGGGGAAGTTAAAGTACTATAGCTATTCTGGATTAACTCCCTGTCCGGACACTTTCTCTGGAATAAGTCTCTAGCTGGGGAGCTATTACGCAGTAGCTATTCCAATCAATTTCCCCATATAGACAAACTTTAACCAAAGGTTTTAAAACAGTTTACATTCCTTGACTTAAATGAAGTTTCACCTGCTTTACCCAAGGCACTTTACTCTTGTAAATTATTTATTATTATTTATACAATGCCGTAGGTGTGAATAGATACAGAAAAACCTATGTGAAAAGAACATTAAGGTTTCATAGAGTTTAAGGCCAGAGGGACCATTAGATCCTCTAGTCTAACCTGTATATCACTGGTCATTACATTTCACCTAGTTACCCCTGTACTGAGCTCAGTAACTTGTATGTTTGACTAACAAAGACACCAAGATAAGGAAAATCCACCACTGCATATGTGGGTATCTGCATATGTGGATCCCACTCTTGCAATCCATGAACCCATGTGCGGGACTTTGGAATTTTTTGAACTGCATAGTTCTTTGGAGCCTCACATGTGCCCTGCATGCCTTCATGCTCCCCCTTCCAAGGGCATAAAGGGCGAAAAGCCTCCAACTCTCTCTCAATTCCTTCTTACTGCCCTTGGAAGTGAGTCAGACCTACCTCAGTGTCTTCTTAATTACCATAATCTTTCTAGTTAAATAAATGTCAGTGTAGACAATTACTGTTCTTGTATTTATTTTGAGACTTTCTTTGAGCCCATTGACAAAGAAGATAGCTAAGGTTAGATAGTCCTGGTGTAGTTGGGCTCACAGCCTAATGGATAAATCAAAATAACCAGGATTTAATTATGTCCATTGCGTTATGATTCCTTTAAATGATGGACACACACTGTCTTTTTTGTGTAGGCGAAACACAGATTCCTGAGAAATGTGTGGTTGTAAGTCTTTTTCCATATGCACAAAGAAAGCCAGATAGTTTCAAATGCACCTATACTTAATGGAGAAATCCATGAGAGGAACATCTGACTCCCAAGCTCTTGTGAGAGAAGTTCATGTTCCTTCTTCAAAACCCAATTCACTAAGTGCTCTATCCACAACAGAGGTCATGCTGGGTTCCCAGGGAATGAAGAAAGTTCTGAATGTTCTAAGATTGTGTTTCAAGCACTCTCTGAGCAGTCAGTTACCTCGGCTATATATGGAAGGAAGTAGCACAGCTCCAAAACTGACACTTGGCCCCTTTCTTTGTCTCGGGTACCAAGTGAGAAAAGGCCAAGGAGTCATTATTCGAGAGCAGTAGTTTTCAACCTGGGGTCTGCGAACCACCGGGGGTCCACTAATTACATCTAAGATTTCCAAAGCGATCCGCACCACCATTCAAAATTTTTTAAGAGGTCTGCAAATGAAAAAGGTTGAAAACCACTTTTCTAGAGACTAAACCACAATGGTGAAGCTGGTACTGCAGACAGTATTCACCACAGTATCAACCCCACACCATTCAAATTTGGGTTCTGCTGATCAACCATTAGAACGGATGTCTATTGTATCATCTCTCATCGCTTTCAGGACCAATAGCAGGTTCTTCAAAGCTGTCCTTTGCTTCAGTACCAATTCATCTGTCATTGGCTCTTCTGGTACAGCTTCCTCCAATTCCAATAATCCTGGTACTGGCACCTTATACAGTGATGTCTTTCACTATTCTAGTGAACTCAGAATCACTCCAAAGCTGGAGACACAAGTCTCTCCACTTTCAATGTCTTTGAGGCCTACCCTAGGACTCGGTTTACCAATTATGAAGATCTCTGTGACAATCTGGAGCTCAAGGGAAGTTTGTGAGCCCCTCTCATGTCTCAGTGACCTGGAGAAGTTCAGCATGTCCAATGGAAGAATTTTCTTCACCCCAGTTTTCCTTTGCCACTTTCAGCAGGAATCCTTCACCAGGAAGATCACCACCACTCTTGCCTGATCATTCCAGGAGTAGGGAGTACTATGGAGAAAGTTCTTCCCATTTTTCCTTCTAAAGAGGTCATGCCCTTGAAACTCCTCATGCTGCCTGGATTCTACTACCCCATTGGCACAATATACCAGACCTTTTTGGATTTCAGTTCTGTCTGTACTGGCCTGCATAGGCCCCATGGTTAGCATCCAGGCCAATTTCAGGTTTCTTCATCAAGATCTGGGGACAAATCTCCAACAGCTGAGCACTGGAGGGTCTCAGGACATTACGCCTCAGGATCAGGAACAACTAACTGCTGAGTGAAAATGACTGCACAGAGCACCAGGATACCATAATAGTAGTCGTATTTTCATCTTTGCAGTGGTGCCATCAGTCCCTGTTATGATTGATAACTTTAAAGCATTACAGGACCTCATCAAAAGGATGGCAGAGACCCTTAAGATTCTTTTTGAACTCATTCAAGTGATGTTATACAAATTATTTGATATTCTCTATCTGGTCTTTTAAAGGTCAAGTTGCTATGCCTATACACAAGGGAATTTTGGACCCAACCAAAGATTTATGGGCTACCCCAACTTTCATCGCTGCTACATCAAAGTGTGCAGACCACGGGTATCAAGTTCCATTGAAGTATTTTTATATTCATCCTGCTCCGGGCACCTTAGTGATGACAGCTGCTAATGACATGTTGAGAAAATCTGGCATATCTAAGGATATGTCTATACCGATTCCGCTGTGTTGGGCTCCATGGATCGACGCAGAGAGATCCATTGAGCAGTCAATGGAGACCCACTCAATTGATCCCGGAAGTGCTCTCTGACTGATGGAGTAACTCCACCCCCTGAAAAAGAGGAACACTGCGTCAACCGGAGGGCATTTCCCATTGGCTCAGCACAGTGAAGATGCTGCAGTGAGGGAGCGTAAGAAAGTCAATGGGAGATAATGCATTCCACAGGACGTAGCTTGCATGTCTCCTGTTGACCCAGGGCAGCAGTGTAGACCAGGCCAAAATCTATCTTGATACAATCACAAAGGCTGCATCTTTCTGGTAGAAAAATCTACTCTGGCCAGTTTGCAGGTTGGAACAGCAAACTCCCAATGTCTCCTACCTAAATAGGACTTTATGGACAAGATCAATCTCAGCAAGTCGAATCCAATTTCAGCCCATCTAGTGGAATTCATAAGGACAATTATCAACTCAAAGGCAGGGAAAGATTTCTTGCCTCAAGAAAGGTTTTGTGCCATCCTTTCCATTGGAGCAGATTTTCAAGATCACCCATTAACATCAGTGAGACCATGTCTCAAATTAGTTGAAGACAGTTCAAGGATGGCGGAGGTCAACCAAACAGGGAAAGCGTGAACTTGTAAGTAAGAATCCTGGCATTGGTAGACAAATCAGGAAGATGTGGGTCAGAGAGAGCCATTGCTACCCCAGTGCATTCCAAGACACTGATAACAGATACTTCCAGGAAGTGTTGGGGTTGGGGCATGAACTGTGATACCTCCAGCAAGGCAGCCTTCTTAAAAGGCCAGCATCTGTGCTTTGCTTTCTCTCTGAAGGGTATGAACAGTGTATTGCCAGCAATTCACAAGTTACCACACAGCTCTCTAAGCAAGCAGATTTATTCCTAAAATAAAAGCATTACAGAGAACACATAATAAAGACAATAAACAGATTTAAACACTCTTTAAAAATACCAGGACTCACCCAGAACTCATATGGGTCTTCGGAAGCCAAAAACTTTCCAACCCTTCCACAAAGGTTACTGCACCCATTGGACAGAAGGTACTGTCCATTTGCTGGAATGGAAAGAAAGCCCTGAGTCAGTTTAAGGCAAATCTTTTTATATTAAAAGCCCTTTCTTTGTCTGCTGGTCTCTGGGAAACCCAATTTGAACCAGTATATAAAAGCCTTCCCAGGGGACGGTACCATTCAGGAGTGCTTGCAAACGACATGATTCACCTTAAACACCTGACAGCATGGATACTCTGTGGCTAACCTCAGTTTTCAAAAATTGCTCAAGAGTTTCAAGGAATTCGGCTTCAGAGTAGAAAACACTCCACTAGGTGCACGTATAGTGCAAAACAGAAGTGTTTTTCCTTGTTGGCATCTCAGTGTGGATTTAGTCACTTGCAAACTACAGTTCCAGTTACACTGAATTTGTTATCATTGAAACAGAAAGACTTGTCAGTTAGTTATATTGAAGTTCATTTAGGAAAAATATCTGCCTATCATCTACCAGTCCAAAATGGACTGGGTTTTTCCCATCTCAATCTCCTTTTTGGTAAATTAAACAGATTGAGCTCTCTAAGCGTCTGACTATAGTGCACTTTCTCCAGCCCTGAAATCATTGTTGAGGCTCTCTTCTGCATCCACTCCAATTTTTCAGCATCCTTTTAAAAATGTGAACACCAGAACCGTACACTGCATTCCAGCATCAATCTCACCAATGCTACATACAGAAGTAAATCATCTTACTACTCCTGTTTATAAATCTGCTACATGGCTGGAGATCATCTGGTCGCCCAAAGCTTCGGTGGTTCAATAAGATTGTCAATAATGGATGTAGAATGAATATCCAGCCAGATCACCTTAAGGACCTTGCTAGAGATTGATCTGGGGGTGCTCTATCTGAAAGGACTGCATCCTTTGACATGATGATTGTGACAGGGCAATTTTCTGCAATATCCTTAACCTATCCTTAAGTACATGGTGGCAATTCTAGCTTGTTCTACCAGACAGCACCTCTTTTTAAGGTCTTCTGGCAAATCAGTTGTGAAGTATACCTTGGACTCATAACAATGTGGTCAAATCCAGTTGGTGGTAAGGTGACCTTTTAAGCTAATGTTAGTTTGGAAAAGCACCTCAAAAACCAGTAGTTTTCTTAAAATAACCATTGTTGCAAATTAAACGTGGACATAAGAACCCACCAAATATAAAAGGTTACACATGAGGCAAGTTTTGAGAAAGAAGCCACAGCTTGGCCTTAGGGTTAAATGATTATATTTTAACAAAGAAAGAGGGCCTCAGCATCCTTTAAATTAAATGGTTGCAAACATTTCTAGCCAAATCCCCAAGCACTTCATCATGCATCCTTCAAAATTCTTAAACATAAATGTAGACATCTCATTATAATGATAGCTGTGACATATTCCACTGGAGAAAAAAGGAAAAAAAGAAAGAAATGGGGAATGCATAGCTTGTTATAGTCTAAGTGGGTAAAAGGTCACAGCTGGTCTCCTTTAGTAGCCTTCCACCCAAAAGCAGAAAGTTACTTTACAGCTTGTCAATATGAATTGTATTTGCAATAGAATTTATCAAAGGAAGAGTACAAAAGAATAGCAAAAGCACATAGGAACAAAATCAGAAAGGTCAAGGCACAAAATGAGCTACACCTAGCAAAGTACATAAAAAGCAATAAAAGGAAGTTCTTTAAATACATTAGGAGCAAGAGAAAGATGAAGGAAAGTGTAGGTCCTCTGCTTAGTGGAGAAAGAGAGCTAATAACAGATGAAATCAAGAAAGCTGAGATGTTTAATACCTATATTGCTTCAGTCTTCACTAAAAAGGTTAATGGAGACCAGATATTCAACACATTTGATATTAACAACAAAGGGGAAAGAATGCAAGGCAAAATAGGGAAAGAATAGGTTCAAAAATATTTAGATAAGTTAGATATATTCAAGTTCGCAGGTCCTGATTCAATTCACCCTAGCAAACTTAAGGAACCAGCTGAAGCAGCCGTTGGCAATTATCTTTGAGAACTCCTGGAGGTGAGGTGAAGTCCCAGACAACTGGAGAAGAGCAAACATAGTACATATATTTAAAAAGGGGAACAAAGAGAATCAGGGACTAACAAGTCAGCCTAACTTCAATACCTGGAAAGATAATGGAACAAATTATTAAACCATCAGTTTATAAGCATCTGCAGGATAATAGGATTATAAAGAATAGCTGGTGTGGATTTATCAAGAACAAATCCTGCCAAACCAGCTTAATTTCCTTCTTTGATAGGTTTACTGGCCTAGTGGATGGGGGGAATAGTAGATGTGCTATACCTTGATTTTAGTAAGGCTTTTGACATAGTCCCACATGACATTCTCACAAGCAAACTAGGGAAATGTGGTCTAGATCAGTGTTTCTCAATGGCTGGTCGGTCCATAAGATCTCCCTGACACAGTACAGGAAGCCTGAGTTCTCCCTGACAAAGTATAGGAAGCCAGTCCCTAGTATCAAAAAGGTTGAGAAACACTGGTCTAGATTGAAAGATTATAAAGTGGGTACACAACTGGTTGAAAGACTGTACTGAAAGAGTAGTTATTAATAATTTGCTGTCAAACTGGGAAGGCATATCTAGTGGAGTCTCACAGGGGTCAGTCCTGGGTTCCGCAGGGGTCCAGTGCTAGTCAATTTTCTTTAAAGTCTTGGATAATGGAGTAGTGAGTATGCTTATGAAAGGATTAGAATTCAAAATGACCTTGACAAACTAGAGAATTGGTTTGAATTCAACTAGATGAAATTCAATAAAGACAAGGGCAAAGTAGTAAACTTATGCATTTGATTTTTTTTTTCCTAACTATGAAGTGGGGAATAACTGGTGTGGCAAACAGCCGGCTTCTCCTTAGTGGATCTCGCACTTTTGCCTCTCGTAGTGGGCCAGGGCGTCACCGGTTACCCCGTCTTCCCAGGGAGGGGAGTAGGGACCCAGGCCCACCCACTCCTCCGGGTCCCAGCCCAGAGGCCGTATGAGTAGCAGCTATGTGCTGCTGGCACCGTACTTGCAGCTGCAGTCTTTTCCCTTGCTTTATTTCCCCCCCTCTGACCTTCTGGCTTCTTGAGCCCAGTACCTTCCCCAGGACTCTACCTCTCTTCCACACACCACTGTACTCTGTTCAGCTCCACTTCACAACTCCACACCACCGTACTCCTTCAGCTCTTCTTCACCACACCCCTACGCCTTCAACTCCCACCCTGCCTCTCAAGAGTAGAGGGTTTTTATCAGGCATCTGGGTGGGGCCTTAATTGGTGTCAGCTGACCCTAATTACCCTTTGGCTAGTCTACAGGGAATAAAGCCCGGATCATTCTGGAGCTCATATACCACCCTTCTAGAACTTTCCCAGTGCCCTTTACCCTTGCTATACCACACTGACTAGGTGGTAGTAGTGATGAAAAGAATATTGAGTTTACAGAAGATCATAAACTGCATATGAGTTAACCAAATCTTTTTGTTAGAACCCGATGCTGCAGTCTGTGCTAATCCAAAATTTAACTGGGCCTCTTTTATGTAATTCTATCTATATTTAAGAGGGGTAATGTACAGCGAAAATAAGATCCTCAGTATCTAATTCTCTTGCACACTTCCCCCACTGCTCTTCTATGATATTGCAGAACAGAAACATTCAAAACTTAATAGGGTACTTCCCCGGGAGTACTAACCTTTAGTAGTTGATACAGCAAAGGTAATTCAGTTTTGTAAAAGCATGTGCGCTTGAGAGAGGGAAATAGGACACAAATATAATTACTCAGGAATGCCAGCCCTATGTCTCCTTGGATTGTCTTACCTTGCTGAATGGGTAATGATTCAGACTGGCTCAGATTTTCAGCGTCTCAAATCCAATTACATCTGAGCCCTACTAGTTACCACTTTTAATACCACCTGCTCTAAGCTTGGAACTGCCGCCTTCTCTTTTGACAAACAACCTCCTTCTCATTTATATCCCATCTTTTAAAATACACTTCTTCCCGCAAAGCCTTTCAGTTCCGATCGCTCCATGAGATCTGCACAGCTTCTAGTCTGACCCAAATCCAGTTTTTTGCGTCTGCCTTGAATTGTCTATGTCTGAATTAGACTGTATGCTCCCTAGGACATGAACCACAGTTTCTTATCTGTTTATAACACACCAGGCACGTGGCAGATACTCAGCACACATGCTGCATTGTAAACCTTATAGAGGTGCATCAGAAGTGCAAAGAATAATGATGGTATCAATGGGAAAAAATGAAAACAATCAGGATTAAAGTGTAAGAGAATAGCATTTGGCTTCCTAGTGTGCTCTTTCTACTCTCCCTCAGACTACTTTGTTACCTTGCAGGAACTTAGAATTGTTGGACTGAAATTAAATTTCAATGGTTATGATAATTACCAACTGGGAAAAAATGAAAACAATTTATTGCTTCTCATATCTGTGAGTTTTTGAATTCTAATCAGAAATTATTGATTCTAAATTGCCAAATTTATTTTACCTTTAGATTGGCTACTACTACCTACATGGTTCATTAGCAGGGTAGGATCCTTAAGATCCACAACACAGACCTCTGCCACTTGAGCTAACAGAGTAAACTGACAGAAGCAGTAGGTTAGAGTGTTATGGTGGATGAGGTAATATCTTTTATTGGACCAACCTCTGTTGGTGAGTGAGACAAATTTTTGCAGGGTCCCAGAGCATGGGCTCCAGTCTGAGCCCCAACATCTTCATAGCAATTAAACAGCCACGTAGCCTGAGCCCCTCTAGTTTTAGTCACCTAGCACGGGCCAGCCACGGGTGTTTAATTACAGCATAGATTTACCCTTACAAGCCCTGGAGGAGAGCTTGCACTGTGGGCACAGACACTTCTGCCTCTATTCCCCAAGCCTGATGTCTTTTGCCTGTCACCTCCAGCTTGTCCTTGTGCTAGTCCTGTCTCTCCACACCACCAAGATCCCCATCCTAGTCACCTCCCCCACTCCTTGTCCCAGTCCAAGTCTCCTCACCTAGCCAATACCATTTTCCCCAAGTCCCAGTTGCTCCCACTTGGGCTCCTCATGCCCATGTCTTTCTTAGCCAGTCTCTATTTCCCCTCCAGCTCCTGGTCCTCATTCATTCTGCCCACTCCTTCTGGTTCCCTGTCCCAAAAGGAGTTGCAGCATAGATTTTAACTTCGGACCTCAGAAATTCAAGTGGTTTTCTCATGTGAAATGTCACTAGAAAATGAGGACTTTTAGGACATGTTTTGAGGGCTACAAGATCTCTTAGAGCTCATGAGACAAAAAGTGCTTCATTGGTCAGGAGTTAAGCAGGTGAGGCAACCCCTTTATCTACACAAAGATTACATTAATGTTGAAACGAAGAAGTACATTAAGAGATAACAGTCTGACTTGTTGCTTCTGCAACACACGGAGTTAGAGCACTAGGAAATTCAGAGTCTTAAGTGAATTCACTTAAGCAGTTTCAATTCAGAGTCCACATCATACTGTTTAATCACACTCAAGCGTGTCAAGAATCTGCACGAATGTAACACTGTGCTGGGAACCGTGTATTCTTTCACCTCTACACAAGGAACTTTTTTATTTTCAGTACTGAAGCCATTGACATCTCTGTCTGGCAAAGGTCCATTAGAGTTGACTATAACCTGTGGGGTGTACACTAAAAGCATTTGAATTGCCAGCCCCTAAACCATCACAAGTACAGTCACCCAGCTCTTTTATCAGCACTAGATACTTTATAGTACATCCTGCCAGGAAGATCTGGAAATGAAAGTATTTTTAATACATTATAATGTAACTCATTTTTAATAAATGTATCTCACTCTGGCTTTCTGTGTTAGGGGGTGGGCTAGTAATCTGAGCACCACGGCCTACTCTTGCAACTCTTACTCAAGCATTCACTTGCGTTGACTCAATAAGATTACTTGCAGGAGAAAGGAATAGCCTTGCAGTATCAGGTTGTGAACGTATGTGGATAGTTATGTAAAACCTGTAGCAAAAAACTAGGCATGAAGAGGTCTGAGAAGAACCCTAGACACAAACACAATTACGAGGCAGAGAGACAGTAGCTTTAGGGTTAATGATTTTGCCTCACTCTAAAAGAGTCCCCAATTTCTGTGTTAGACGAAAGCTACTCTTTTAGTGAGGTTCTAGGTTTTCTTAGATTGTAAGTTCTTCAGAGCAGGCACTATCGTCCCCTGCAGGGACATTGCCCGGCATGTGAAGTATGCTACTAATATACAAATAATACACAACAATAAGGTGTGAAAACACTGACTCCCTGGAACCGCAAATTCTAACCCTGGCAGGAGTGTCCTTTGGAGGTAAATAAACTAAGGTCCATGAGGTTTATTGTTTGCATGGGTTTTGATGACACTTCAATCCCGCACATTGTCTTTTATCTAGGAACATTCAAGTTCACATTTCTTAAGAGTAGGGGTCTTTGGTGCCATTGGCCAAAATTTCTCCTCTTTTTTACTGTTATGCGGCATCAAATGGCTGTATTTCTGTGGGGCTATACGAATATAATTTGTAAAGCATTTTAGGATCCTCAGACAGCGTGCTTCACTCACCACTAGTTTGGCGCCTCCTCCTGGCTGCTCTGGAGATTAGCTCTGCGAGGTGAGCACCCTTCCCACAATTGCATGCCATCACTCAGTCTCTCTCTCTAGTCTGCAGCCCCTCTCTCGCTCCAGGAACTGAGGCATCCTCTTCATGATACAGCCCTCTGGCCAGGTCACTCAGCGTCCCACTCCTTCCAGGGTATAACAAAGTTTTTCCTTCAGCAGCCCTAGCCACTCTTCCCATTCATTGCCTCAGCTACCACTCCTTCAGTAGCTGGTAGGGAACATAGGCCCACCTTCTCCAGGTTCAGTTCCAGGGACACTCAACCCAAAAGTTATGGGTTTTACTCTCCCACCCCCCACTGCTCCTTCCCACCAGTCCTGGTTCCCCCCTTCGCTGGGAGTACCAGCTCCAACCCTCCTCCCTCTCCCTCTGGCCTTTCCCAGCAGCAGCCTCTGTCTGTTGCCAGCTTCCTAGCTTTACAATCCCCGCCTGTTCCTGCACAGCTGAACCTGATTGCAATCAATTCCCTGCTCCCTAGTTCTCCCTCCAGGTGCAGCCTGTGGAGTTAATAGGCCTACCTGGCCACCTTAACCCCTTCCAGCCCTGTGTGGGCTGGACACCCTCTCACAGATACTTTGGGATAAAAAACACAGCATGGTATATGGGGTGGCTATGTGGTATAGTGGTTAGGGCCCTGGACTGGAAGTCAAGAGATGTGGATTCTTAACCCAGTTCTGCCACTACTCTGCTAGGAGATCTTGTACAAGTCACTTCACCTCTGTTTTGCCTCCCCACCTTCATCTATCCACTTAGATTGCAAGTTCTTTGGGGGAAAGGGGACTGTATGTGTGTTTGTACAGAGCCTAGCACAAGGGCTCCATTGTCAGTGGGAGTCTTTAGCAGCTATGGTAACACAAGTAATAAATAACACTAGTATGCAATCATGTTAATAGCACATGAAAATTGGGCTCACTGCGTTGCATTGTATTTTTGTGTGCCAAATGCTTTACATGTTTTTCTAAATATCTGGGTCTCTTATACTCACACCTGTGATGGTGAATGTGAAAAACTGCACTTTTGACTATCAGAACTACACTATGCCTATTAATCACTCTTCCTTGGCATATGCAATAGCTCCAGTGGCCAGTGCACAGTTATGAATCAGCCAGTTCCACTCCTTCCACAGGGCACCTCTAAATCCCCCTTTCATGATGAAGTGCAGGAAGCCTAAGATAAAGCAGAGTTGTGTGTGTGCAGGCAGTTTGGATCTCCTGCATAGTGCTTAAATTCTGCCACCTGTTTTCCACTTGTTTTACTGAATCAGGGTCCTCTCTGCCTCTAGAGGAGGGGGCAAGATTTGGCCCTTAGGAGTCCTAGTCAATCAAATCTCAGAGTGTTGCTTTTATATTGAATAACGCTCTGCATAATGTAACTCTATATGATTAAGACTGAAGTGTTTTGCAATGCATGCTGTGTAAATGATGCTATAGAAAATAAAAATTATTCTGATACGGAGTTTTAAAAAGACTAACCTCTTTTAATCCCTTAAAAAGTGGAAGCAAAGTTGATAGTGAAACATTTATTGCAAAACACAACCAAGAATCTTCCTAAATATTTCAGTTACATTCCTTATTTTATAGGCCCAGAAGGAGACCTGGATGGAATGAAAGGGCATTAGATCTATTAAGTCTTTAAGGTTAAAAAAGAAGGCTCTTTTCAAAAACAAAAGAGAATAAATGAAAGACAAAAAAGACATTTTCATTTGTGCCCGATCGTTTTGGTTTTTTTTATCTGTTTGCAAATGTTCACTGTAATGGTTTGAAAACCAGTCGTGTCATTTCTTTACGCCCACACAGAGCTGCAGTAGTGCAGACACTGTAGCAGGCAAACCATATTACCAGCAACAGCCATTAAAACTCTTCCCACGCCAGGCATGGGCTGAAATCACCTCCACCCCCACACACCCCACCACCCACTGCAAAACCTTCAATGATCAGTTTTTTAAAAAAAGAAAAGGAAACAGGATGCTTCTTTTGTTTCAACGCTATTCCAGAAAGACCTGTACCACTCCACCTGCCTATGGACTGGCCGCTTAAAGGTTAGCAAGTGCTTTGTTGTTACTTTATAGGGATAGAGATCTGATGAAATTCTATAAAGAATGAGATGGCTCATTAAGTTGTGCTTGTTTTAACACAGAAATTATTTCAATTCGAGATGAGGGAGGCTTTCCTCCAAAACATACAGCATCTTAATACCAGTCCCACGTCTCTCTGAAGCAGCTTTAAAATCAGTATTTTTACACGTTAGTCCAGCCTCCAAAACTTTAAAAGCTGGATTAAGGTTATTATTTTGCTTTTAGAGCAACCTGTTGATTGCAGACTGTTGGCTGAAGGTTGCTAACTCTTTCCTAGCATAGAAAATGCACAGTGAATTTGATGATGGAACAACACAGAAATAAAAACTCTTCATTTTTTCTGTTGTGCAACTAGAAGCCTCCTATTTGACTAGTCTCTATGGAGCTGCCAACAATGTAGAGGAATAACAGATGTATTAAATATGTTTCCCTTTTGAGAGAAATAAGCTAAGTTTAAAATAGAAGTACAGATACTGTAGAATAGTCCAGAAAGTACTGTGTGATTCAGCTGAGATGAGAAATGGTACAGGAATTAGAATGGAAAATATTTCATGTACCAATTATACTGATTGAGACAGCAAGAAGTAAAAAATAATATTTTATTTACCTACTAAACTATATTTTTAGCTTATACAGTGTTTTTACTAAGGTCAAACCTTTTGGAGGTTTCAACCTGAAAAATATCCAAGAGAAGAATCAATGAAGAGGACAAATTGATGTAATTTTATTAACTATCAAGAAAAATCCAAAATTCTGTATTGTCATAGTATGAATCAACATTGTACATTTCATTTGTTATAGGGAGTTAAGATCAGCTGCTGCATTTTATCTGGAGTGGTCTGATCTTACAGGTTTAATTTGCTCTCTTTCGTATGCTCTGAAAGGGTTAAAATATTCTGGTGCAATATCCACCAAAAAAACCCCACTTACGTAAAACTGAGAAAGGGTAGAAACATGCTGTGCAATTAGTAAAGGTGCATTTCCCCCAGATATTTGTCCACAGTGCCTGGAGAGAGAGACTTGTGGTCCCATGACTTCAAAATTAAGAGACAGCATGTTCTGTAGCTGCTTTGTCTATTCCACAACAACTGAGGCAGGGTGTGTGATTTTCAGGGACTAGTGATATCACAATGTGGGCACGACTCAGGTCAGACTACGGGTAAGACTAATTGTCACAGGAAAGATTATCAGCATTCTCTCAACCTGGGTCCTGATCCTGCAAGGGGCTGAGCACCCTCAACTCTATTACCTGTAGCAGAAGTTGTCAGCTTCAGGATGCTGGTGTAGGTGCTCAGCACTTTACAGGATCATCTCCCTTGAAGAACAACGAAAGAGCTGAAGTAAACTGGGCACTTTTGTTATGAGGCAGTGGGGGATGATTTCAGTTTCAGGGAATGATTTACGAATGAGAGGAAATGCTAGAGTCAGAAATTGTTTACAGTTAAAAAAGGTACCTTGGGGGAGACTAGCAGTCATCGCTGGGCCAGTAAAAAAGGCCATCAACACCAGTGTTACTAATTAGAACTGAAATACAGAAGTATATGAAACTTGCATACTCTATAAATATGCCCCCAAAACGGCCCTTTGCCTGTTCTCCCAAGTGAAATCGTGTTTGTTGCACTGTTAGTAATTTATTATTAAATTAATTTATTACTAATAGTACAATTACTTTTTTATACTGTGTTTGAAAATGTAATTGGATACAAGAGCCATCTATTCTTCAGGGAATCCTCCCAATAAGCATTAGCGTCTTCCACTAGAAATTAATGAATAGGCTGGCAATCAGGCATACTGGATCCTGTTCCTGGCTCTGCTACTCACGTTGTCATGTTGAACAAGTCATGTAACCTCTCTGTGCATCGCTGTCTCCATTTGAAAAACTGGAATATTGACAGTTAACCTCATGAGATACTGTGCATCTTGACTCATTCATGTTTGTAAAATACCTGGAGTTCCTTGGGTGACAGGATCATAGAAGAACATAGTATGCTTGTTGTTATACCGCCGTACATTGTGATCTCACCTTTGTCTCAAAAAGGTATTCTGAAAAGTTTAGAGGAAAGAGATACAGAGTCTAAGGCAGCGGTTCTCAACCTGTGGGTCGCGACCCCGGCGGAGGTCGAACGACCAAAACACAGGGGTCGCCTAAAGCCATCGGAAAATACGTATTTCCGATGGCTTTAGCCGCTGAGAAGCTATGCCATGGTGAAATGTTATTTATTGGAATTAGTAATAAATATTTCTCAACATATAATTAAATATTGTTTTTGTGATTAATCACTATGTTTAAATTATGTTTGATTTGTAGCAATGAGAATACATAATGCATATCAGGTATTTACATTCCGAATCATAACTGTAGCAAAATTACAGTTTTGAAGTAGCCACCAAAATTATTTTTTGGTTTGGGGTCACCGCAATATGAGGAACTGTATTGCGGGGTCACGGCATTAGAAAGGTTGAGAACCACTGGTCTAAGGCCTGGTCTACACTTACCTGGCGATTCGGTGGCAGTCGACGGGAGTTACGCAAGCTACACAGAGTCAACTGCTGTGCTTCCCTTCTGCTCAGTGTCTTCACTGCACTGCGCCGACGGGAACTGCATTCCCGTTGAGGCAGCGCTACGCCACTTGAGGAGGTGGTTTTACCGCGTCAACTTCTGGATCGATTGAGCGGGTCTTCACTGACCTGACTGCTCAATCGATCCAGAACGTTTGAGCTGACAGTGGCGACTTTGCCCTTGTCAGTGTACACATACCCTCAGACACTTCAGAAAGTCTCTCTACTGCAGTATTACCTGTTATTGCTGTCTAGAAGAGTCTGCAGCTATGTGTGTGTGTCCGTTTCCCACACTGTGCAGTGTTTTGTTTTTGCTTTTTGTAGTAAGGATGTAAAGTATCCCCAGTGCATCAAGGTTAACATTTCTTTTTGTTCATGCATTCAATAAAAAGAATCTCCCTTCTAATGTCAGTTCATTTCACCAAATGAAGTGATTACCACTCTTCAATATACATATAAATGTATAGATGTGTCCACTTAAAAGTTCAGATAATCAAAGCAAAGATTTGATATGTCCATACAACATATCTTGTTTTTTTTTAGCAAAATTGCTTTGTGGTACAAGAAGTAAGGAAGCAAACGTTTTTAAACACACATTCCCAGGATCCCGATATATAACACTCAAACATAAATGGGGATTTTTATTTATTGTAATGTTTGGGCATGGCTAATACCATGTGTAAATGGGAACTGCATTTTTGCCTGTCTTAGATGCATTAAAGTGTATCCTTTCCTGTCCCTCCATAGTTTACATAAAGAATAGTTGTGAGAACGTACTTAAACAACCAGGATGAAGAGAAATGCTGCTGCTCTTCATGGCCTACTCATGCAACCATTGTTAATATGAGTAACCCTTACATACATGGATAGCTTAATTCAAGTAAGTGGGTTGTTTTTGTTTGTTTTTAAAAAAAGTATAACTCCATTTCTTGCACGCCCTCCTGATGAGATAATAGGCATATCAGCTGAATGGGATTGTCGTTATTTTGGCTTCTCATATAGAATATACCTTTTTTAATATACTCTACAGCCTGTGACTGTGTTGAGGCTAACAAGTGAGACTGTATCCATTTACTCCTATCTGCCAGAATCACTTGTTTGAACAACTGGGAGTAAAGTAACTCAGGATTCTATCCTTCCCTTCTCTTCTCTCCCACCCCCTTCCTTCGCATTCTCTCATTGTGCTTCATGTCAAGTTAGATAGTAAAAGACAGTAAGCTCTTGGGGCAGGGTCTGGTGTGTAATTACAGCAGCTAGTCCAATAGAACCCTGGTTCTGTCTGGGGCCTTTCAGTACTACCATGATGCTGTTACTGATAAACTAGGTGCTCTTTGGGCCGTGAGTGGGTTACAAACCACCATTTAGGTGCCACTGGTTTGGTTTTCTGTTTGTACAGTCTCTAGCACAATGGAGTGTCACTCCTGATTGAGGCCTGTGGATGCTAGTGGAATGTGAACAATAAATGACAATAAAATGACATTGTAGTCCAAGAGACTTTCTCTTTATATGATACCCTGACAGTTCAGATCAGGTGAGATTCTTTAGCTGGCAGTCTCCTGATTTAGACAGAGTGAGGTTAGTGGTAGAGCAATCCGAATGAGGGTCCTCAACTCTGCACCTCGCTTCCCCCCTTTGGTCTGACACAACCAGAGTCTATTAAACCCTCAGGATAAACTGCAAGGCACATCATTTCTCACAAGCACTGGAAAAGGTGGTAGATTAAGAGGCATTGTTTTTTGTTCAATTTTGAATGACTGAAGAAAAATTCATCATTCATTTGCTTCATAAGATTTGTCAGTTTTTATTATGCCAATACCTGGAGTGATGGATAAATGAATTTTTTAAAAAAGTCCCTCAATTAATTTAAATAACTAAATTAGTGGTAATACTTAGGAAGTGGAGACCAGACTTGCATTGTACAGATGTGGAAGTTCTTGTCTATGGTAGGTTGTTGTGGGAAGAAAGTGTGATCCTACTTTCTGAATGGTTTCCTGGAGATATGGGTTGGCCCTAACATTTCAGAAGAGTACAGATTGTCAGTGCTACTCAAGCAGTTGACATGGCATTTCCTTGTGAGAGAAGCCATCATTTATCTCTAGTGTGGCTAAAAGTATCTCTGCTAGCAAGGATGAAAGTATAACTATGCTTGTTGAACTATGTCAGTATTTTATTTGGTAAATAAATGTGCATCCTTTTAAAACTCAGAAGAGGAAATGTTTGGGTTCTCAGAAGAGGACAGATGTATTTTGTCACTATCATTACTAATGTAGAATTTAGTTTTTAAATCAGCTCTGTTGGTTCCAAAAACCAGCATATTTTTTTCATTTGAAACATCTTGCAACCAGTTTAACTTTTCAAGAGGGTTATACAAGAAATAAAACCAAAAACAAATAATCCCTCCCTGCCACTAAATATAGCTGCAGTTATATTTTAGCTCTGACAAAGGGGTCAGAAAACTGAAGGATGGATTCTCTGGTCCATTAAGACCACAGGCAGCACAAAATGGCCTTAAACCAGTCATCGATTGCAATTTTTTTTTTGCAACACTCAGAAGGCCAGATCCTCAGCTGGTGTAAATTGGTGTAGCTCTACTGAAGACAGGGCCTGATAATCCTTGGCCAAGAGATCCCAAATGATTTGTGTTCTGATTGTAGATGAAGGTGCATCTTGGAGATGGGCTTTTACATGTTCTCACTGCTCTGGAAGAAGCCAAGAGAGTTGGGCACTATACTTTCAAAAGTGAGTACTATTGTAGTATTCAACATTGGGTTGATCTCCAACCTAATACTGAATACTAAAATTCCAGGTTTTTCTGATGTTTTCCAAGAAATCTGATAAATTAGTCTTGGGCACAAGAAACTGTAGATTTCACTAATTAAATTTGAGATAGCAGAACAAACCACATTGTGGCTAAGATATTAGATGAATTTTGTGTTTCAATTTGTACTTAGGCGGTGCCATTCAATTGGAAAAAATATATATGAAAAAAGTAAACCACAGGGAATAATGAACTGAAGCATGATATGTAGTTCTCAGTCAAAGATTTTTCTTTTGTCTGATGTATAGTTTTTCAAGTCTGAAATTAAAAATATATGAGGACCACTGATGCATATTTACAAATGCTAAGCCATAGGCCACAATGAAGTACCAGGAATTGCCCTGGTGTATTAGAGAGCAGGATTTGGCCCCATGGCTTCTAGAGTACTTGTAAAAATGTCCACGGATAATAAACAATGAATAAAAATCACAGAAAGTTAATTATGCTTCTGAGAATAACGAAAGTGTACAGATGATCCTATTCAACTCATTTTCTCTAGACAATTATATGAATCCTTTATAAAAACCCTCTTCCTTAGTTATTTTTTGTATTAAGGAGATCTAACGCTTTGTTGTGTGCAGGCTTCTTGTATTTGAAAACAGTGACTCAGTGGGAAAATTTGCATAGGCATGTTGAACATGACAGATATGAATTCTGGGTAGTCAGATTTTCTGCTCCTGTAGGTTAGAATGTATATTAAGAATTCCACAGTCTTACTCATGTGAAGTGAGTTTGGTAGCAACATATATATTCCCCGGTGGACAGCACATTGTTTATTTTTATTGTTATTTCTATTATGCTATGCTTCTCATTGCAAATGATTATAAAAATCATGTCGCCAGATCATGTACCAGTTAATGGGAGCTTTGCCACTGACTTCACTGGGACCAGGGTTTGGTCTGAAATGTGCATAACTGTTCTTGCCTAGAGAGTCCTATACAGGCAGTGGAGGTTTGCTGACAGCTAAAAATAGACTGGCTTAAAATAATCAGTCTCTTGCATTTCAAACAGAAAACTAGTGCACTATGTACTGTGTCCTGGATAGTGGAATGGGTCAACCTGTACACAGGTGTAATGTGCACTGTATCCTTACTGGCACACTCCACCGTACAGATGGGATACTGTACTCTATTCTGCATTATGAGCCTAATTCAAAGCACAGGGAAGACAGTGGAAGCCTTTCCACAGATTTTGATAGGTTTTGGATCAGGCCTTTGCTGCAACTTTAGCGTGCTCTGCATGCTTGGGCATGAAGCCGGTGTATTTTAATCCTATCCTCAAAGACACATTAACAAACTTTGATGTTCTATACAAAAATGTGTAGCTAAAGATGTGTGCTAAACAGCTGGTCATTCCATTGCTTTCAGTTATACCCCATCCCTAGTCTGTATAATGCAAATTAAATTGTAAGCTCCTCAGGGAAGAGACCTTGCACACTGCTGGCACTATATAAAACTACAAACTACAGTCTATCAAAATATAATTCTTAGAGATATTTCTAGTTATATTTCCCATTTTACAGAGAGGGAATATTGCTGGCATCAGTTATCGTTTTAAAACTGGAATGTTCTTTAAATGTACTCAGTGAGAGTAATGCTAATCACATCCCAAGAAGAAGTTTAAATCATCTTAGAGAAGGTTTTGCTTTTTAAGAGAAACCATTTGTAATTGATTGTGAGATGCCCATAATTGTGTGCGTGGCGCATTTAAATTAAAGGCAGAATCCCTGTTTTAAGATTAGTATCTTCTTTTAACTCAGTTTGCTGACCTTAGCTCAAGGTAGTCCTTCAGAAGTTCTCACTTATATGTATGGAATTGGGATCTATTAAGTCATGAGAGTATCCCCAGTGGAGCAGAAACTAATTGCTGCACTGGAGTTATTCGTACATGTATGCAGAAAGCAAATCTGTGAACCAGAAGCAAAAGTCATTGCTGGCACGAAGCATGTGTTTTTCTAGATTCACTGATCTTATTTTAACTGCATGCAATAATTTAAGGTTTAACTATTGCTAAGAATATTCCTATATGCCACAGGAGTGGAGGGCTCCCATACTTTATGCTGGGCACTAGTAAGAGCTCTTTTCTTCCTAAATAAAAGTGGGGAGAGGGGGGAAAAGAAGTAGAGATTGGCTAACCCCAGAACCATTTATCTGTCCACCACCTCAGAATCTATGGGTTTGGAATAAAAACAAACAAAAGAAAAACAAACAAAAAGCCCCACACCAATAACATTTGCAAAACTAAAATGCACTTCCACCTCTAGAGATGATCCAAACTCTGGATCATTGATCTCAAAGACCCAGTGGATATGCAGAGAATATGGAGCAAGCAGTCAGAAGAAACAATGGTTTAATCTGATTCCCAATCTACCATTGCATAAAGTAGCTGTAGATACCTGATTCTGGCAGGCATCCATTTTAGTAGATTACAGAAGTTCTCTGTTTATCAAATGAGGCAGCACATGTGATGCTAGCCAAACAAAAATCTGCATTATTGAGACATGACATCTCTGAGGCATTAGTAAGTGAGCATGAACCATGTGCAAGCCAAGAAATGGCTAATTTGCAACAGCTTGGGAAATTAAACTCACATGTTCCAGTTTGGGATGTACAATCTAATGGTGTGCCAGAGACACTCACTTCAAAGCAAATAAAATTAATGTTTCCATAAAAACATCATCCTATAGTGCCTCCTACTATATGGATCCATTGGCCATGCTGATGGTTCTTCCCTGGCCTACCTCAGTCTTCCCTATGTGCTAATGTGGATCAAGCCTTTGTGGTACAAGGTGTGTGAACTCCCTACTAGGACTTTTCACAGCATGTCATTAGTGCAGTGAAACCACACTGGTTCTGTTACATTCAGGGCCATCCACATCTACAGAGAGCAGGAAGGAAGACTGCTGAAACTAAAATAGCTTTTGGAAGTGGTCAGGGCCTCTTTGCCCATGTCATTTAAGGGCTGGAAAGCTCTCATGGAGCAAGGAACTTGAGTGGTAATGGGCCAGACCTGATCAAGTGAACTCACACATTCAAGATCTGCACAATTAAGAGTATCCCTTTATTGTCTTGCCTGCAACTGGGCCTCACCCTATTTTCTGTGTAACTTTAAGCTGATTTTAGATGCAAAAGCCTTTTTCTCAGCCTGTGCTAACTGCATTTTTCCAACATAACTAAAGTATCTGTGTCCTATACCATGCCAGTTATCACTTCTTCCCTAACTGTGCTGCATTATCAAAAGCCCTTGGATCATACCCACATTGGATAGATGTTAGGATGCTTGTCTAACAAACATCTTTTCTTTCTTTCATTGTTTTCAGTACAATTTTAAGAAATAGTTGCTACAGTTATACTACTTTTTGTACAAAGAAAATTAGCTTTAGTCACATACAAGAGAAAACTCCTACTATTGTATCACATTAATACCTTTCACTTAACAATGTTACCAGTAATGCAATTTATACAACACCTATATTTCAAGGCTGCCGAGTCTGTTTATGGACTGTTATATGACTAATGATAATGATAGTAAAAGGTTGAAACGCTGTTTCATGTTCCTATTTTGTCTCTTCCTGTTTTCTGAAGGTTGTTACTATGACACTTACTCATGTATATAGAAAAAAAAATACTTCCTACTTCTTATCTGTTTCAAGTCTCTCTCCATTTCTCTCTCTCTCTGACTGCATCAAATATTGACAGCAATGAGACTTCTTTTGGTGATCTACTTAGTTATATGCAAGGTACGGTAAGTCAAAAAAAAATTTCTCTTATTTCTATATAAAAGAGGATATATTAATCTCTTCTATACTCTGCAGTGTAATATTTGGAGTAGGAATCACTGGAAACCTTTTTAAAAGGCATCCTATCAGTCAAAGATACCTAGCATAATATAGAACATTATGCATGTGTAGAATGCTCAAAAGCTACTTCTGTGTGATAAAACACATCAACCTTTACGTGCCTATGGATAGTACCAATAGGCCAAGTAAGGGGACTTCATATTGTGTTTATTTGAAAATTACTTTTCCCAAAAGATATGTGAGATACGGTGTAAAGAAATGTAAAGAAGAAATAGGCTGCATGCTGGACTGTTAGCAATACTTTAAAAAATGTGATGGCAACTTAACAGCACAGTTTGTACATGGTATTAAATATCCGGTGGGTAGAAAGAGTCTTTTGGTTGTATAATTCAGGATTACAATGGGGCTACATAGTAGTACTCAGAAACCCAAGCATGTAAAATGTATGATGTAATAAAGAAGTGATTTATATATGAAAATGTAGCTCTATTATTCCCCAATGTTTTTAATGGTGTTAAAATAATATTAATTTAACTGACATGTTAACACAATGAGTTAAATTCCAATCTCTGCTACGCCGGTGTTAATCTGGAGCCACTCGATTGACTTTATAGTATCTATTTACACTAAAGTAACTAGAAGTATGATTTGGATTAGTGACTGAAATAGCGTTAATTTAATGGAAGTACAATGATCAGTTCTGTTAATGCCTATATACAAGTAATGCTTCTTAAACTTGAAGAATGGGCTGGAAAAATTCAGGATGAGCCAAATCCTGCTCCCACTTTTGCCAATAGCACATCTCTCTAACTTCAATGGGACCAGGTTTTGACCGTATGAGGCCAGTCCTACAAGATATCAAATGCCTCGTAGCAGGTGCTAAGCACTCTCCATTTCCCCTAATGTCAACAAGACTTGAGGGCACTCAGTACTTTGCAGGACTGGATGCTTTTTGTAAAAATGGATTTGCTATATTAGATAAAGACTATCCAGAATTAACCTTGAGTGACAATGAGATTGTGATAAACTGCTGCTGCAGCAGCACAGCCTATGTGCAAAAGAATACTACTGTGGTTTTTTTCTGTAGAAGTATCTTTATACTAAAAAGACATGAAAAATGAGATCTTCACCACACTAAAATGTAAGCAACACAGGACGTCACTTAGGAAGAAAGATAACATCAATTGGTATAGAAAACACAGAATTACCAGAGTCAATTAGAAATAATGTTGCTTAACAACTATACATGTATCAGTTAAGCTGCATGCATATCAACATTTAATTTGAAGGTTTAGCATTACTTAAAACTTTCCCCAAAATTATACTGTGGCCCCGTAGTTTATGATTAATGCTAGTCTTAAAAAAGCAAACAGGAGATGTCTGACTTTTCCTTTAGATTACATTGTAAAGTATCGAGGCTGTTCTCAGGAACACACCCTCCACACACTTTTCATGGTAACCGCATGCAAATTAGGTACGCAGACATTTTTCTGAAAATGTAAAGCTCTTATTGTCGATCTTTCTGAGGTATCTATTTATTTATCTATCTGTGGTATTTCTGGGATTATCATCAAAGCATCTACCTACCAGTGAAATTATTATTATAGGCATATTGCTACCTAAAAACTGAACTACTGTATCTGTGTCTCCATCGTCCCATTATTTTGCACGCTAACAAATTGTTATTCTGAAGAACAGATGAGTGTTGCAGAGTAAGGATCTTTTTAATAAATGTTTTGATAAGCCCTAAGTAATCTTGAAACTCCCTGAAATGACGGTGCTTCCTGATACCCAGTTTGATTGGTTATTCTCAAGAAAGGCACAATCTTACTTGGAAATTATTATATCTTTGCTTTGTTACCTCATATTGTCGTGAGGCTGGGTACAGCTTATGTTCTACTTCCCATTTCTGCAGAACCTAATACCACATAATGATTGCTCCTTATACAAACTCTAACATGGAAAAGTAAAATTCATGCCTGGTGACTGGGTTTAACACACAAAACCACTGGCCATGGGAAGGAGAGTGTGCTGGGTTGACACACGTCAAGTGTTGGGTTTTCACAGATTTCAAAGTTAGAAGGGACCATTGTGATCATCTAGTTTGACCTTCATATGCCAAAACATATGCCAAAGAACTTCCTTCAGCAGAGGCATACCATACAGCAAGACAAGTTCATATCTACCATGCCCATTGTCAGATATGTGTCTACTCTGAGTCAGATTGGGGCCCACCCTTACATGACTGTGCAAGTGTGATAAAGGGAAGCAAGACTCCCTCCCTCACCAGTGCGGAAGGTGCCGTGGGGCTTCTGCTCCACTCCCCCACTCTGGTTTCTGCCTCCTCCTCCTCACTTTGCCAGACAGTGGAGCTGAGCTAGTGCTGGGGTGAGGGAAGTAACTTGTATTTGCTGAGGCACCGAAGCAGACTGACCTTTCCCTCTTTGTTCAAGGGGAGAAATACAGTGAATTCCATGGGCTGTACCTGGGTTGGTGTAGCTGTACACTGATCTTAATAGAGGGCTCTGCGGCTGTTTGCAGTTCAATATCACAGCATAGAGGGGTCTCCAGAGGGTCTTTTGGTTTTATTCATGCTACCTCAGAACACCTGTTTTTACTTTGGAGCCTTGGCCTTTATTCCTAGTTTACAGTAGAGAAACGTCATCAGGGATTTCATTAAGATTAAGCAAGTAACCCTAGCATGTTTGTGACTAGCTCCAGCTGATCACACATACAGGGTTATCCCCACAATTTCCCCATTTGTTCACGTGCTATATTAGCTCAGCTGAGTCCTGTGTTAGCTTTCCCAGACTACGTAGTAGCTGAACTGTTCTTGGATCTTTGGTATTCACTAAGCTATTCCTACTGCAGCTGAGTGGATAATTAAAATATTTTAATTCACAAGCATAGCCATTTTTTCTGATCATGAGTTCTCTGCAAATAGATTGCAAAGTCCTCTACTGTACTTATTTGACATTTTTCACAAATTTCTTCAGAGAACAAATCTTGCAAAGTGCTTGTGAATATCTGCCATGCATGCTGTATGGGTTAGCTATATAAGTCACATGATAGTTTCAAAATTCAGATTGTATATTCAATTACAATATTTGCTGTTTACTCTGTGAGCTACATACATCATCCAAACAGGAAGCAGAAACAACAATTATGTGAGAAGCCAACGAAGTGCGCATTTCAAATGTCACTGTTGACTGTTACTCAAAAATGTGCTTTTTGTGACTATTCGCACTAGTAAACCTAAGCATTTGAATATTCAGAAAAACTAAATGTGAAAGGGTTCTGAACAGGAATGAATTACAGGAAATTTTCCATGGTTCAGTCAGGCTCTAATTATGATAGATTATGCTGATATTATCCTGTTATTCTTGCTCCTACCTAATTGTAATTTAAAAATAACTTACTTTCATGGCTTCCCAACTTGTTTTTACTTTTCGGAAGCAGGGGAGGGGAGACAGAACCAACCACCAAGAATAGCCAAATCAGATTTGTGAAAATAAAAATTGCTCTGACCTGGTAACCACATCTTGAACTAAAACTAAATCAAGTATATTAGGACAAATTTTCAAACAAGATGGCTTCCTTTCTGAGTGTGCAAATTGTACCTACATAATTTTTGCCCCTGCTATTGAATATATATATAAACATAAGGCAATATGCCATCATGGTGCCTCTAATTAGATGAAAATTCATTCAACATGCACAAAGACAACTTTATAAAGCTATCTCCATTTTTGTCTCCAATGGTGTGACATCTAACATCTGTTCTATCTTTTATGATATAAATCTGGATAGTAAAAAAAAATGCACCTTTTAAATCTAGTTTCATTTTGTTTCCACCTTTTCATTCTTTGTTTAATTTCGGCAGTGTGTTCAGCCTCACTGACACAAGGTCATTACATGTGCCCACGCACAACACTCACTCTTAGTAGCAGTGAGTCTGTAATAACTCTCTGCCCAAGTTTTCTTGTAATTGTGGCTTGTCTGCACCAGCTGTAGTTAAAAGTAGCAAGCGCGGATTAAACTGTAATGCATCCATCATTTTGTATTGTCTTACACTGGAGAGTAGATCTGGATATCAGCTGTCTTTTAGGAATGTTTACATTATAAATGGAAACTTGTTATAACTAGAGATGGACCTAGCAACAAGAGATGTAACAAGGGTTTGGATGTGAACTTTTCACAACAGTAGGGGTATCAGATGTGAGATTGTGGCTCACACTCCATTCTTGTTAAAACGCTACATTAAACTCTAGTTATGGTTTTTTTTTCAAACTTCAAATGGTAGAACATACATATAGTATATGAAGGATGTCAACAAATTAGAGTTTATTTATTTAAACTATATTGAGAGTGATGCATATAACGAATTTGTCAGTTTTACAACATCTTCAATCTGAAAATCTCAAAGCCCTTTACAACATTTTTAAATTCTCAACACCAATGTTTGTGAGTAATTGTTAAATCAATTTTATAGATGAGTAAACCTAGGCACTCAGATTCTGATAGAATACTCATTAGAGTAAATGGAAAACATATAATTGACTTCAGTGGGTACTGGATCAGGCCCGGGGTGGTTAAGGTCACAGCACAAAAGAACGGAGGAGCTGGGAACACAATACAAACATTCTGATTCCCAATCTGCTACACTGCCTCTTATGAAAGCTTCATTAGGCACGTGTTTTATTTTAAACAGGGCACATAAGTATCATTCTTCAATTACTGCATTAATTTAATCAGTTATAAAATATAAATGTTTGTAGCGTCCAAGCTTTGTTATCTTTATGAGGACTCCAATCTTCAAAAGTGCAGTTGTCTCTGCATGTTGGCAGCTGTACATGTGTAAATAAAGCAGGCACAAGAGCGTGCTGATGAAGACTAGGCCTATGAAGTTTAACATGATATTTTATTAAGCAGATTGTTTAGTGAGAAAAAGTTAATAGTGAATCTTTGGGAGCACTGAAAGCTGCTCATCTGGAAAGTAATTTAGACAAAGAAATAACATCGAACTGATTCGAAGTAAATCTGTATTACTGTACTATATACCATATCCTGTATCATTCCCAATATTATTAAAGTGCTTTGATGTCAGTTTGAAGACTAAGATTTTTAATATTAAGTATTTTAATATGAAATGATTTAAGTACCACTTCAGAATAGATTTAAGAACAGACTTCAGCAGTAATATCCTTTGCACTATATTAAACTTTTGTATAATGTTGCTGTGTTTTATTAGCTTTTATCTAGCAATTCAGAAGTTACTCTATGTTTAGTGGTGAATAAAATGATTCTTCTACATATAAAGTTTGTATTAACAGTTTTGATATTCTTCAGTATTGAAGACCTTATAGAAATATAATTAACTTTTGAATCTATTACTACAGTAGATACTGAATTTATATGATATGATAAACAGCTGAAGAAAATCAAGATTTTTCCATTTCAAACATAACTGTATGTTGTATTTGCTTTCCATAGATAACTGAACTGGATAACCTACAATCTTTGAAATGGAGGCACAGAGGCAACCCCATTCCACAGTTGCACTAGCAGATCAGCCAGTTAAAGTCTCATCTCTTCAGGCTGCACAAGGTTCAAATGTCAGACAGACGCCTGTGATTCTTCAGCATGAACAAGGCCTGTCTCAGACTATATACCTGAAAGCCCTAACCATACCACTGTATCATCCGATCCAATCAGGATGCTATCACTCAAACAACCAGTTAGCCGCTGGTGGAAGCAGCATACATCTAGACAGCAGTAACATGCCTTTAATCCTAAATCCGCTTCTGCATTCAGAGAGGATAGATGAGCCTCAGTCAGTTGCTCAGAAACAACCAGGGCAAACTTTGACATTAAACATAGTTAGCTCACCGGTTTTACCATCAAATTTCTGTCCAAATACACCTGTCGGAAGCCCAGGGAAATCCAAAAATGCCGGGAAGTACATCTGTAAACACTGCGGTCGAGACTGCCTGAAGCCAAGTGTCCTTGAGAAACATATTCGCTCGCACACAGGGGAGAGGCCATTTCCCTGCACCACCTGTGGTATTGCATTTAAAACTCAAAGCAATTTGTATAAGCACAGAAGAACCCAAACACATGTCAACAATACCAAGCTGCCCTCGGAGTCTGACAACAGTGGCATATCAGAGGAGAATGAGAAGGCAACAGATAGCATCATGTCACATCAGGGTGCAAAACGAGATAATGTCTGTGAAAAGCAGGGAACAGGGATTAAACAAATCATTTCAAAGACCAGTACCACAGTGGACACTAGGAAATTTTCATCCATTATTTCATTGCCAACATTGACTGCTTTATCACTGACATCAGAAAGTCAGAAGATAACAACTGACAATTCCTACTGGCCAGGGGCAAGTCAGGGATCATCTGAAAGAGAACCAGTGCAAGATCCCCAAAACCTATCTTCTCCAGTAGTTTTGCCAGGCAGTCTACACCAGACAAGAAAGATACAGGAACAAAAATTCCCAACAGCAAATAGGCATATTCAGTTGCAGAGGCAGCAAGCAACTTATTCAGATAAGCAATGGGACTGCAAACCATCTGACTATAAGCTAAAGAAGTGTGAGAGCACTGACTCTGGATATCTGTCACGCTCTGATAGTACAGAACAACAGATCTTGACCTCCAGCCCCCTGCATAGTCTTTGTGAACAAAACACAGAACTGGAAAATGAAACCGCCTTCAGTGGCTTAAGGTGCACGGCAGGAAGTAGTGCAAAACTGGATTCAGCTGAGAAAGCAACAGTCTTGATGCTAGAGAAAAAGAAGCTGGAAGAGCATATCTCAAAACTGATCTCTCATAACAAAGCTGTGGTGGATGATACCCAATTAGACAATGTCAGACCCAGAAAAACAGTGCTTTCCAAGCAGGGCAGTATTGATCTGCCAATGCCTTACACATACAAAGACTCCTTCCATTTTGACATCAGATCTCTTGATGTAAACAGGAAAAAGAATCTTTCCCTTTGTTCAGCAAAATCTACCTTTACTCCGATAGAAAAGTCCAAGCCATTGTTTTTTCATTCAGTCCCTACGCAGTTCTCGACAACAATAGACTGTGTGCCTGTCACAAGAAGCAACTCTTTGCCATTTGTAGAGAGCACAAAAATGGCAAACGACAGAGTGGGTAACTCAAAACTGCCATCTCTTACTGGGCAGCCTCTGAATACAAGCTCTTCTAGTTTGTTGCATGGCAACAACCTTGCTACAAGTTCAGTGGATTTTCCCAACAGTCATCCCCGCGCACTTGTCAGACAAACAGCAGTGGATGATTTGCCACTAAGTAACGCAGTCTGTTATTATTCTCTCTCTGAGGAGATGAAAGAAGCTAAAAAGCCTGGAGCGGGACGAGAAGGCGTGAACACTAAATGTAAGAAATCAACTCAAAGGAAATTAAAAATGTTCTCTCAGGAAAAATGGCAGATGTATGGTGATGAAACATTCAAGAAAATCTACCAAAAAATGAAAAGCAGTCAAACTACCAAGAAACTGAATCAAAGGGGGAAAAAGGCAACAGACAATATAGGATTAACTCCTGATCCAAAGGAAGCAGCCAGAGGTGATGGAGTTGCTCAGGCAAAAGATGGAAGGAGCTCTTCAAGTGGGAATCTTTCCTCCCCTGTGACCATTTCTACTATAGAATTAAACACTGTGGAATCAAAAACCTGTCCCATTGATAATGATGTACTGCACAGCGTTTCCTCAGAGGAGAATGCAGGCAGATTTACAGAACTAATGGAAACAGCACAGTTAGTAAATGCTGGTGAACAAAGCGTAATAAGCAAAACGTCCCAAAAACTTAGCGGCAGCAACAAACATAGTTCAGATAAACATACAGGTGGCAACAATATGTTACTAGCTGAAAGCAGTCATGAGACCAGGCTTCAACTTAAGCAGAGAGCTAGTCAATTAAACACTAACATGCTGAACACTGATAGTCTGCAAACGCAGAACAGTCCATTGGAAAAGTCATGTTCTGGGAGAGAATCCATTACCTTCATATCAAAGACTGAAAATATTTTAAAGAGTGATGGAGAAAACCTCAGAAGTAAAGAAACTTCCCAACATGCACAGATGGGTTTACGGACACACAACTGCAGCAGTGGTGAATCCACACAGAAATTCCGAAAACTACCATCAGAGAGAAAAAAATTGAAAGTTGATGAGCTGAAAAGCAGAGAGAATGCAGTTGTAAAATCCAGCCCCAGCCCCAGTCCCAGCACTGAAAATAATGCAGCAGGTGAAACAGTGAAATTGATAGACTGTTACGGTGCACGCGCCGTCTCCCAAGCGTTAGTTAAACGGTCAGCTAAAGAAGGAGAGCAGGATTCAAGCACAGACATTAATGACATGATTAGCAGTGCAGAAGGCATGGAATGTGAGAAAACAATGAAACCCCACACAGAACCCGCATATTATACTGATAATGCTGCTAACCTACTTCCACAATCAGCAAAGGTCCCAACAGCTTCACTTTTTGAATTTCTGATGCCTGAGTTAAAGAGAAATAATTGTAGTTCTTTTGCCTTACGTAAGGTGACAGAATCAGGAGCCAAAACATGTCCTGTGACAACAGGAGCAAGGGTGCCACTTCATAATGATGTCGATGCTGGCATATCTTTCACAACTCAAAATCTGGAGGTTGGTCAGGTAACTCCACCGCTAAAGAAAAATGCATTTTCTCCAAAGTACATCCTTAAATTACCGCAAGAAGAGAGTACTACAGACCTGTCAGTTTTAGTGGGGCCAGAGCAGGACAGTATGCCTGGTATTTCTCTACCACTTCTGCTGCCCAAAACTTCCTGCACTATCAAAAGTAGATCAGTCAGTGCTGATTCCAGTGGTATGTTTCTGTCCCCTTTAGAATGTGAACTGAGACACCAGGCCAGAGCAGTAGGGCTAAGATGGGGTGTTCATACAAACTGGAAGGCTCTGGTACCCCGTTCACCAGTCAACTCAACAACAATTAACATCCCAACCAAAGTAGACGACAGCTTTCAGAACCAAAGCTGTAGGCAAAAGGAGACAATGAAAGACACCTCAAAAGAAACTGAGGCTAACGATAACTTAAGTGATCGAATACAAGCAGAGAAGTGGATAAGTACAGCTGTTTGCTCTGCACAAACCACAGGGAAGAAAGTATGCTTTACTACTATGTATACAGGTGGCTTTTTCATATCTGCAGACATCAAAGGAGAGAATCAGGTCTTACGCCACCTTCACTCAGGAAATAACTCTTTAATAATGACATCTTCATCAGGCAAAGGGGCAACCTCTAGTGGAGACACTGAACAGACAATCATGGGATGGAACACAGATGGTAGCTCTTCAGGCATCCTTAAGGACACTTCACCAGGATTGCAAGATTTACAGTATTCTGTGAGGTCAATGGACAATTCCAATTATTTTTGCCATTCCTTTGGCACATTTTATTGCCACACCCTCAGTACTCAACACAAGGAACTCCCTGCACTGTCCCAAATCAGCTTGACTTGTCTCTCGGGACACTCAAGGATCTCAAGCACAAAGGGATCCTTCCCATCACTAAATGCCGAGCCTCAGTTAACTTGGTGTTGTTTAACCAGAAGCCTTCCTCTGCCTGCTGAGCAAAAGAAGAAGGCAGACTCCGCTTACTCTTCACTGCACAGCTGTAAGAAAAATCCTGGTAGTGAACGCGCATTGTCAAAATGCGACTTTTCTTTTATCAAAATGAAAAATATCAGCAAGACTGTTACCTATGGCTTGACCACTGGGAATTTAAAAACACTGGTTTCATCCTTTTCACAGGGAGAGCAGCCACAGAAGGTAATATTGTGAATCCTATTCCCTGTTTCAAATCAGGGGCCAAGTCCCCCAAGCACACTCTTTAATTAGAAAGGAGTGTGAAGGTTAGGGGGTATATTGTTACAATGTGCATATAAACCCTGTTGTGTCCCAGATTATTGGAACCTTGAATTAACCTACTTTTTAATAAAAAGTGCCTAAGTTGTTCTCCCAAAATATGCATGCATGAGCGCAGACAGGTGATTGCTAATGCAAAATAAACAGGTACATATGTAAACTGCACATAGCTGCTCACTTCATGCACTGAACATGCATATTTTGTGGAAATAAGCATGTCCTGTTGCATGGAAATTTGGTGAAGCATTGCTTAGCCAGAAAAGCATGCTTTACTTTATTGTAACTTCAATATTATAGTCTTTGGATTCCTATATTCCAACATGTGCTTTTCTCTGCATTCATTTTAAATTATTATTTATATTACAGTAGCACTAAGGAGCTTCAGTCAAGGATTAAGGGACCCAGTGCACTAGGTGCTTTACAAACAAGTAAAAAGGACAAACCCTGTACCAGAATCTGTCTTGCTTTATATTTGAAGTAATATTAAAAATCTTTCATGAGGATGGACTCAGATCTTAACAGAAATACTTGTGATCTCACTATAAAAATGTTACACTTAATTTAAGTGTTACTAATCAGTTCAAGAGATGTACAGCTCCTGGAAGAATTTGTAAGGTTAACTTCAACCTCATACTCGCCAAGGCAGTACAAAAGCACATATATTATTTTTGCGTGGACCCAGAGTACATTAACTTATTTTATTTTTAATTATACAGTTAATATGCAGATAGCAATGAATTTAAATACACACATACACATACTTTTCTTAAATACAGAAGGAATTCATTATCAAAAGATCATTATTAGGTTGTTAAATATAGGACTTACAATGTCTGACAACATTCTATTAATCAAATCAGTTAATTTGTGTAACTCAGAAATGTTGATGTGCTTTGAAATGCACAAGTATAATTTTCTCAATATTCTCAGCAGTCCAGTTCAAAGGCTGGAGGAGGTGGAGCGACAGAAAACATTTCAGACCGAGAGAAGAAAGAAATACTTTGCAGAAGGGAAAAATTCACAACAAATAAATCCAAGAGGAGCCATAAACAGAAAAAAATGAAAATCAACCGAAAGTGGTAAAGAATGTTGTTTTCAGCTTCATCCGATATAAGTGGCATTTCACTAGGATAGATATGAGATTCAGAAACAAAAACAGTGTCCCCAAACTGCAGAACTATGAAGAACTTTATCATTAATTAGATCTTACTTCTTATTTTTGTGGTGTCCTTGTTCTTCTGTTCTTGACAGATGTCACCCATAAAGCCATTGCATGGTCTAAGGCCATGTGTGGCCTGTGATCTGATAATCTGTGTCGAACTGCATTGAGCCCAAGCATTCCTGGTTACTGTAAATAGGGACAAAAGAATTTCTCTTCTGGATCAAGGAAAAATCTAAATGCTGTGTAAAACAACAGGATTTGCCGCTGTGCTAAGGAAGCCCTGGTTGGTGGCTGGGAGACAAATTTAACCCTAGTGTTCAGCTCCAAAAACGTCAGGATCTGTGTGCACTAAGGTTAAATTTGGTCCTGGTGGAATAAGACCATCTGGATAAACTGGGTGGTAAACACTATAAAGACAAAGGGCCCTAATCAGATGTGATGATAGTGACACGTTAGTAAACGGACAAGCCAGCAGCGTAAATGAATGTGAGCTGATGTAACATGTACTGAGAGGGCAGAATTGTACCTGTAGTTTAGAATTGTAGTACCTGGAGGAGCATCTAACAGAAGGGTATAAGTAGGTGTAAATTGCAGGCATGCGGATTTTCCAGTAATCTTACTGAGGCTTATTTGAGAAGAGTGAGTCAAAGGCTCTGAGCCATGGACGCAAAGGCTGCCAACTTAATTTTTCTCCAATAGGGCCACATCTAATCTGGACCTAATATGAGTGCATTTCCCCATCCTGGTTTGTGTCAGTATATGCTTGATGACCAAGCTTTGCTATCAACTATATTACTGCCATTAATGTGACTGTATCTATAGGCCTGGTCCTGTAATATGGTTTGTGCAGGCAGAGACCTGCAACTGTGGAAAACCTCACTGAATTCAGATTAATGGGCCCTATCCCTCCCGTCCACACAAAGATCAATCCAGGATCAAGGCTGAAAGTGCCCTATTCTGCTCTCCTGAAACAGGCAAAATCTCTATTGTTTTTAACAGAATTATAAGGGGCTGAATTACCCTGTTTCTACTTGTCAGTTCTTTCCTTGAATCTCCTACCCCAATACATGTTTTCAGAAACTCTCACGTGACTTTCAGTTCCTGTTTATCACACTCTTTTCTGTTCTAGAGGAAATGAATTATAGTGCTGCAGAGCTTTCCTGTAGCACTGTAAATTGTCAGACATGGTTGGTTTTTTTTCTGATTCATTCCTCATGAACAATCGTAACATGGTAAGAAAAGGGATAGGAGCAAAAAACACTACTGTTTTTAAGTGACAAGAAGTAGGGCTCTATAGCCATAAATTAAAAAGAAAACAAGAATGAATTTAGGCCAGAATAGAAACTAGTAGTTATGCTGTATTTCAGATAGATAAAACGAAGGTGTCATGAATTTATGCCAAGAGTGCGGTTCTGGGTCTCCTCTCTCTCCATGGTTCCACAAAGTGTGGACTAGTTCCATGGTGCTTGGAAAGAATTTGCTGGATTTTGTGTCCTCTCTCTCTCTCTTTCCCATGATCTAATTCTTTAGACATTATGGTCTAAGTAGAATGTATTAAATTCACAAATAAGCTGTTAAAAACAATTTAGACAACATGGCCTCAATCCTTTAGTTTCCACTCAGTCAGTGGGAATTTTGCCTGCCTCAGGTCTCCAGGACTGGGCCTTAAGTCAGTAGCCAAGCCAAATCTGCTATGAAATACCCATTTCGGACTCCCAATTAAGTCATACACAGGCCCAATGATTCTAAATAAAATTTCAGCTGTTAAGCAAAAAACAGGCTGAGCATACAGAAAGCAGCTCAATGAGCCAAATGCCTTAAAGAGACAAGCAAAAATGGGGCCATATATTGGCTTTAGGTGTATACATATAGACTCCATTGTCCTCAGATGGAGATGAAGAGACATATCTGAAGCCAGAACTTATTCTAAGCAGAACAATTGCCAGATTATTCAAGTAACAGTTGGTCTGTGATATAAACTAGCAACAGCAAATAAATTTAAAGTCAAGGATAGTTCTGACTAGACACAGATTTATGTTCCACTTGCGAAGCCAGTAAGATTTTGAATGTAAAAGTTAGAGGTTAGAACCTCAGCTGATGTGAATCAGCATAGCACCAATCAGCATGGTGCCATTGACTTTAATGGAGATCAGTAAATTCATATCAGCATATCATATCTGGCTCTTAGTCTTTCAAAAATGAGAGGCAATACATGATCTTATGGCTCATTTTCCTACAGAGGAAATGTCCAAATCCCACATAATTTCCTGTTATTTTAACATTCTGCCCCCCCCACATGGCCCCCAGCAGAAGGAATTAATTCCTTGTATATGTTTTGATTTTAGTGACACTACTGTGACATGGAACTAAAGAAAGTGTCAACTTAATTGCAAGTGTCAGTTTAGGAAGTAATTATAACAAATTATTGGCAACTGACACCATGTGACCAGGGAAACAAGAATAAAAAGAGAGAACTAAGAGCTGACCCATGTCATTTAAATATTCTAGTCTAGGGGTCGGCAACCCGCGGCTCCAGAGCCGCATGCGGCTCTTTGGCTGCGGTAAGCTATGTTTTGCAGCTCCAGGCAAAATGGCTCTTTTGAGAGTAAAGGTTGCCGACCCCTGGTCTAGTCATAAGCCTTTAGAGCCAGACCTCTGAAGCTGTACACTAATTTTTCAAAGGATAACTGAGTGCACCCATTTTACATGGCAGACAGTCATTTGAATGCATGGATCACACATTTAGCAAGCTAGTTGCCCAAACCAGGCACACAGATGCAAGTTATTTTACACACAGAAACATGCATGTAAATCCAGGGGCTGGCTGAAAATTTGGCACTTAAAAAGCTTTGTTCTTGATGCTGAATCCCAGCGAGCCCAGGCTCTGAGACTTTTCTGCCAGCCTGACCCCAAACACCCACAATGCAATTTTATAGCCCGGCAGCCTAAACCCCTTAAGCCTGAGTCAGCTGACATGGGCTAGCTACAGGTGTTTTATTGCAGTGTAGACATACCCTAAGTGACTTAAAATCCCAAGTCCCATTGACTTTCAGTGATTTTCCAAGGGACATTTGAAAGTGCCACTTATGATTTGCACAGATGTGAGGTGCTGTCCTATTTTGGAAGTCAGGCAAGTACTACTTCATCAGCATCCGCATGGAGACACTTTCTGATGTGTAAAGTGAAACAACAGGCTCTTGGCCCTTTACAGCAAAAACCAGAGAACTCCAACTCCATGATCCAAGTCCTTTAAATATTCATGTTCTCTGGTAGTGATGAGCAAATAGTAGCACATAAGAAACTGCAAACAAGCACACATGTCCTTGTGTGACCCCAGTCCTTGAGGTATGATCTTCTTTTGATATCTTGCCTGGTTGCAAAAACTGAGGGTTTCCTGAAGGGTACTAAACCCTTTCCTCTTGATGGGCCAAGTTTTTAAGCCTTTACTCAATTTTCACACAGTCCTGCTCAGGTAAAACTCCCACCCCCTCCAATAAAACTAAGAACTTCAGGATTTTGCCCGTTATTAGTACACAGGATCTTTTGTAGCATACATAAAAGCCACATTTCCTTTTTTCATTATAGTCAGATCTTCTATAGGCCAGCTGCAGCCCCAATGGAATTCCACTAAAGCTGTGATATTACTCTACTGGGGCTACTTTTAAATAGCAACTCCTTACTGTTTGTGTTTTCACCGAAAACAGTATCTTTTACAATGCAGGTCCAAAGGCAGCCACATGCATGGATATATTCAGCTGAAAACTAACAGGCTGAGCAAGCAACACTGGCTTCCAAACAGGACACTAGATTCTCTGAAAACGCATCAGCCTCTCCACACACATGATAGCCTTAATCAATGCGAGAAATGCCACTCTCCTGCATCAAATTTACAAGGTAAGGATAACTCTCCTGTTCACGTTTGCAAGTGTGTAATATTCTCTCTTTGATTAATTTTTAATATTAACCAACTTATCTGATACACTTTATCTTTCATAGAGGGTTGCAAATATTGTATTTCCCCACCTCTACAATGATATTCTTATGACCATTAAAGCAATCAGGGCCCACCTTTTCAAAATTCCCATCTGCATGTACCTTTGTAAGGGAAGCTGGTAGGGTTAGATTCTGGGAAAATGTGTTATTTGATAATAAACCTGCCTGGTGCCAATCTTAGTGAAAAAAATACAGTGTCTACAGAACATATGTAGTTGTAGATGCTGGGTTTCCTTACACTGCCACCTATCTCCTGACAACTGGAACAGACAGTGTCACAGACAGTGTCACTAGGTACAGTTGTCCTTCATGGAGGTATCCAAGTGGTCTGCAATTCATCATATGTATGGACTGCACAAGAGCTGGTCGTATCCTCAAATACACAATACGTTTATATTTACACAATAATTTATATCATAGTCTGAATTTTATACTGTGATTCCTGAGATAAAGGAATTTATAATAGTTCAAATCATTAATAAATGAACATGACAATAGCTTTATTCTTGTAAGGCAGTGTTCATTTAAAGTGCTTTACAAAAATTAATAATTCAGTTTCTCAATACAGTGTGAGGCACAGAAGGAACCTGAAATAAAGCCACTTCTGGAGTGGAACACATCGATCTGTTTAGTGGTAACCAGAACCTTGATTTTAATTCTGGTCTGAAAAAGGAGCCTTTGGGAACACAGCATCTTGGGTCAGAACTTCAGTACTGATTCAGAGAAGAGCTACCTCTTAAATCACCAGCCCCTCTCCCTGCAACATCTGGGCTGAGCTAACTATAAATAAAGTCCTCTGAATTATCAAGTTATAAATCAGATACAAATTGTTTACATCTATATATAGAAGACAGAAACTATGCAACTCACGTGGTAGAAAAAAATCACTGATTCTGTTATTAAACATATAATTATGTCTAATTGTTGATACAGCATATTTATAGCTTACTTACTGTGCTGCAGTGGTTATTTTGCAGTAAAAATATTTTTGAACATTTCTGCTTCTCTGCTAAAAGAGTCTATAATTCTACTGCAGAATAAACTGACCTTGTAGTTAGTACTTATTCAAATAAATAAAAACATGGACTGAAGGGTTTTATTAGCTTCTGTATTAGCTTTGGTTTAAGTGCCATATGTATATAAAGTAAATTGGTTGGTACTCTGTGCTGAATTTTATGGGTGAGCTGCACTGCAGAATTTGGACGTGATTCCTCACAAGTCAAATACTATTTATGAACACAAAAGGAATGGAAGCAGAGACAGGGTTTTGATACAAGAAAATTTGCACACAGAAACTGAACATAAGCAAGGAGAGATCCTCTTTGAGCGAATCTCCACTCATGGTTAGATTATTCCCTCATCTTACTCTGTCATGCATGGGGCAAGGCCCACATCTTGCTATGTGCATATTTGCCTAAGACCAGCCCAGATTACAGTTCCAGCACAAGAGGCATAGAGGAATTGTGCCTTATGGGTCTACTCCTTGGGTGGTATCTTTTTCAGGGCCCTCTTTGCCTACAGGCACATTCATATCTAAGTATAGCTCACAGGGCTGAAAATCTGGGCCATTATTTGTGATATGCAGGTGTAGATCTCATTTGTAATAGGAAATTAGTGTTGGCCATGGTGCTGAAATCAGGGAAATTTATGAAGTTGATGTATGATCATGTGGGTGCCTAAATAGAACGATCTATAGTAAAACATTTTAAAAACAGTTCTGATCAACAGATGTGAAATATACAAAAGCATGTGACTGTTGGCACATCCCTAGGCATCAAAAGAGCAGAACATATGAAAATGAGAGAACAGAGACTTTCACTAAGACTAATTAGTTTCTACAGCGCTTTCAATAATCGTAATAATACGTTGCCGTTCTATATCTCCTTTCATCAGGGATCTCAAAGTGCTTTGCAAATATGAAGATTTAGGCCTATACAACTCTTGTGAGGTGGTCATTAAGTATACTTATCAGCATTATACCGATGGAAAACGTGAGGGGGTACGGCGAGTTGAAGTGACTTTACCAAGATTTACCAAGATTCAGTGGCAGAGCCAAGAATACAATGCAGAACTTCTGACTCCCTACTCTGTGCTTTAATCACAACACCACGAAGAGAGAGATGTGGCTGCTAACTGTAACATTATTAATAGCCAACTGGAGTGGCTGAGAGCAAAACACGAGCGTGTTCTTGCGAGGCCACAGCATGAGTTTAGTCTATCACTACCAAACAACTCTCTCACCTATGTACAGAGCGGCTCAGGTGTTTCCTGTAACCGAAAATGCCCTTTTCACAGATCCAAAGTTTTCCGTGGGAAAGAATCAAAATGATGCCTCCCTGTTGTCTTCTTCCAAGGTCTTGTCATGTTCATTTTCTCCCTGAAGGAAACTGAAATTGACAAGAGCTTTCCAGGCAAGCTGCCAGACGCCGAGCACTGTGACTCTTCTCTCCAGCTCTCAGCTTCCCCGCCAGCCCAGCTGCTCGAGACTGAGAGTCGTGTGCACAGCCTCCTGGTCCCGCCCAGAAGCCAGGACTGAGCACCCCAGCTCTCTGTCTCTCTGGTAGCCCACCTGGAAGGGTCTTGTCAAGCTCAACTTTCTCAACAAAAGTTTACAAGAGGCTCCTAGGCAGGCTGCCAGCAAGCTGAAAAACTCCACTCCTGTTCTCCCCCAAAATTGAATTTTTCTAGAAATCCCTTGCTGTGAACAATGCTCAGTTTCAAATTTCGTCACCATTGGGACAAAACATTTTTTTCAAAAATCTGAAATGTCTTGCAGGAAGGACTTCCCACTTCCAGCCCGCTCTACCGAGTTATCCCTTTTGTGGTCACCAATAGCACATAGCAGCATCGTGCAGTGCAATAAAAGAAGAATTACAATATGCCTCCAGTCAACAGAAGGTTTTTTTGCTGTCTTTTCTGACTATTTGGTAACTTCTCCCTGATCCTCTCCATTAGGCTAATTAGTTTAGCTGCCAGTAGCCTTGGAGACATGAGTTGGTGCAGTTGCAATATACAAGAGCTGAGCTGTTTCTTATGAGGGATCTCTGCCAGTACTACTTGAGGAAGACCTCTGTGAAAGCTCAAAATCTTGTCTCTTTTACCAACAGAAGCTGGTCCAATAAAAGATACTACCTCACCCACCTTTTCTGTCTAACAGGGGTACAACAACACTGCAAATACTACTTGCCACTGCCGAGTGGCAAAGCAACTTCACTGAACGAGGTCCTTCTAATTCCATCTGTTTTCCATTCAGAAATTTGAAGTTCAGATACTTTCTGGCCATTCCCTTGACTTGCAATATTGTATCTCTTTCACGTTTCTTCCCTAACTTCTTTTTCTACTCCCTTGCTCTTATTAACACATCTCTTTCTACCTTTCTCCCTCACTACCCCTGTTGCGTCTTAGTCAACCTGGAGTCCCCAGTCTGCCCCCGGCTTCAGTTAATCCACCAGGGGCATCATTCGTTTTGGGTTCCTGCGGGCCGAACAAAGCACAGCGACCAATATGATTGCAAGCCAAGTCGTTTATTCCAGGGCAAAAGCCATCTTATATAATATTTCATGCACTGCTCACATCCTCTTCTTGCAGTTACTGATTGGTTAAAAGTTACAAGCATACACACAGCACAAGCACAAGCTGATTCTCATGGATAGCTTAACATTTCCCACAGCTGCCTAATTATTATTCTGTTTACCTCCTGGACACTGAGCTAAGAAAGAAGAAAGGGAGGTGTCCGCCGTCCTTGGCTGGCTTCCACCTGCCTAGGCAACCTTATCTAACTCTCACGTCCTTGGGGCCTAGCACTGTAACTTCCCATCCCAGGCATCAGGGCAGCGTAAGGATTGTAGATCCCCACATCCCCCCATGCCTCTAAAATTTAAAATTTTGTATAAAGATACATGAAAGACAGAGAGGTGAGCAAATTCTGAAGAAAAAAGTATTTGAGATCATTTATTGGAATCAAAACTGCAAATTCGCTTTAGTGGTATTCATGACTCCTTTTAGTTGCTTCCCATGACGATATGAACATGCAAAATTTTAATTAGAGACAACCACTTAAGAAGTCAAAGTCTCTCCACAGATGTGAAAATACTTTGGCCAACACTTGCAAAAAAGGTTTATAGGAAACTCACAGAGCATTGTATCTTAACCTTAAAAATCTCTCTAAAATATCTCTTTCCCAACAGACAATTATCTACCCCAGCAGGAGGCGCTATCTTGCCCGACCTCAGACAATCCAGTGTCCAAAGGGAATAATCATACGAAAGAAGACAGGAATCACAAAAATAACTCAGGAATATTTTCACCTACTGGGCATTCACGCAACTCCAGGCAAGAAAGCAAACCAGATGGAAAAGTAGGTGTTTTACCTTTAATTCTCTTATGAATATTTCTTAAATACACAGAAGACAACATTGATTTTAGAAAACTTCAGTTTCACCCTATTGTTGTTTGAAAGCTTCTGCAGCTTAATTTTGTCCATTTATTTGCTTCTCAGATTTTGTGTTTCCACGAATGCTGCAAAGATGGTAACGTAGGTGCAAAAACATTTTAAAAAATCACTGAATTTACGATGTTTTTGCAGTGAAAATAGCATAACTTGAAATGGTATTTTTCTCACTGTCACAGCTACTATATGAGTTTTGAAATAATATATTAGTATAAATTTACTATGTAAAATTAAATTTTTCTGAAAATTAGTTCTCATATTTCGGAATCTAACCCTTGAGATGCTCCTCAACAAACCAACTTTACTGTAGACACATTTCACCCTCCTGGGTATTTTCTATACTGCTCACAAATAACAGAATAAATGTTTTTAGTTTCTTAATCCATTAATTATACACACTCCCTTACAATGTGTTCATAATATTTCATCATAAAGAAAATCAACCAGAAAATCACCATGTAAAGATGCAGTCCGTCAGCAGCCCCGTAATTTCAGCCATAAGCCATTAGCACTAGCTAAAAAGCAAAAAGCAAAACACACACAGACAAACAAACAAAAATAAACCTCAACCAACCAACCAACAGTGGAGAAATGCACAAACAATCTGACTCATTTCTCAGAGCTTAGCAATCACTGGAGGGATGAATTCTTTGTCTTGTAATTATGACAAAAAGGAAAGGAAATACAATCATAATTGTAGAGATGAAGGACCACATTTATGCCTGTATAGCTCAGTTGATCCCAGTTGAGTTATACCAGTTATAAACAGTCCTATAGTCATGTGGATATAGACAACATAATTGTTATTTAATTTCTCTTTACAAAGGATAAATTGTTATGGATCGAAATTTTTAATGTAAGTGGAAATTCATTTCCTTCCCGCTCTCCCCTTCCCATCTGCTGCAGGATGTTACTAGACCACTCGACAAACACTCAAGAGGCAATCTCTCTCTTCAGAACAGTAGTACAACTCCAGGATTACCTATGGTAACATACTCCTGTTCATCAACAGCTAAAGCAGCCATGCAACAAACCAACAATGATCTGGACATTTGCTGTTTAGTGACTCAACCTCTCATGATTCAAAAATCATTTCCAGTGAAACCACAGACAAATACTCATTCTGACTCCATGGAGTCCTCTTTTTGGTCTTTTCCTTTTGATGTTGTAGATACAGGCACATGCTGCCAGCATGTTAGTATGGGTTCAGAGGTTACTGGTCCTTTTTTCTTATGGCCAAAAGCAGACCACAAAAATATACTTAAAGTCGAGTCACAAGATCAAAGCTTTCCTGCATTAAACCCATTGGCCCAGACCTCAGGAAAGGAGGAACACCCAATGGAAGGAAGTTCATATTTATCTCTGAAGGAGCAACTTACTCCTAGTTCCAAAACTGTGTGTTCAGCTTCATTGGGATCAAAGGTAAACACCCATCCTGAGACATCAATCGCAAGTACTAGCTTACCTAGCACACCAAATATACAGGGGATAAACTCTTCTTATAGCAGTTCTCTTGGATGTGAGGACAAGAATGGAACCTACTTGCAATCAGATGGCCATGGAAGACTCGGTGAAACTGGCACGAATACTTTAAAAGAGCCCTCATTTTCCTTCAGTCCCACAGCTAGCTCTGAAACACCTTCCAAAACATACAAAAAAAGAGGTTTAGAGATGATGAGGAAACAAACTCGAGTGGAATACGATGACACAAGCAGTGATGATGAAGACAGGCTAGTTATAGAAATATAGCAAATAGGACACTGTAACACAGCAGATGGATGTACAATGGTAATTATGGAGAGAAATGCCATGGAAATTGTAGATCATTGATCTGCCTTTCTGAAGCACCTTAAGATCGGAATAGCCATTCCAGCACAGTAGACGCAAAGTTCTTGTCTAACAACCACCGTTCTTCTTTGCAAAGACTCAGGCTTCTTTTACACTTTTGTATGGAGCAAGGAAGCAGTTAAATTACATATTTAAATGCACAACGTTGTCCCAACTCCAGTAAGACTCGTAACCCCCAGATAATGCCCATAATCCCTAGCGCAAAGAGACTGTTTTATAAAGACACTGCAATGTATTTGTTTACCAGTAACGATAAAACAGCAACCAGCCTCCTTAATGCATAAGTTGAGGTATAGATTGTAACAAACCATTAGGTATATTTTCATCCTTTTGCTTCTCTCCTTAATGATTATTTCCAGCTTTGCTGGAAGTTATGTATGTACATTGAGAGGAAGATTTATTTCCCCAAGTATCTCGGCTATTGTGAGACGTCATACAAATACTTTTCTCATGTTGCACAATAGTCAATGCTTCTTTGTGATAAAATGACACAAGCATGCCCTGCTTTGTGTTTTGTGCCTTTTCTGCTGAGATCTACTAAAATATTTTATTCTTTAGCTCTACTTGGAGAAATTAGGGGGTAAATAGGGAATGTCAATGTTTCTTTGTAATGAGATTTTTAATGCATAGATTTTCTCTGATTCTGTTTTTCAGATTGTGCTCTAAAAGCAAGCTAAGTTAGAATTTTTTGTTTTATTCTGTTCTGAAGTTTAACCCAAGTGAAACCTTTTGGCTTTCCCTTCAAACCCCAGACCATGCAAAATGACTGAAAGTTGACATGACATGGATTTTTTTCAAGTGTTTGGCACCAGTGCCTTTGCACTATTGTCATGTAAAGTAACTTCTGCTTTGAAACTCCAAATTCACTTTGTTTATATAGAAACATCTCCAGTCAGTAAAATACCAGATATGCTTATGAGTCACTAGAATGTTAGTTTAAACTGACAGAGAAATCATTGCACTGCTGTACAACAGTCAAATTTTATACTTACCTTTGCTATGAGTTTTTGTAAAATTTGGACTCCTATCCAGGGTCTTATGGATTAACTTTCATGTAATATTCATAATTGCATGTACTTTAAGGAAAGAATAATGCAATCATGCACAAGTGAACCTGTATGGGTCCTAGTCATAAATAGATCTAGTGTGCTCTATATATGTATGTCAGAGAAACATGCACATTGTAAGAAGTGAATGAAAAGTGCCAGAATGGCAACTTTTCTGCAGATACACATAAATGGAACTAAAGACTAAGCTCTGTGCCATCCCTTTACACACATATGCATTATGGGAGTAACCATAGTTCCAATTTGTTCTGCAGAGAGCTTTTTATTTAGCATCAAATTATGTTGGTATATATTTTTACTGACAGGGAAATTGAGATCATGATCAGATTGTTATACTGATTTCTAATTATACATGCTAGTGCCATTGTGTTGAAAAAGGTTAATGGGGTTGTTAGAATTTTTTCTTCTTCAGCGGTGAAGGAAATAAAATAAAGAATAGTCTATAAAATCTTTATTTGTCGCTTATAAAAATATTATGATATTCTTGTCCACAATCAGAGAGATTTCAGTAGGGTTCCTATAGGATTAGGGATCATGACTTCATGGAAGAATGGAAGTATTGCTTTAATAAAAATGAACATTAGTTATCTTCTCCTTTTACTTCTGTGAAATCCTGGGACCTTATTTTGATCTCACTTATCATATGGTAATTTTATGACACTAGCAAAATAACTCCATTCACTTTAGAAGAGTTAGTTCCTGATTTACAGGTGTGTAAATGAAATCAGAATTATGCCCATTAAGCTTACAAGTCAGAGCCTAGTGGATACTGGGGCCCTATTCTGTAAATAAATGTTATGCAAAACTGCTCTTAATTTTAATGGGATTTCCATGTATGAGATGGCCAAACAGTGGAATAATCTGGGAAGGTTTATAATAAAGACTAGCAAATATGGATATGAAATTCCTGTTTTGGGAACTTAGGAAGCATGAAAAGTATGAACACTGGGAGATTGGAAGGCTCTGTGAGTTGTATATTTTAGCTGCATATTTTAACTGAATATGCAAGATATAGTACCTAAAATATTATTTGTTTGTTGAATGTTGGTAAGAATGACACAACTGACTTATTTGTATATTTTTTTAAAAATTCTGTTCCTTTATATTCTTAAATTATTTTGTTTTGATAAAAATTAAACTTGAAAGTCACAATGACACTAAGAATGTGGTAGTTATTAGGATTTGGTTTTCAGAAATGCAGATGAACTATGGGGTGAATGTGGGGGAGGGGGGGTCAGGTAATCCAGGGGCATCTGCCAGATCCAGTACAATCCTGCCGTTCTGCAGTCATGTGTTGCTCTAAATTATACGATAGGAACACAACTGATCAGCTGCAAATTTCTTTCGTTAGTAAATACTAAACAGCAAGATTTTCCATTCACCTATAAAAATATGATTGTATTAATTTTTAGATTGAACATAAAATGTGTTGTTAAAAGGAAAATATTTCCAGCCTCTACAGTTAAACCAGTTACACCAGCAATGCATTTAGGGACAGAATCCCATATTAAAAATAGTCATAAATATCACTGACGTGACAAAACTGAATTTACTTCTCAAAACAGGTTCTTTAAATGACTGACAGGTTATAACATATGCTCAGGACTCCGATCATATAAGATTTCTGTTATGCATCTAAACCACGAAGTGAGAGGAATGGAGACTTTCCACTCAATCTTAATGCCCACAAAAAGGTTTTAAAATAACACCTTTGGTAAAGAAACTATTCTAGGGTGGGAAAATTTACAGAATATATGTACAAGGACAGCAATTATGTACAAGGATAGCAAATGACAACAATATCCTTGTACTGCAGTACCAGTTCCAACACATTAAATAATTCATCACAGAGAAGCACCTTTTCCAAAGATTGAAATTTTTGTCCAATGGCCATGCACCACCACCCTCTTGCTACTGCTTCTTATTGTGGTGCTGAAAGATGAATGAGAGAAATACAGGGTTGAGGAAAGCTGTTTGAATATCACAACTACCATATACTCCCACTGATCACCACCAATCTGCTGGTGAAAATGTATAGTGATAGTGTTTGGTTTACATAAGTGGGTGAAAAAGGTTAAGCAGGTGACAACTGAATGTTTTGCATAGAACAGAAGGTTCCATGATAGTGACAATTTATTTCAGGACATTAATCAGGAACATAATGGAAACTCATTACTATAGGGAGCTATATTTTTGTCAGATTAACACTGGTGTGTTATCAGTGGACTTGCAGCGCTGTAACTCAAAGGATAATTGGACACTAGCCATTGCTCTTGAAGAGAATGTAAAGAAAGCCAATTAGTGTTAATTCAAATTTACATCTCTAGAGGCAATGATTAATAAATAATTATAGTTATAATTAGCAAGTGCTGACAGCATGGTTGGCGTTATACACGAAACAAATAAGGCTTGAAGAGTTTCTGATCAGAGTGTCTCAATTCAGGAAAACACTTGAGGAACATATGTTGAACTTTAAGCATGTCCATCTACTTCAGTGGGATTTAAGTATGTGCTCAACTTTAATCACTTGCTTAAATGCTGCCTGTAACAGAGATGCTTTCTTGATTTAAGGCATAAAAGACAGACAAGTACAATAGCTCAGACTGGGACAATAACCTTACAAAGAGGAATCAGGCAGAATCTCTCTACAAAGTCACGGCAAGCTCCTGGATATAGAGGGAGACAAATAAAGCATACGTATTTACAATGACACAGAGTAAACCAGATGGTTGATTTGTATATCAATGACTCAAATAAAAAAGTTGGCCAGAGCCAGCCAGCCACTTGCAATTTTGTTCTGAAGCAAATGAAACATTTTTTTTAAATAGCTGTATTACAGGAAAAAATTGTAGTTCAAGAAGAGGTACTTCAAGGATAGCCAAGCACCAGTTAAAATGTTCATTCCTCTTTAAACGGGCACTGACTGAAGCACTAGTATTCTTTATGGTGTCAGGTGTCCAGATCACAGCTTATATTTACTATCAGGATAAAATCTGCCTATTTTGCAAAAAGATTTAGTTTAAGAATTTCTGTCATGAATTATGACACTTCATATCAAACCCTTGATCATTTTGGCCTGTTTAAAATGGATGCTTGAATGCTATCAGTTTCTGGGAAATCTTTGTGTACTCTAGGCAGTACTGTTACCAGTGGAGAAACTCCCTGGAATGTCTTCAGAATCTCCCTGTAAATGGTCTGTTCTCTGGGTTATTACTGGACGGTGTTCCTTGACTTTGGAGGCAGCAACCTGAAGTACAGTGGCATTATTATAGCTCAGGATTCTGTGCTACCAACTTAATTAGGTAAAATGATCAGAAAATCGATACATGTTGACAGTGCTTTAATTTCAGTTTCTTTTCCTTCATTTCAATACCACCTTGTGATCTAAAAGTAACATTGGCCATGAGCACTTCTTTTCTACACACTCTTATTAAAATGGTTTCAGGCCATTCCATCTAATAACCTGCTAAAGCAAAACTTTAAGTGCCCATAGGTTTTATTTCTTAAGAGACTTTGCAGAAACAACAAACGTGTGGGCTTTCAAAGAGGTAAGAGAAAAACCAGTGCCTACCTATTTCATCTGATCCAGCTGCAGGGAAAAGCCTCACCTGCATCTTAATGAAGCCGGAAGAGACGCTATCCTACCTAACAGATCAGACCCAGAGCCTCCAACACGCCTATGTTCGAGCTGTCAGAGGTTTACTGGTATAAAATCAATTATCTGAGTGTAGGGAGTTTGTTAGATTAAAAAAGGTTCATATAATATTTGTTGTTAAATGATTAGTTTTAAAGTGTAATTTTAGATTCTGTGCTTAGAAACATTCCAATGAGAATGAGTTACAAATGGCTTTCAGAGTAACAGTTGTGCTTTTGGGGTTTTATACTACAGCACGCGATTGCATTGCTGTAACACAAATGGCTTGAGACAAAACAGAAACAAGATAATTTTAAGTGAGAGAAATAAGGAAATGTATTTTTAAACTGATGATTAGCCATAGCTACTTTTCTTTCTTTTGTGTTTTTTCTTTATTTTCTGATTTCAGTAATGCTTGATATTTAGTCAGTGATATTTTGTGTTAAACGTGATCGCACATCAGAACCGATAGACGGATCTTGATTAATCAATCAATGGTCCAATAAACACAATAATTGACCTAACCTTTATAAACAGTATGTTCGCTTACTGTAACACTTCACCTATACAGCCTCTACTCTGAGTTCAGCTAGTAAACTGAACACCCTTTTCTATACTGTGTTTGTAAGAAAGTAACTTCATGTGACAGTCCCATTTATTATTAATAAAAAAATAAATTTACCGTCATCTACTGATCTGATTATCCGTCTCATCATTATGAACAAGTACCCTCAACTCACATAAGCAATGACTGATCAAATAGTTTTTCATTGCAGACTAATATTGCAAATAATGTGTTCTAGCATTCAGAGGGCCAGACATTTGATTTACATTAGTAAAGAGTGTAGTAACTTCAATGAAGACAGAGTTACACTGGGATAAAAGTTTTCTATGTGAGCTCAAAATCAGGTCCTCCAAATGTACTGCAGTATTAGAAGGCTGGATACCCAAGACCTCATTCTGAGAAGTTTCCACACAGCTTTTTCGCTATTGCTACTCACCATCTGGAAGTTTTGCACTGAGACGGTAAGTATATTGTTACTAAGGTGGTTTTACCATGCCAAAAGTGTTTCAGTTTTTGCAGCTGTTAGTGGCATTTCTTAGCTTTTCCCACTGAAATCCCCCAAGTGGGCAGATGTAAATAGTTTCTGACTTGTATTATCAGTAACCACGCAAGGGTGCTGGAAAAATTTGTATAGTGAGGGTGCTGGGAGCCACTGAACCAAACTGTAAACCCTGTATATGAACCCTGTATATGATGGAAACCACTTCAAGGCAGGGGGTCTGGTAGTTCCACCATGTATGGAACCACCAATATATTTTCATATTGTGTTTTCCTCTTTGCCCCTTATACTTAAATACATACACATACTTTAGCTTAGATTTCCAGTTTAAATATCCACCCATCCTGGACAAAATACCTCGAGTAGGAAATAGGTTTGCAGGGCAGATGGAAGGGACTAGATGGTTGGCACTGGAATGTATGACCTTTCACCTGTGTGGGGGGTATGACCACAAACTGTTACTCTCTCATGGTAGGTGACCTGTGAAAAGTCCAGTTTTTAGTGGTCAGTTGTTCACATTCCAGAGTGACCATTGTAGTTTGTGATGGTGTTTTTGGTAGTGTCAGGGATTGTGTACACAGTGCTTTGGGCTGAGTGGTGTAAATTTTAGTCCATATTAGCCATGCAGTACACTAATTGGTCCGTGTGGATCCTGCTGACATGCATAAAAAGTTCCCTAGTGCACATTAACTAGTGTTTGAAATGGAACGACATTAACACACGAGAGAACTTTAGTGCATGTCATGCAGTTAGAGCATGACCGGCTAGTGCGGACTACAATTTACTTCTCTGGTGTGGAATAAAGCACCACATAAATGAACCCTCAGTAGGAAGCCCAACAGCTGCAGCCCACTGGCTTTTGGAAACATAAAATTAATTTTAAAAATGATTTTTAAGATGAATTTTTAAAATGATGCTCTGTCGCAATTCAGGTATACATATCCCAAATACAGTATTTTTGGTTTGATCAGGATGCTGGAGTTCCCTCTGGGTTAGCACGAGAACACAAAGGATTGTACTGGAGAATTCTTGCCTGACTCTTAATGCAGCTACCACATCCATGCTATAATTATTATATAAAATTTAATGAATCTGCAAATGTAGCTAAACACCAAATCCACATGAGGGCACTATGCAGTGCAAATCTGCAATGCTTTATCCTATAAAGTCAGTGCCTGCTCTGATGTAAAGATCTTACTTTGAAAACAAATCTGGTTACAAATCTCTCCCTGCATGTGAAATCAAACCTTACATTCTCTCCTTTTCTTCAACTTTACTACAGGACACTACTACAATAAACAGTGGTAACCACTGACAAAATCCATATTCAACACCTACATTTACTGAGATGGATTGTTAATGAGTAGATGTTTCTTATCTTTCTGTTCAGACAGGAAAGAGATCTGCTTTCTTTCATGCCAAATCCTGTATATTGCTTTCTTTGACTGCAGTTATTTCTGTCTAGATGGGACTCAATGAGGCAAACCCCATGCATGTGGCTACAGCTCGGGAACTGCAGTAGTGGTTGGGGAGAGGCTTTACTGATGCACCACATCCTAGGAGGGGTTAGTTCCTCACGGTCCCTGTGAAGACCTCATGCCACAGTCTATTTACTCAACCTTTGTACCAGAGTTCGGCTGCTGGAGAATAAATGAAATCTTTTCTTTGTACTGAAGCTAGTTACCTAGAATCCTGTGATCTTTGTTAGTAACCTTAGTACAGGAAAATTATATTGTCCTGGAGAACATATAGTATAGGGAAACAAAGGTCTTCAGAGGCTAAGTTAGGAGCAACTGAGGCTTTAAAGTAATGCAACAGAGGTCTTTAAAATTATAAAGAAAGAGTTATGACCAAGTATATAAATCCTGTAGTTTACATAGATTAAGGCAGTGCAAAACTAGGGATCAATCCAAAAAAACCAGGAATGCTTTGCTGGAGTATCCTTTGGTACATCCAATGCTGTTTACCAATTTGAGAGCAAGGAAAAAAAATTGATTGCCAGCACCAGCCACTGTATGTCCCTGCAGTGTGATTGCTGCAGACTATAAACTATTTTCAAAAACACACAATCAGACCTTATACATTTCTTGATTAGGTAGCTGAAAAAATGTCTCCAGTTTTTCTTATCATGTGTGAAATTTAAATACTCCTTAATTTACATACTTACCTTGAGTGACTGTCAGCACAGATTATACTGTTGGTACCTATATGCCCCATACACACCAGAGAGGATTCTTTTGAAATAGCAGTGTCTACTGGGGACACACCTTGTGTGTGCACTGGGAACCCTTCTACTAAGGGTGTCAGAGGTGAGGTGACATGGCTTCAACTACATCTCAGTTCCTTCTGACCACCTGCGGCTGAGACACAGAATCTGGCAATTCACCACAGATCTGTAGGCCTATTATTATTCTCGTAATTATTGTTCCTAGGTAATTTAAAAAAAAACTACGATTTCTTTATTGTAGTTTTAAAAAGATTAATGGTTTTTGCCTCCTCAACCCCCTGTACAAGGCCAAGATACTTTCCTTCTTCCCCCTAGACACAGACTAAAATGGCCAAAAAGCAAGTATTCAGGATTTAATTTCTGCTCCTTGTGTGATACCACAATACCCATCAATGACAGCCACCTGAGGTGCCTTCTCTGTCTGGGAGATGGGCACGTGCAGGACGTTTTCCAAGCACACTTTGACAGGCAGAAGGGAGACTGAAACTTCATCTTCTGGAGATGTCTTTGCAAGTTTCATCTGGCCCTGGCAAACAACCTGAGAAGCCACCACCTTCAGGTCAATCACACTCTTTCAGTGCCTTGATGAGCCACAATACCATCCCAAGTTCAAGGGACAACCAGAATCCTTGCTCTTCTGCTCTGGCTTTGACACAGGAGAGGGGCTGCAAGGCGCACTGCTCCAAGGATCAGGAAAGGCACACATCTCCTGCACTAGTCAAGAGACAAGAAACCCTTCCCTAAGGCTTCTTCTCCAAGTCACAAGGCTAGACCTTGCTGAAGCTCCATGGTGAGACCAGCACAGATCGCGTCTCACAGGAAGCACTGTACTAATTCCAGTACTCCTTAGGTGACTGACCCATGTTACACCAGCACCAGATGACTTCACGATGATGACAGCAGTGCCGAGGAAACCCATACTAGGCTCATTGGCAGTGACCTCAGTGATGCTAGCTGCTCATTTGGCACTTGATCAACTTTTCAGTATCAAGAGCTTCATTTGCCCCACTGCACTAGCTTACTGTCACCGGGTTTTATGGTGGAGCTGGTACCAGAGTCTCTCATCTTGGACGGACTGAGGGAGGCAATAAACACAATGGGTCCCACTTTCATCTCAATTGTGGTGGCCAGAGACTTGACAGGGGATCCCCATCTATGGAAAAGGACTTTGCCTTTCTGGCCTCTAGATCATCTTCCATGGAATTTAGCCCTGTCCACCATAAATAATTTACAGACAATAGAAGGAGGGATCCTTTAGTGGCACCCATGAGTCCACAGGATTCAGAAGAGAACTGCCGAGCTCATATCTCCTGTGTTCCTTCCTCTCCCAAAATATCCCTTTTAGTCCTGGCCCTATTGCCACGTTGAGGTATCAGTCCGTACGTCAGAAAACCAGCTTCCTCTGCTGTCTCCAGCCCAAGGTAGCCTTTCCCAAAACAGGCACTGCAACAGGCTCTGGGAGCAACCCTAGTGCATCAGCATTTGGAGGAAGAATAAGAATTCAGCAGAGATAATCTCTCCCCAACCACCAGCAACCACTTCTCATCACCAAAGGAGAAAAACTAATTTTTCTTCCACTGCCTTCTCAGATAAGTTAAGGCATTTCAAGATTCATGAAGAGACTGGTGGCCCTTTGGATACGCCTCTCAAGATAATTCAAGAAAAAAATACATAAAACTACTGGACATTCTCCAAATCTCATCAACTGGTAGGATGACCTTTCTTATTCATGAAGGGCTTTTTCAATCTGCAAAGGTCACATGGCACACCCCATATCCATCTCTGTAACCTTCACTTAAGCAGACAGGAGATATCACGTGCTGGCTAAGGGTTTCAAGAACTTCTTCTAGCATCCCACCATGGATCCCCAGTCACCCAAACTATTTAGGAAAGATTCAGGCAAAAGGAAAGATCTACTACCAGGGAAAAAGGCCTAAAAGTTGGATCTTTTTGGAATATGGTTTGTTCCTCAGGAACTCTCAAAATAAGTGTAGCTAATTACCAAACATTTCTTCTGAAGTAAGACTTTCTCTTATGGGACAGACTGTACCCGGAAAGACAAGCTCATATCTGAATACCAAGAGGAACTTGTAGCCAGGACTGTGTTCCAGGCAGCACTTCGTGTCTCAGATACAGAGCCCAGGGCCAAGGCTCTGGCTGCCACAATAGGGAGGTCTTCCTGGCTCCAGATGTCTGGCATCCCTCATGAAGTCCAGAAGCTGCCTCTTCAGGGAAACAAACTATTTAGCAACAGTACTGAGGAGCTGTTACTCCAGAGAGTTCTTTTGCTCTCTGAAGTTACATGTTCCAGTTCTAAGATAAAAAAACCCCAATACCGCCCACCATCATCCTCCAGGTACAGGCCCCAGCACAATTTCATCCTCAGAAATGGTTTTTAGAGCCACTGAGAAAGAGGCTACATTTCCTACAAAGGTGTTTGATGACTTCCTCAGCAGTCCTGTAATAGGGTCACGTGCTCAGAGAACAATTTTGGTGGGACTGTCAAGAGCCCAGTATGGATCCACTCCCTTCCATTCAGCTTGCCAACCACCTTTTTATTTTTTTTTTATTTCAGAGAAAGCTGGGCAGCAGTTTGTTTTAGCATAGTGGTTCCCTGAGTTGGTGAGCAAAGGGTATCCTGTCCAGTTTCTGACAGTTCCACCCCCTCTATTCCCTCCCTGAACTTTTTCAAGGACCCTTTTCATACTTCTAAAATAAGAAATCAACTTCTTCCTACATGTGGGGCCACTAGAGAAGGTTTCTCAAGAATTCAGAGGGAAAGGTTTCTACTCATACTACTTCTTAGCCCCAAAGAAGAAAGAGAGATGGAAACCCATCCTGGATCTTCGAGGTCTTAACATCTCTCTATTGTTTCAAATTCAGAATGGCCAAGCTAACTTCTATCATTCCCTCCCTGGTTCACAGCTCTTCACCTTCAAGATGCTTATTTTCACATTTCTATAACTCTGGCACACAGAAGACACCACCAGTTCCATCATCAGTATCGCTATCAGTAAACAATCTCTCTCCCCTGCACACATGGTTCCCACTCAGAATACCTGATGTGCTGTTTTTTCCAACTAGGTTTGCCAAATCTGCATTCTTTCTATCCCACTTGCAGTTGAACCTTGGAATCCCAAATTTCACTCTTACGCCCATTTCACCATCTTTACTTCTATATTACACCAGGGCTATTGTTTACATAGCCCTCTGAATGCATGTGGCGCACTACAGAATGCATACACTGTTCTATAGCACTTTCAACATAAAGGCCAGGTCCTGCTTTGACTTACATACTCCATGTGTTTCACATTGAACTCAGTGTTCTACCAGCTCTAGACCCTAAGGAATAAAGTTACATTCAAATGTATAGCTCTAACGTCAACAGGCCCTGTATGTAATTACATATAGCACCATCACAACTGCTACCATTTTCAGACGTATATCTTGAGATTGGTTCCCCCTTCTCTCCCATCCAAAAAAAGAAAGGAAAAAAAAACAATGAAAAAAATCTGTTCCTATACCTCTTGATGTCTCTTACTCTAGCTATATAGTGGAGATATTAGTGTCCATAAAGTGTTTTGAAATTCTCAGATGGAAGGCATTACAGATGTGTAAAGTACATTAGCACAGCCACTGTGGCACACAAATGATTTTTATTCTAATTTTAGACATATCTGGTTTATGAAAGAGTTTTGTGTAAGTATGTTGACTGGGGTATTCTATAAACATTTTGGCTGGAAATGAAGCAAGAGATTCAAACTGGAAATGTTATTCTGTTTGTGGGACATTCTTCAGAAGTTGACCGTATCAGAGAAAGTAAACACAGTTAGCAAAACCCAAAAAAGCTGTCTCATCCTGTGCAATATTATGAAGCTTAGGGGATTATACCAAAGAGGATTTACCAATTTGAGTTGATAAAAAAATATGGACAAACAAAAAATAGTCATCCTTGGATGTCTGATATGAAAAGCATGCAAATTAGATTTTTTTTATTTGTACCAGATGTGTCTACCTAGCTGTGAATTACTGGAAAATAGTCAGAAAAGCGGAATGACAGAATTATCCATGATTAACAACATGCCCGTGGAAACATGCTATATATTTCAAAAAGAATTCAGGTGCTATCAACTCTGGGTATGGCTCTTTGCCCCCACGATGTTGACAAAGTGTAAGGAATTCGGAGGAGGAAAACAAAATATGTTTAAGAAGATGAATGAATTATGAGGAAAGATTAAAAGAAATCATCTTCTGTTCTCAATTACATTGGTGCAGTTCCATTAAGTTCAGTGAAGATGTACAGACAAAACACCAACTATAATACAAGGACAACGATAACTATTTACAAACATTAGGAGGGTGTATTCACCCAAGAGGGACAGGAACTGGTAAGATGTTTCAGGGCGGTCCAGCATAACTAAAAGGAATAAGATTTAAACTGAACAGAGGAAGATTTAGGCGGAAGTCATGGAACACTTCCTCACACAGTGAGGTCTATTAGATGCATTGCTTCAGTGATTTAAAAGTAGGCTGCACTAAATACTAGGAGAGGTAGAAGGATATACTCAAATACGACAGTCACAGTTCAGAAGTGTGGCTCATTCTACTGACCTCAGCTCTGTTCTATAGTTGGAATGGAGAGAACAAAGTTGACTGTATGCTACGAGGAATGCTATTTTAGCTGCATCACAAGTCTCACATACTAACTGAACATACTTGAAAGATTCATCTCCCGGATCCTGCCCCTCCTACTTGTGAGGTCCGATATAATAATCATGAGCACTCGCCTTCCCTAGCTCATTGTGCACCCAGTAACCCATCAAGAAAAGCGACACTAACATTGAGGGCAAGTCCACACTACAACATTAAGTCACCCTAAGTTACATCATCATGGTAATTAAACTGCTTTTGCACGTCCACACTCTGCTCCTTGTGTCAGCAGTGCACGTCCTCCCCAGGCGCACTTGCACCGATTTAACTGTCTGTGTGGGGCCTTATGGGACAGTTTCTGAAAGGCGGCAGCAGTTGATGTATGCAAGGCAGTGTCTACACTGACACTATGTCAACCTAACTACATCGACTTAAGCGCCATGCCTCGTGCAGAGGTGGATTTATCAAATCAGTGTAGTGGCTGAGTTACATCGGTGGGAGCTACTGTAACGATCTTGGGAATTCATTAAATAACAAAGCAGTGACTGAGAAAGGAATAAAACTTTAATAAAACAAACTGGAGAGCTTCGGTGATGAACTGCTGCAAAGAGCCACGTGGCGTTCCTAACCCCCACCTTCAGGGCACATCTCCAAATTCCTGTGTTCATAATACTGTACCTTGTGAGCGAATGTCTCTAAATTATAATCTTCTATAAATTTCTCTGTACAGCTGTCGACGTATACTGCTCTACGTCGGCCAAATTGTGTAGTGTAAACCAGGGCTCACATAGCTGAATCATTAAGACATGAGAACATGAGAACATACTGGGTGATTGACAGATGTCAAATGAGATGAAAGGACTATGAATAGCACTATATTTACTGACAATTGACTTTAGATTAGATTTAGCCGCTATATTGCTAATTCAAATCTAGCACTGGATGGTAGTGACCAAGACTTAAGACTAGTGTGATGGAATTTGTGAAGCAAGGTTGACAGTCTCAGCTCAGTTCCTAGTTTACAAGTGTTCACATCCACAAAAACATCACATTTATATCAAATAGCCCCTTTGTTTGCAATCAGCAGAGAGCCCAGAGACTGAACTAATCTCTCTTCTCTAGAAGTGGCATCTCCAGGACAGGGTTAAGGCACATTAGGAGAGTAGACTGGGGACATGCTTTATGGGTGCAGTTTATAAGGAGAGGAATTTAATCTGCAGGAATGTAAATCTGCTGCGTTTTAAGGGCACTAAATATAATGAAAATAATGGACAGAAGGACAATCTAGGCTGTATATGATACTACATGGCTGGATTTCCAAAAATGCTGTGTTGGCTCAACTCTATTTCCATAGGAATTTTACTACCCCACTGATGCCAACTGGAGCAGAGTTAGACCAATGCTATGTGCTTTTAAAAATTTTATCCCATATACATTAAAATATTCTGTACTAAATACATTACAAGCAGGCTTTCTTGCCTAATACCACAGGATCCCTCTGGGTAACAGTCAGTGTGACTTGTTTGGAAATCAATACACGGCTTATGCCAAAAATGCAACAAGATAGAGTTCATCATTAACTCAGCAAAGAATGAATTTGAAATTAAGTGAAATTATTATTTTGACCTCTGAAGATCAGGGTATGCCAAGTTTCAGTACAATGAGATTTGATAAATTAGTGCTTAAAATAGCAATTTATGAGGGAAGCTTTCCAAGCTGGACTATAGAAGCAGCAGCTGTGTTGCAACAGTAAGTCAAAATCTGTTTTAAAAAAAATCTACTAAAGGGACATACAGCAGAGACTCCGTCATTTCTTGGTGCTTCCCCATATGGGTATTTCTAACACCCTTGAGGAAGACCGGTGAGAATGACAGAGTCAACAGTTACTCAGTGGGGTTCCTCAAAACCTTCATTGTATAGCTTTAAATAACCTTCCCCTCATAAGCTAATTGAATCTTAGTTCGTTGTTTGAAGAGCCAGGGATATAGGACCAGCAAACAATTATTTTGAATGGTGTATTCCTAAATTCTTGCCAGTGAGTAGTGCATCAAGAAAACCTGTCTGAAGAGAGTACGTTTAAACTACCTATGATCAGGTCTGTCAGTCATTTCCAACCGTCCACAGCAGTGGACTGGGGCACCGTGACTCGGCAGCATCCTAGCAAGTCATGCCTTCTTTCAGTCTGCCTCTGGGAGCGATGAACCAGCTAAGTATGAGGGACAAACAACTGGCACCTGGAGAGCAAGGCCTGGCCTAGACTAGAAAATTAAATTGGCTTGACTATGTCACTCCAGGTGTGAAAAATCCACACCCCCTAACCAACATACTCAGACAGACCTAACTGCCAGTATAGACAGCACTATGTTGATGGAAGAATTCTTCTGTCGACCTGCTACTACCTCTCAGGGAGGTGGATTACTTAAACTAACGGGAGAACCCCTCCCAGCAGTGTAGGTAGCATCCACTCGGAAGCACTACAGCAGCACAGCTATATTTTTGTAGCATTTCAAGTGTAGACATGCCCTAAACTTTAAAAGGGATTTTGCTGAGACAGAAGAAAGACCATCAAGGAAAGGGAAGAAATGAAAATTTCCCATCTCTTTAACACGTCAACAGCTAGACAAAAGGCTCGTCCGCACTTGGAACACTGCAACGGTCCAGCTGCACCACAGTAGCTCTTCAGTGAAGACAGATCTACGCTGATGGGACAGGTTCTCTCATTAGTTTAGGTAATCCACCTCCCTGAGAAGTGGAAGCTATTTCAACAGGACATTTCTGCCGACATTGGACATTATGTCAGTTTAATGGCATCATTCAGGGGTCACACCCCTGAGTGACGTAGCTATTCTACACTAGGAAATTGGATTGGATCAGGCCAAAGTAAGTGTTATGATGCTCATCTCTTGTGTTTAAGGGCTAGTTTACATGGGGACCTTCAAGAAGGTCGATCTGAATTAAAGGTGTGACTATGAAGTGGATTAGTTAAACCGCATTAACCACCTGTGTGGCTGCTGTTATTCAGAATTAAAGCGGCTTTAATTTGGTTTATCTTCCAAAGTGAATTAAGAAAAACTGAATTAAGGGCTGCGATGGGGTATATAGACCCCACACTGATGAGGAAAATGACAGCGAGGCTAGCCCCACTCCTCTGATCCTGGTAAGGAGGAGGTACGGTAAGGAGGAGGCCTTTAAAAAGGAGGAAACTGCTGTCAGCTGGGGGAAGAAATCACTCTGAGAAGGAAACGCCTGGAGTGATTCTTGAAGCTGCCCATGCAGGAGAGCTCCACTCCAACCCTGCGAGGACTGCAACGAACTGACACAGGGGGCCCAATTCAGCAGCCCAGACAGAAGAACACCTCAGAAACCGCTCTGCAGATGGCTCTCTGAAGTCAAAACGTTCTGTTGGTCTTTTCTCCTCTTTTGAGCAGCTCTGGGAAAAAGTTATTCTCTGGTGTGCTGGGACATTTAACTTTCCTTTTGATCCCCCATCAGAAGAGACTGAAGAAGGCCCAGAAAGGGCAGGGTGCCCCTTGCAAGAAATAAGGAACTGGGGTTTGCATCTAAGCATGGCCAGGGTCTCCCCATCTGGCAGAAAAACCTAAGGGGACTCTTTCACTTTAATTCTTAATAACGGCATTTATGCTGGGGTTTAATGCGGTTTAACTAATCCACTTCAAATTCACAACTTCAATTAATTCAGATTAATTTTCCTGGATGTCCTCATGTAGACAAGCCAGATTTAAAAGGACTGGATTGATAAAATAAGATTGTATGTTGAAGTAAAGCAGCTTTACTGAATAGATCTATCCCAGCTGCATGCCTGCATGGAACCAAGCAAGTACTCCTCAAATGGCCTGTTCCCAGAAAGCACTGTGTCTTGGATCAAAGCTTTTGGCAGATGTGTCCGTTTCTCTTGTTACAAACCATAGAGATATTGTATTGTATGATACCTCCAAAAATTCTATTCTCTTTGTGCCACAGTGTTTTCAAGTTCCATATGTAGTACCGTACCAAATACTTGTGGGTTTCTGTAACCTTTACATTGAAACGTTCCCAATCTACTATGTTGTTAAAGATGAGGGTGCAATAAAACCCAACTTCATTTTCAGGATTGAGATTCTAGGTCAGTTACAGAAAATATATTTGGTAGAGAACCACCAAGTGACTCTCTGAATGATACAAACTTTATTAAAAAGAAAAATAAATTAAGTAAGCAAACAGGCATGCAATTACCCCTTATACTAATTTTACTGTTATATTCACACTGATGAAATAGTGTATCAATGGGTGGTTAGTCTCTTGACAAGAGTTAGGTACATACAGCCTGATGATCCTGGAACCTAACGGTACCCTTTGGATTTTAATTGGAGCTCTCTTTCAATTTAACAAAACTACTGCTTTTATTCTCCGTTATAATATTAATTAACATTAAACATTACCATAATTATATTTCCACCACATTCTTATTGGCTTTTTACATTACACATTATTTAAATTAATATCTGCACCAGTGTCCATCCCACACCATCACTACAGACAGTATTTTAATAAAACATTCACAATGCTAACAAACACTCATTACAAACCTGTCTCAAACCAGTTATAACCAAAAGAGCATAAAGGTAACACAACCATGGGTCATCTCCTTCCCAACTCTGACCTTCCCATAACAACACTTTGTCTCCAACTTATCTTTAACTTTCCTCACACTAGCAACTTCAATTTCCCATTCTCTTCTAAACTTGGCCCAGAAGCTAACATCTGCTTATTTTTTAACCATAGGTCTACACTTCATTTCCCGAACAGGCAAAGAGCCTCCATCATACTAACACAGCCAAAACCCATTTCTCTTTCACCTCATCTTCCATCTCCTGTCCCTTACGAATATCTGTCCCAGCTCTCATTCCTTATCTTTCTAAATGAGTACAGTAATCATCCAAATTAGACTGCAAGTTCCCCAGGTCTCTACACAATACTGTATGCACACTATACAAATCTGTAGGTGATAAGGGACTAATGATAGGTTGATGTAAAGAGGCATTTTCTAATGGTGAGCTGCAGAAGTTCTACCTCATGGTGCATTGTTCCTTTTCACCAAGCATGCGGCAAAAACAATAACCAAAGAGGCCTTTTAAGTTAACTACAATTGACTTTAAGTGGATCAACACAACACAAATGAACACAGTAAGTCTACTAAGTCCTTCCTTACAAGCTACTCTATTCTTGGGTCTAGTCTCTAGCCTCAATTCTGTCTCCAAATTACTAACCATTTAACATTGCCAGAAACAGGGCCTGACTTGTACTTGCCCTTTAGCTCCTTTGTTCCAGAACAGACAACACAAAGGGGTTCAAAAAGCAGCCACGCACCACACTGCTGCATCCTCCAATGCAGCACACCCTCACCCCTCCCTGTGCCAGCATTGCATCTCACCTACCAGGTTTGCAGGGGTGAGTCAGAGCAAGAAGGGAGCTACTGCTGCTATATAGTCCAGCAGAAAGAGAGGTCAGGATGGGAACAGATGATGCTGGGATGGTGCTCTGTGCTGGCTGTTGCCCTGCCACAACAGCTTGTGTGCAACTCAGAGCGGCCCCCAAGGTGGTCCTAGCTCATGCCACATGGCAAACCATTCCCTTGCAGATATGGAATCTGGCAGATGGAATCTTCCTCCCCTCACTAGTGCTGCTACAGGGATAAGAATAAGAACATCAGACCAATGCTCCATCTAGCCCAATATCCTGTCTTCAGCTGTGGCCAGTGCCAGAGCTTCAGGGGAGTGCACAGAACAGGGCAGCTAGAATAATCCACACCAGTCTTTCCCTTTCCCAATCAGAGATTTATGGTTTCTCCGAGCATGGGATTGCATTCCAGACCATCTTAGTTCATAGTCACGGATGGATGGATCCTCCATGATAGCAGTTCATTTTTTGAACCCAATTATATTTTTAGCCATCATAATGTTCCTTGGCAATGAGTTTCACAAGTTAATTGTGCGTTGTATGAAAAAGTATTTTATCTTGTTTGTATTAAACCTGCTGCCTATTAATTTCATCAGGTGACCCCTAGTTTTTATGTTGTGGAAAAGGGTAAAACACTTCTCTATTCACTTTTTCTACACCAATCATGATTTTATAGATTTCTATCACATCCCCACTTAGTTCTCTCTTTTCCAAGCTGAATAAAACTATTCTTTTAGTCTCTCTTTGTATAGAAGCTGTTACATACCCTTGATAATCTTTGTCGCCTTTCTCTGAACCTTTTCCAGTTCCACTATACTCTTTTTGAGATGGGGTACATAAAAGACTCCTGAGACAGCTACCTTAAACTCTCTATGGGGCACTGTAAGCTACATAAGCAACAAAAGGGTGGTTCAGAAAGTACTTAATTTGCTAAACAGCCCAAGAGGTTGCATGAATCTCACTAAATGTCTGTGCAGCCAAACAACCCGTTGCGTACTCCTTGGAGTTTGCTTTCAACTTATGGCTTTACATGGTCAGGTGCAATTTTGGTTAGTTCTCAAAGTCCCCAATGCATCCAGTTCATTTTCCAGATCAAGTATATGTCAGAAACACGTGCAATTTAACAAAAAGCAGCCAGGAGAGCCTAACCAACCACAATGTTTTAATGAACTTTCTGGTTCCTTATTTCCCAACCCAGACCACTTTGAGGGAAACAACTTAGCCACGTGTCATTGTGTGTAAGGGAATGGAGCAGGGATCCAAACAGTTATCTATCTGGCCAGATGGCTCTCTGTTACTCAGAATGCTCATGGAGGAGAAGTGTCATTCTGAGATGGATGGGGGATCTGGAACAGGAAGAGAGACTGGACGATTGAGATGCTAAAGGAACACTCGAGAAAGATAAGGCTATTGTGAAGAAACAATGAATTCTTTGCATTGGTCTTCATGGCTCAGGATGTGAGGGAGATTCTGAAATCTGGGGTGACAAATCTAAGGAACTCTCTCAGATTGAGGTGTCATTAGAGGAGGTTTTGGAACAAATTGATAAATTAAACAGTAATAAGTCACTAGGACCAGGTAGTATCTACCCAAGAGTGCTGAAGGGGCTCAGATGTGAAATTATGGAACTACCCGACTGTGGTATGTAACTTATCATTTAAATCAGCTTCTGTACAAGATGACTGGAGGATAGTTAATGTGATGCCAATTTTTAAAAAAGGCACCAGAGGCGATCCTGGCAATTATAGGCTGGTAAGTCTAATTTCAGTAACAGGCAAATTGGTTGAAACTATATTGAAGAACAGAGATGAACACGATTTGTTGGGGAAGAGTCAGCGTGGTTTTTGTAAAGGGAAATCATGCCTCACCAATCTACTAGAATTCTTTGGGGGGGGTCAAGAAGCATGGGGAAAAAGGTGATCCAGTGGATATAGTGTATTTAGATTTTCAGAAAGCCTTTGACAAGGTCCCTCACCAGAGGCTCTTCAGCAAAGTAAGATGTCATGGGATAAGAGGGAAGGTCCTCTCCTGAGTCAGTAACTGGTTAAAAGATAGGAAACAAAGGGTAGGAATACATGGTCAGTTTTTGGAATGAAGAGCAGTAAATAGTGCTGTCCTCCAGAGGTCTGTACTGGGTCCAGTACTGTTCAACATATTCATAAATGATTTGGGAAAAGGGGTGAACAGTGAGATGACAAAATTTGCAGATGATACAAAACTACACAAGACAGTTAAGTCCAAAGTAGACTGTGAAGTGTTACAAAGGGATCTCACAAAACTGGCTGACTGGGCAACAAACTGGCAGATGAAATGCAATGTTGATAAATCCAAAGTAAAGCACATTAGAAAACACAATCCCAACTATACTTATAAAATGATGGGGTCTAAATTAGCTATTACCACTCAAAAATCTTGGAGTCATTGTGGACAGTTCTCTGAAAACATCCACTCAATGTGCACCAGCAATCAAAAAAGCTAACAATGTTGGGAATCATTAGGAAAGGGATGGATAATAAGACAGAAAATATCATATTGCTTCTTTATAAATCCATGGTATGCCCACATCTTAAATGCTGTGTGCAGATCTGGTCACCCGAACTCAAAAATGTATATTAGAATTGGAAAAGGTACAGAAAAGAGCAACTAAAATTAATAGGGGTATGGCACAATTTCTGTATGAGGAGAGATTAATAAAACTGGGACTTTTCATCTTGGAAAAGTGATGACTAAGGGGGGATATAATAGAAGTCTATAAAATCATGACTGGTGTGGAGAAAGTAAATAAGGAAGTGTTATTTACTCCTTCTCATAGCACAGAAACTAAGGGTCACCAAATGAAATGAATAGGCAGCAGGTTTATAATGAACAAAAGGAAGTATTTCTTCACACAACACACAGTCAAACTGTGGAACTCCTTGCCAGAGGATTCTGTGAAGGCCAAGACTATAACAGGGTTCAAAAAAGAACTAGATAAGTTCCTGGAGGATAGGTCCATCAATGGCTATTAGCCAGGATAGGTAGGAATTGCTGTTTGCCAGAGGCTGGGAATGGCTGATGGGATAGATTTCTAGATGATTACCTCTTCTGTTCATTTCCTTTGAAGCACCTGGCATTGGCCACTGATGGAAGACAGGATACTGGGATAGATGGACCATTGGTCTGACACAGTAGGGCCATTCTTATGAGACAAGACAGAGAGGCCCCCAGTGCAAACATCAAAGGCACCCAGAACATCAGAGACAGAAGAAAGATCAGGCCTGTGAGACCCAGGGTCCAGCACTTCTGTTGTTCTTCCATATAGCGCTGGACATGCAGGGGGATTTTGGGCATTAGACCAAGCAATCCTCACACAAGGACTGACTTGTCTCCTCCTTCTGAACTGTCCCCCGAGGGCAAAATTTGGAAATTCTCTGCACATTCCTACACTGACTGCACGTAGGCCATCTACCTTTCTTCTTCCCCCATCCTGGGAATTTTTCTTCCTAGAAGTTCCCAAATGTTTGCTGAAAACTGATCGTGGGTCAAATCCCTAATGGTATAGGAGACCCTACTGTATGGAGCACCTACAAAGCTCATCTCCAAGCTCGTGCTACAGATATCATGCTTCATATGTCATAGCAGTCAATATGATATCCTGCAGGAGTACTGCTTGCAATATTTTGGGCTCTGGAGGGTGATTAATTGATTCAGAAAACTGGAAGAACCCCAGGTGTTTTTTGTTTTTTTTTTTAACCTCAAATTATTGGACTGTGTCACACATGGAAATGATTCTGGCTGCTAACAGCTCTGCTCACTCCAAATAATCCTGTTTATGTCTGTGTCATACATAGCTGGAATGGAGTATGGAACAGAGAAAGAGGACCCTGATTTTTAAGAATGTGAACTTTTAGGTCAATACACTACTAAACTGCTAGCTGCCACATGCACTTAAAGAAATACCCTTTTCCCTGAAACTTATAACCCAACACAAGTAAACGTCAAGCTGGCAGCTGTTTAGAATACATAGATCCTAAGGCCCCAGAAGGAGTCTTTGGAGCGACCTGCTGATTGCCAAGCTTTGTGAGGCACAACAGACCTTTTAGAAAAACAATTCTAATGAAAAATGCAAAATTAACCCCTTCACATAGACTCAGAAAAAAATAATGTAACTGGACAGGTGTGAATCCAGGTATGAGTGGGCAACTGGATGGAATTCATTATTAAGCATCTCTATACAGCAACAGAATTGAACATACCACCTTGGGAGAAGGGAAACAGAGAGACACTATCCCTCCCTCCTAGGAATTTCCATTTCTAGGTTAAATGAAACAAGGAGAGTTGATCTCAGGAAAGGGGAAGTTTACATAAGATACCACGTCTTCCTGAAACAAAACCCTGCCTTAAACACACACAGTCTTGTTCTGCAACAAACAACATACAGTAACCTGTACATAGTTCCAAGACATCCTAAGGGAAATAGTATAAGAGCATTAAACGATTCAAACATTGGGAACATTGTTCAGAGTCTATTGAACTTTAAAAAAGATCTTTTGACATCTTATAAATCGTGTTCCCAATGTTTGAGTCATGTTTTTATTCTACAGACCATCTCAATGTTTATGAGTTACGTAACCATAAATGAGTAATTGTTGCGAAAGACAAACACACACATCATCTCCTCTTGAAGCCACGTGTCAGATTCTTTCATAAGAATGTGATTAATTTTTGGTACAGCTGATGTTTTCTGATCTATTGTAGGTGAAAGTGACTATGGATGTGAGCTAGCGAAGTTATGTCCTTAGAAAATCTTAGCAATTACTGGCAGCTGTGAAGAAAGGTTCTAGAAAGAAAGGTTTACGTTCTTAATGAACACAATAGAGAAGGTTTAGTCAGTGTTAATGCTGCCATAGGCTGTATTCATCTACCATCCAAACCAATGCACAGCCTACAACCAGTGCTATTTTTCAATGCTAATAGACAAGTACTAAAATTCTGAATGACTTTAAATTGTAAGAAACAACATTAAGCCCTCAGTAAAACTGGATAGATTTTTTCCTTTCAACTCATAAAGTGACTTGATTCCTTTGTAAGAATTCTCCACCCATTGAGTTCTGGTGTAATACTCATCCCCTGACCACAATAGGATGTCAAGGATCCTTGTTCAAAGTTTGGCTAGGTAGGGCATAGGATGCACACGTGCACACATAATGACTCAGCTGGCGGCACTTGGTCAACACTAACCATATGCTTAACAGATGATGCCTCTGTGCATCTTTCTTCTATAATATCCCAGTGCTATTTAGCAGGATGCATGGCAATGGACAACCTGTTTAAACATCTGACCAGAGCAAAAATATGCTGCTTTGGATGTTTTCTGGGTCGAGTGGACTTTCTACAATTAAGTCAGAATGTATTGAGCTTTGACATGTCCAGTAAGTAATAAGGATATTTCATGTGCCATTTCCCTTGTCAGCTGGTAAAGTTGTGAAAGCTTTCCATTTTCATGGCATGTTTCAGGTCTTCCTTCCCCTAAACTATGACTAGATTGGCTATCATCACAGTATTGTATGCTTCAAGGAAAAAAAGGTAAAGACTAATTTGCCTATTAACAGATTTAATTTTTTTTTATTAAAGCTATTGTTATAAAATGATTAAATACTGAGTTTTTGAAGGGAAGAGTTTCTGTACATCTGGGAATGATGCATAGATTATTCAAAAGGCACAAGTTTTGGTGCTAAAGTCATACAATAAAAGGAGTACATAATCTGCAATATCCCAGATTAAGGGTTATCAATTTAGTGATACAGTTTGGATTCAAACATTAGGATACATCACTCATACAAAAGAAATACTGATGTTGATTAGAGGAAAGCAAGTATAACGATGAGTGTTTATATGAGTGTTCACTAGCCCATTTTGTTGAACAGTGCAACATGTATTTGCTAAATTACTGTATGTGGAGACATGACAAACTGGTTGTTTACAACTATTAAACACAGTCAAAGCTCATGGATTCTTGTTCAGAGATACTTATACAATTCATGCTAGCTGTGTAACGTCATTCATTATACTTTAGCTTGTATGGTTTCTCACAAGCCATTATGACATCATCAGAGGTGGAAGGAAAGAGGAATCAAGGAGAGTTTTCTTTCTGCCCTGCTATGCTATGCTGCTTTGCTCAGGGGAGGGCGCTCAAATGGCAGTTCCATCTAATACGTTAGCTTAAGAACTGAGATCTACAGGAATGTCTGTGTGGTAAAACAAATCTATTTAATGGATAGAGGGGCTCATCTGCAAACAGAAAGGATGTGGGGCTTTCATCTCAGACTGTGAGGATTCACAGCAATTTTCTGAACATTTCTTTGCTCCATAGCCCTTTACGTCAGAAGCTGCCATATGTCAAGCTATGCACTGGTAGTGCAGTAGCTACCAATTTTTGATCTCCAGTGACTGTTTCTGGTTCTGCCTGATGTTGGACTTCAGAATGGCTGGCATGATGTAGATTAATTTACGCAAGTCATTTTTGTAGGTTTTAGTGTTTTCCACAATATTTTATTACCAAGAAGAGGATATGGTCCCTTTGATTAAAGTAAATACAAAATTTAGTAATATGTAATTCCAGAACCATACTTGCATGCTGATGAATTATGCTCGTCACAATGTGGAGTGGAATTATGAGCCTTTTTAGAAAGAAGTCACCCCAAAAGATGCAACATGACATGAATGTATAATATAATCTCCAGATGAGCACACAAAAATGACCAAAAAAGGGCAAGGTGTCTGTCAACTAAAATTATCAGCCATAAGTAGTATTGAAATCAGCAGTTTCCCAGCTATGTGATGTCCTTCAAACAACAGTTTTAAATTATTCAAGCAGACACACTTAATTAAAGAAAACCATTGTGCAAAACACGTGCAAGTCACAGGAAGATTTTACAGCTAACCATCAGACGCAACTGCAAATGCAGCTAGCATGCAGAAATTAAAAAGAAAACAACCCATGGCATATCACATGCCAAAAATGCTAACCCTTTATTATTACTGCTGCATACAATCATTAAACTAACTCCAACTATCTGCATCTCAAACAAAACCGCACTCCAAAGAGCTTAATTGAAACAATATCCTCAGGTTTACATGCAAGATGGTCATAGAAATAGATTTGCTGCTGCATCAGCTGGTCTCTATGTAGGCTTCTACTCCTTAGAAAGGGAAGTCATTAGCAGTGAAAATAAACCACAAATGGAACTTGCTGGAGTGAGACATTGCCCTCGATTATATTCATTTTACAGTTGCACGTAGGGACCAGATGCCATTGGGTCAGGCACTGCACATACACAGAACAAGAGACAGTCCCAACCTCTGAGAGCTTGTATCTTAAATAGAGAAGACAAAAGGAACATTATCATCTCCATTTTAGAGATAGGGAAATAGAGTGATTAGGTGACTTTTCCTAAATCATACAGGAAATTATGTGTGGTCCAACCTGTAGTCATAGGCTGGACCATGCCCAGTGTAGATGGAATCTTCAGAGCATTTAGCTGCCAAACTCCAAGGGCTTGTCTTCACTACGAGGCTCCATCAATGCAAGGTATGCAATGTAATGTACGCAAGGCAGTAAGTAACGTAACTGAAGTCAACATACGTACCTTACGCTGAGAGGCCACTCTGTTTTCACCATGCTACGTCAATGGGAGACTCTCTCCCACTGACATAGTTTATGCTTCTCGTTTCGCTGGAGCACCAGAGTTGATGGGAAAGCACTTGCCAATTGATTGAGAGTGTCTTCACCAGACCTGCTCAATCAATGCCACTGCATCAATGGCTGTGGTCCCAATGGAGTGCCATATCGAAGACAAGCCCTAAGAAGTCTGAACTGAAGATGTGCAAACTCAGATTTTTCAAAGGTTTATACACTTGGCCAAATTTGGGTTGCTTGTCACAGGGATGGCAAGAAGTACCTCTCTGACCCCAGGGCAACCCCATGCCAAATTTAAGTCTCTGATCCAAAAGCATGAAGGTGCTAGAGCTACTAACATGGCCAAAACTATGTATTTTTCCTTAATATTGTTCTCAGAAACAGCTGAATCCATTCCCAAAAAGTTCAGCCTGAGGCAGACACCTGGCATGGAAAATTTCAGCTTGACCAGTTAAAGTCATAAGTAGCTGAACCCAGAGTTTCATAGGAAGTGTACAGCAACCTCAGCGTAGGCACTGCTACAGCTATGCCTACAATACTTTCCTTTTTGTTCTGTGTGCCTGATGTAATAATTTCTATTATCTTATTTTTGTGCATTGCAACTATAGCTGACTCTACACCTGGTGTAAGCATATAGCTGAAGTAAGTAGCTGAGTTAGAGTGATGGACCAGCTGGACATTACACTGCAGTTTAATCGTCCAGCTATAGTTCGTATGGAGCAGATGTGCATCTTCAAATAAAATGGAAATCAATAGTTCTACTGAGAGGAAAGGAGCTGAAGCAATGAATGGAAAAGAACACTGTACCTTCTCTTCCTCTTCAAGAACTAGGAGATCAAGTGACATCTCATGGAGCGGATACAATAAGCTTCTGCTGTCTTCTACATTTCCAGTGAACTTTTCCCATCTTGGTTTCTCTGTTGCTGGGAGGCTCCAGCTGGATAAAGCTTTGTTAATAGTTCTAATTATGTTTGTTTATTTATTTTAAGATGTTTTTGCAGAAATAAGAAGTGTTCCTCTCTCTCTCTTTTTTTTTTTTAATTTTTCTGCACTGAAGTTATCCTCTCGGATGTTCTGTTTATTTGGGCCTCTTGCCTGGAATCTGTGTTCTTTTCTCTCCTTCATGCCATAACCTGGGTATACAATTTTAATGGGTCTTTACTATGAGCTGAAGTTACTACCAGTTTTGTTCCCCAGGGAACATGGTGAGAGACAGTCTGGGCCATATCCTGGAGTGACTGAGTTTTCTGGCCAGACCTACCTCAACAGCATTTAATTTTGTTTTGGGCTTGCTATACTCTGTATGCTATGGAATGCTACTTGTACTGATTTTGGAAGGTTTTGCACATGTTGCATCACAAAACTATTTCAAGTTATTTACTGTGCTTGATGCCAGACTAATGAGCTTTATGGTATATTTTCATCTCTGCTCTCATTTTTATTTAATATTTTGCTAACTTTGCATAAATCACTTCATCTCTGCACTCCAAGTTCCCATCTGTAAAATGAGGACACTTCCTTTCTCCCACCCTTTGTTTATCTTGTCTATTTAGAAGGTAAGCATTCTGGGGCAGAGACTGATTTTTACTGTGTATATGTACAGTACCGAGCAAGCACAGGGTTCTATCTTGGTTTTGGCCTCTAGGAGTTACCAAAATATCAATGGAATAAAAAAAGCCTCATGTCGTTTTTACCAGGGCTCTTCTATATACCACACATATTTATCCCAGCACATTTTGTTACACTGCAAGCAACTTGTACTGATTGCAGCATTGAGGACAATGGCTTTAAGGGCTGAGTAAAGTTTCCCTGACAGAAAGTCTGTATGGTGTGCTGTGAAGCTTCATGTACAACCAGCTGGAACCAGATGCAGAAGAAAGGAGATGTTGCTAACAGCAGACTACTGAGTAATCAGTAAGCACCACATGTTATTAGGACTATTAAGGAACTTAGGGCTTGTCTACGTGAGAAAGCTACTGTGCAGCAAGCTAGGATATGAATTTACAGTGCTCTAGCTACTCCGCACTAACTTCCCCTGTGGGCACTCTAATGGATGTTAAAAGTGCTTTTGTGCATGTTAGCTTAATACACTTAAAACGTAGTAAACAATGAAGTGTATTAAGCTAACACGCAGGCAGGTACTTTGTGTTCAGTACACACAAGGAGTCCACACAAGGAGTTAGTGTCCTGTAAATTCACACCATGGCTTGCTGTGCACTAACTTCCTGTGTAGACATGCCTACAGAATACCCCATGTGGAAGAATGGTGCAAGTTAAAAGCACCATCACAGTTAAAACTCTCCGTAAGCGTGGAGAACAAGTGGAGGTTTAAACAGTGCTTTCCTTTGTTTCTTCAAGCAATGGTTGCCAACAAAAAAGAAGATAGTCAGAAGGCAGCTTTAGGTCTACCAATAACTGGTTCTGAAGCACCTGATGTGTTTAAAAATTTTCAGTTAAGTCTGGCAGAACAGGCAAACTATGAAACTGTTTTACAGAAACTGGAGGTATACTGCAATCCACATGAAACCATAGAAGTGTTTGTGACTGATCTAAGGCTGAAAAGCCAATTTCCAGTGGTTAACTGAGTTCCTGATAAGAAACTAGAAAGTGACTGGATCTGTAACAAAAACTCAGAGAGACTACTGGAAAACCCAGAATCTGACAAAACAATTAGAATTTGCCAAGTAAAGGACATCACCCAATCCTGAAAGAAGCTTATGGAGGGGTGTACAGTGTTCTGACACTGCATGAGGGAGAAGCCAAAATGCCACAAGAGAGACGTAAGGTAGAAAAGACCTGTGCCGCCAAAAGTTGAAGTCTAGTAAAAAGAGTACATGGAGCTGCAACATGCTGTAGCAATCAATATGAGCCAAGACAATGCTCACCATCTGGGAAAAGATGCAAGAAATGTAATGGACTATTTCACTTTGCAATAGATTGCAAGCACCAGCTGAGTGTGCACTGCATGGACGAAGAGGATGATGACAGCACCAGGTGAATTCCTCATAAGAGCAATGGACAATGCTGCAGCAGAAGATGAATGGATTATCACCCTGAAAGCAAGTGGGACATTTATTCATTTTAAGCGGTCACTGGTGCACAACCCAAGGTGTCACCAGAAACAGTGTTGTTAGCATTAAAAGGAAGGCCACAGGTATTAGCAGATAAACAGGAAACCCTCAGGGCTCACAGTGCTGATCTTATCCCCACTAAAGGCATATGTGACCTAGATGTCTGGGTAAATAAAATGGAAAAAAGATACAATTTGGAATACAATACAATTTGGAAGGGCAAAGAACCAAAACTATTGAGAAAAAGTTTAAGAAAGTCTTCCAGGGGATAGGGAAACTCAGAGTACAGAATAGAGCTGAAAGAGCCCAACTTCCCCATAATTTATTACCCTAGGAAAGTTCCCTTTGCCCTACAGTAGAGGCTGAACAAGAAAATAGATAAGCTCATTGTTCTGAGAATCTTCGGGTAAATAGAAAAACCAACTGAGTGGGCTCACTGGTCATTATAGAGAGAAAAAAGGACAGAACCCTTAGCCCGCATATAGATATAAAAAAATTAAATACTTACGTAAGATGGGAACGAACATTTTCCACTACCTCTACAAGGGGAGAAATTTTGGGGAGATGGCTGATGCCAAGTATTTTTCTATCCTTGATGCATTGGTTGGTCCTTAGACAAACAGAGCAATGTTTATCTATATTTGGAAGACACTGTTCCACAGACTGCCATTTGGGTTGTGTTGGACACCTAAGGTGTTTCACCAGAAAATACAACAATATGTTTATGGTATAGATGGCACTAAGGTTTACTTGGATGATGTTTTGATCTAGGGAAAAACAGCAGAAAACCACGAACAGAAGCTCTGAACAGCTTTGGAAAGAACCAGAGATGCTGTGCTAATGCTAAACAAAAACATGAATTTCATGTAATGGAAATAACATACCAGGGACAGAAGTTAACACAGTGAGATCACAGTAACAATGACACCAAATGTCAATTGACACCAATATGCCTGCCCCAAAAGACAAGGAAGGGCGTGTGTGTGCAAAGATTCCTTGGAATAGAACTACGTAGGGAAACTGGTGGCTAATCTAGCTGTTTGAACCAGCACTGAATGCTCTAGAGAGAGTAATAGATGTGCAAAGATGTCCAATGGACATAGGATACAAATCCTAATTAAGAGTTTGAGAAACTGAAGGAATTAAAGAGGCCCTCGTCCTGCAGTACCATTACAGTAAGCACAAAACTAAGTTGTCCATGGATGTCCCCACGAGGATATTGACACAGACCTTTTACAGCAACATGGCCAAAACCGGAGACTGGTGGCTTACATAAACTGAATGTCAATACGCTTAAACAGAGAAGGAAGCTTTGACCTTAGTTCATGAGTGTAAAAAGTCTCACGTCTCCATTTGTGGGAGGCTTGTAATTGCTGAAACAGACCATAAACCACTTTCAGTCATTGTCAAAAAGAGGCATTGCAAACCCTACCCCTAGAACACAGAGGTTATTTTTTAGTTACAAATGTATGATTTGCAAATTGAATTGAGAGAGATTTGATGGTTGCGGACTCTCTCTAGAGTGTATAGCAAAAGTGCAGGGGAACAAGTCCGCAGCCAGACCAGTCTCAGGTGAAATGGGCCCCGTGATTGTGCCAGCTACTGCTCAGGATGCGACCCTGAAGAATGCAATTAAGGCTCCAGGACAGAATACTCCTCGCCTTTATCATCAGTGTAAGGGAGAGCTCTCAGGATTAGACTGGATTGTATTACAGGCACCAGGATAGCGATTTCTAAGGTGTTACAGAAAAATGTTAAAAAGTATACAGGAAAGCCATTTAAGGGTTGAAAAAAAAGATCAAAGAGAAGGGCCAGACATTTTATATTGGCCTCAAACAAACAGCAACACTGAAGAAGCTGTTAAGGCTTTTTGTGTAGGTCAAGAATGCAGGCCAAACAAAACAAAAGAGCCCATTTTGATGGCAAAAGAAAAATTGGTTCTCTGGAGCAAAGCAGGCATAGATTTGTTCACACTGGATGGAACAGACTATATACCTGCCCCAAACTATTAGTCTCACTTCCCTGAGATAGCCTTACTATAAGAAACTACAGCTAAAGAGGTGATAATGAATGTCAAATCTATTTTTGCTAGACATGATAAACCTGGCATAGCAATGGTATATTTGACAATGGAGCAGCGTTTAGGGGGCATACATTTAAGCAGTTTCCAGTGAAGTACTAGTTTAGACATGTAATTGTTACTCCCCCTTATCCCCAATCCAGTGGACTGATGGAAGACTGTCAGAATAATAATGCACCTACAGAAAAAGGCAGCTGAGTCAGACTTTGATCCAGATTTAAGACTGTTAAATTACAGAACAGTAACCTGCTGACATTTCATTCAACAGAAAACTGACAAAAAGACTGTCTGCATTGTTAGAACCTGACGTCCATGTCACTGAGACTTGCAGATATATAACAAGAGCATAAAGCAAAGCACAAAACCCCACTATGATTTGGAGTCACGGGAATGGCCAACACTTTAGGAAAATGACACTGCATCTCTGTGATGTCACAAAAAGTTTTAGAGGGTCATGGGAGGTTGTCACCCCAGATTCACACAGACTTCAGAGGAATAGACAAATCTCAGTCTGAAGGGAGTTGAGGGGGGGTACTAAGATGGACATTCTGCCTGAGGGTTCTCAGGTAGGCAATAACCACAGCAAGATGAGCCAACAGAGCTCTAGGCCATGGAACAACCAGAACAAGGGGACTTGCCGCCTCCTGACAGAACTAGTGCTGAGGGGAGGCCCCGCATATCCAAGAGACAGTACAAACGACCTCATAGAGTAATTGAACACTGGTAGCTTCATTATATCCAACCTAGTAAGTATTTGCAATTGTGAGTTATAGTAATATTGGGGGAGGGTTACGTGTAACTGTTACTCAGTTTTGGCATGCAGGGAAGATGTCGGTATAGGGGACAGTGTCTTTAAGGGCTGAGCTTCCCAGACAGAGAATCTTGACAGGGCACTGTGAAGCTTTGGGTTTTGATGCACAGCCAGTCAGAACTAGACAGAATAAAGGAGGTCTCTTGCAAGCATCTTCAGAACTGAGTGCTAATCCAAGAAGTTGTTGATAATGCTTGGAAGGGGAATTTTTTTTTATTCCACTGCATTGCACGTAATGGTTATCCCAGGGGGGATACTGTTTTGCTTGTATTACGCTTATTTTGAAAAGGCTGACAAGTCTCTCAAAAAAAAAAGTTTAAGTGGCGGAAGAGTTGCCAACCTGATCTAAACTTCAATAACAAACAATGGATTTACAGATGTATTAAGAAATTTTTGCTACATTGGAAACAGCTGAAGATAATATAAACCCTGCTGGATTTCTGCCAAAATGTTCTAACTTAATATATGCAACAACATACAGTGGAATTGCAGTAAGGAAAATAAAGATTTATTGTGCATGCAGTGGCATTTTCCCAGGGTGTGTGCTTCTTTGAAGGAGAATATTGGGAAAATAAGTGTGATTTGAAATGATTTATTTAGCCCAGGGGTGGCAACCCGCGGCTCCGGAGCCGCATGCGGCTCTTTAGCCGCGGTAAGGTTGCCGACCCCTGATTTAGCCTATGGCACAAAACATTTTACGAATAGCAATCTTGACAGGTTCCCAGACATCACGAATCACAAGAATTAGTTATTGCAAATCCAGCCAGAATGCCAAGACAGCATTTGTTAAATGCTGGAAAAATGCACCCAAAACCTAATGGAGTGGGGCACTGGTCTGGGAGATCTAGATGGAGTCAGTCATCACCTAAAAAACCAAAAAATGATGGTCTTACTTTCTTGACAGCTTTGATTAACAATCATGAGGATTTGCTGTATTTGGACTTATCCTTTGAAACCCTCACTCACGTGAGGAGTTCACTGAATTCAACAGCACTATTCAGATCATTCCAGAAAGGAACACAGGACCTGCCCCATAGTTTATCTGCAGACTCTGTGAGTATATAGGTATGCTTGTACACAAATGGGCACAGTGCGTGCACAGGAACCACAGCTATACTGTGAGTATTAGGTTTTTTTGCCTCTTTTAATTGTGACACTGTGTGTATTGAATTACTTATATTATTGCTTTCATAACTTTTCTCCTTTTCTGCTCCACTTTCTCTTCTGAAAGTAATAAAAAGATTACTCAGAAAAAATAGAAATCTGAAAGAATTGCTCCTGAAAAAGAGGGGAAATATGCATGAATCTTACAGAGCATGGCCATGCTTGTCTAGTCGGAACATTTTATAGAAGAAGCTACTAAATCAGAAGTGTTAACAATATTTTGTTATCTGGGCCAGATTTTCAGACATGATCAGTGCCCAGCAGCTTCCATTGTTTTCAGTGGCTGAAGTTTACAAACTTTAAGTGTTGCTTGTGCTCAATTTAATGACACTGCAACAGCACAGCTCTGTGGAAGGGATCTGTGTGAGTAAAGATAAGAATTGTTAACACTTCGTTGGAATCTTCCATTTTAAAGCTCTTACCTCCCTTCACAAATATGAATGAGTTAGCCATAACATAAGTCCCTGAGGTCAGTAAATATTAGAGATCGTTAGTTTATTATTCAAACATTGACATTACTTATCAATGAGCTTACTGAAAAATAATTGTGTGTGATATTAAAATGGTTCTAGAGCTAGTTGAATACTTATCAGATCAATGAATAATGGCCACATCCATTGAATACTTGTATTCAATGAACATTTTATGCTGCTCTTCAGCTAGCTCAACCAATAATCATCACTCCTATTTGACATCTGGTAGAGTCTAAGGGATTTATGTGACTAGACCAAAAGTGCACAGTACATTTATGGCAGAGTTAAAATATAGAACCCAGGGACAAGGATCTTAGAATTGCAAGTGCAAAAAGTGAACAATGGAAGAAAGCACTGTGTCCTCCAGTGCGGAACACAATTACTACAGATGCTCACAACCCTGTTAAATGCACTTTTAACTGCAGATATAGTTACTGTGACTATGCATATGCACGGGCAGCCATGGTAATTGCAAGTTCATTTTTGCCTGCAAAATTGTGTGTGTCAAGTTCTAAAAATCTGACTCAATCCCCTGCTGCAACCTCTAGATTATGCTTTCTTCAGACCAAAAAAGACACATATCAATGAGCACACAACAAATTATTTTGCAGACATAACAGCAAATCCCAATATGCCCTTTTTCTAATGTGTGAAACAAATGATCTCATTTAGAACCCAAGAGGCATGGAAGCAAGTAAACTGAACAGAGGAGGCATAAACACAGCTCGTGTTTTTCCTAGAAGAAAGAAAAATTCTTTTGAAACAAATATGCTCATGCACATGTGATCGAGGGCAGCTTTTTGGGACACAATCCCTCTTGTCAGTCACCCTGGATTCAGAGAAACAATCTGGACTAGTTGGCGTAAGGCACAACTCCAGCCCATCACCAGGCTTTTGGAAATGAAAGGAAATAATGAGTCCCTCCTACTGAGATCACGACAATTTCTCCTTCCCCACCACAGCTCATGTTAAATGCTGTGCAAAATGGTGTGTTTTAGAAGCAACATTTAACATGTCTCATTCCAGGCCTCATTCCTCACATGGATTATTTTGTTCAGTGGGTACAGAACGTTTTATTGGTTAGAGTACAAGCTGAGGACTGACCATATGGCACGAGTCTCAGCACTTCTCTTCTTTCCATCTCTGAGTCCTTGAAGAACAAACAGTTTTGAAAACGTGTCCTTTGTTCCAGGTTGACTCTCAATATTCTTTTAATTGTCTGCCATTGTGATTGTCATTTAAAAGGGAAATGTACAGCTAGAAGCAACAATCTCAGGGTCCGCAATCTGAGTTACTGCACAGAATTCTTTCCCTGCTGTCTGGCTGTTGGGTCTTGCAGAAATGCTCAAGGACCAACTGACTGCCATATTTGGGGTCAGGAAAATATTCTCCCCTGGATCAGACTGGCAGAGACCCTGCGTTTTTTCCCCCCTTCCTTTGCAGTATGGGGCACAGGTCAATTGCAGGTTTAAACTAGTGTAAATGGTGGATTCTCCGTAACTTGAGGACTTTAAATCATGATTTGACGAGTTCAGTAACTCAGTCAGAGGATAGGATCTATTACAGGAGTGAGTGGGCAAAGTTCTGCAACTTGAATGTACAGGGGGTCAGAGTAGATTACCATGATGATCCCTTCTGGCCTTAAAGTCAATGAGCCTAAGGCTATGTCTTCACCGATGGAGGCAAATTCGCCGTCATCAGATCGACTTATCTGGATCGACTGAGTGGTCAGTGAAGACCTGCTCAGTCGATCCAGAAATCAACATATTAAAACCACCTTCTCAAACAGCATAGCGCTGCGTCGTGCAGTGCAGTGAAGACGGCACGCAGAACAGAAGCAGAGACGTCGACAGGAGTTACACAAGTTTTTTGCATAGCTTGCGTAACTCCGGTCAACTGCCAACGAATCTCCAAGGTAAGTGTAGACAGGGCCTAAGATTCTGTACCTACAGTATTTGGAACCTTTCACCTTTCCTGCCAGACCCTGTAAAAACCATTCCCTTAACCACTCCGACATCTGGCTATTGGGACCCACTTGGACTAGCGCCTCCGAGGCCCCGCTGCTGAAGCACCTGCTGACACAGTACACTGGAGAAGCTACTGCCATCCTAAGGGTTTGGGGTACAGAGTAAACTCAATAATTACAGTATTATCATAGCACTCAGGGGTCACAACTAGGACTATAATCTTATTGTGGTAGGTGTTGTACTAACATGGAGACAGACAACCCATCTGGAAGAATTTATAGTCTTCCCTTTTTCCCTGTTAATGCGCCTTCATTCCTTTTCTCTACAGCTCCATTTTCTCCTGTATTATTTTCTTAACCTTTTCTTATTCCATATTCTTTCCCCTTTTGCTCTTTGTAAAGCAAACAAGACTTCACAGAAAGTGGCTTCGTGTTCCCTGTTTTGTCTCTTCCCCATTTCCCTCCCTCAACTCCCACCATTTTATTTCTCTTAATATGTTCTCTACTCCTATCCCTCTAAACCTACTTCCCTCCCTTCTTATCATAGAATCACAGAAATATAGGGGGACCTCAAGAAGTGTTATGGCAGGACCAGCTATACCTAGACCAACCCTGTCAGGTGTTTGCCCAACCTGAGAGCAGGACAATTATCTCCTGTGTCTTACATATGACACTCGTGTTAAAACATCCCAGAATGATATTATCCTTTTTCACAGCTGCATCACATTGCTGGCATGTTCAATTTGTGATCTTCTACAACACCCCGATCATTTCAGCAGTATTACCACCCCAGCCTGATATTCTCCACTTTCTAGCTGTGCATTTGATTTTTCCTTCTGAAATTTAATACTTTCCACTTGTCTGTATTGAACTTCATCTTGCTGAATTCAGACCACTTCTCCAATTTGTCAAGATCATTTTGAATTTTAATCCTATCCTCCAAAGTGCTTGCAATGCTTCCTTGCTTGAGGTCATCCACAGATTTGATAAGCACATTCTCCACTTCATTATCCAAGTCATTAATGAAAATATCGACTAGTACCAGGACAGACCACTGTGGGACCCTCTTAGATACATCCTCCCAATTTGACAGCAAACCTTTGGTAACTACTTTTTTGGGTAAGGTCTTTCAACCATTTACGCATCCACCTTACAGTAATTTCCTCTTGGGTAGGAGGATAATTTAGGCCACTCTGCAACCCATCCACATGGTGGTACCTGGTTACTTTAAGTCAGATTTCTCACAACACAGGGTACGTCTACACAGCAAAACAAAACAAAAAACAACCAAAACACACACACACACCACGGCAGCAGGTATCAGAGCTTGGGTCAAGTGACTTGGTCTTGCACTACAGGGCTAAAAATAGCTGCACAGATGTTTGGGTTCAGGCTGGAGCATGGGCTCTGAGACCCAGAGAGGAGAACAGGTCTCAGAGCCCAGGCTTCAGCGGAACTCTATCCTGCTGTTTGTAGCCCTGTAGAGCAAGCCCGAGTGAACTGACCTGAGCTCTGAGACTTGCTGCCAAGTTTTTTGTTTTGCTGTGTAAATGTATCCAGATGATTGACTCAGCCCTGTCTTTGCCTTCAGACATTGGTGTGACTTCATCCAGTATTCCCAACAAATGGGCTGCAGGGAATCGAGAGCTATAATAGCAAGTCAATGGATAATATAATATATTCACAAATACAGAACCCTTGGCGGAAGACCAAAGCTCATCACCAGATGAAACACCTCTCAGAGGGCTTACGTCTGAACGGCACTTGCAGTTTGTCATGTCAACCTGCTTATGTCATAGAGATTCATTTGTCATTTTATTTTCCCTTTGACTAGTTCAGCAGACACTTGTTTATTTCTCTCTGGAAGTCTTTTCTTGGTGGAGAATAAATTACACGGAGAGACAAGGAAAGGTCACATATTCAAACAGTGTCAGGTTTGTTGCTAGATTGATGGGACTCAGCTGTGGATCCCCCAGAAGCGCCATAGTCAGAGGTTTGCCCTTGTAATCTGAAGTAATTTGCCAGGGGGTCTCTGAAGGGAGACACCAATTTCACTGCTATCTATCCAGTACCTTTGTAAATTTTTGTGCTTATGTACTAACTTCAGTAGAATGCCAGAACATGAACATCTAACTCTAGCTTTTCTGTATTGCTTAATAGGGATGGATTTACCAGCATGTCTGCAAAGGAATGTATAGCATAAGTGGGAAGAAGCTAGGATTATTTAGTTTGTTTTTCATGAGTAACTTTCACATTGGTACCTATCACAATGACAGCACAGAATGAATAATAATATCGTTCGGCTGCCAAATAGTTAGTATAACATATAGGGATGGATTTATTAAAGTTTCATAAACAATGTGCTGAGCTCTGTTCCAGAGTAGAACACCCTTTTCTCATTGCAGAAAGACTGATTCTTGGAAGATATATATTTCAATATAGTTCTTCAGAAATATGTTTTTTATAGCAAAAATTTTGCAAGCACAACTTTAGTTACAGTCTAATTGTTTCTTCAGTTACTGACAGAGGCAAGAAATCACATCAGTATTTTTCACAGCTGGACACATGAGGATGGGCAGACTGTGGCTACTGGAGAGAAGAGGACAAGAAAGAATTCCACACAGTTAGATGTTTCCAATAGATGATAGTTTCTCAATATGGAAACTGTGGAAGATACCTCTCAAGATCCAGCTGGTTCAAGGGAATAGAGAAATGTACAGGATGCACTTATAGCAACTCGGCCCAATCTATAAGAAAAGCAATCTTGCCCATACAGAGTTCTCCAACTATCCAAGGAGGACAGACAGTCCTTGTTGGGGATTTGCTACTCAGAAAAATCAAAATAACCTTCTTCAAGGGACAAGCAGAAACCGGATGGTGTGCTGCCTTCCTGGAGCCAAGACATGAGATGTCATTCTAAGATTGGATAGCCTTCTGAAGTCAGCAGGCAAGGATCCACTGGTGATGGTTCATATCAGCACTAGTGACACTGCACTGTGGGATATCTTGCAGACAATAAATGACTTCAGGGAACTCAAAAGCCTGGTGAGGAAGAAGAATATCCAAGAGGTTTTCCCTAAGATTCTGCCAGTCCCACAAGCAAAGGAAGACAAGAGACAGAAAATTCTTGAAGTGGATCACTGTCTAGGTATGTGGTGTAGGATTCACAGTTTTGGTTTTGTGGAATATTGGTCCATCTTTTATGGGGAAAGGAAGCTGTCTAGTTTGAATGGCCTCTACCTCAGCAGAAGAGGAACCAGTCTCCTAGGGGACAAGCTGGCTAGTAGTCAGGAGGACATTAAACTAATAAAAAGAGGGCTGAAAGGAGAACTCATTTAGCACAGAATCAAGATGCTGAAAATAAAATTAATCAAGAAACAGAAGGACATGAAGAGAAGAAAATTTTTAAGTGCCTGTACACCAATGTTTGTTAACTAAGAACTAACAAACAACAGGAATTGGAACTGCTCATTTATGAAGATAAATTTGATCTAATTGATATTTCTGAAACCTGGTGGGATGATTCACATGATTAGAATATTAAAATCAATGGTTATAAGCCAGCTAGGAAGGATCAAGTGGGCAAGAAGGGGTGGGGGAATGGTAGTCTGTGTCAAAAATAGAATTATCTGTTTCCAAGTCTCTGATAACTTGAAAAAAAATTGTACTGAATGCTTATAGATCAACAAACTAACAGATAAAGCACAAGATAGAGTACTAGTTGATGTCTGCTACAGACCACCAAAATCACACTAGGATGGCTGTCTCTTTATGCAATTATCTGTAATGTGTAAGCAAAAAAAAAAAAAAGGCTAAACGATCTTCGAGTCTTCAATTTGAGTGGCATGTGCTGGAGGTCTCATGCTGCCAATACTAAAGCATGCTAAGGATGTCTAAATATTATAGATGATAATTTCCTACCTTAAAAATGTTGCAACCAACATGGAGGAATTCTGTATTAGACTTTGTTTTAACAGCTAAAGAACTGATTGCAGAACTAAAAATTAATAGCAACTGAGGTACAAGTGACTGTAATATGATTATATTTATAATGTGCAAATAGAATAAAATCCAGACCAGTGTGTGTGTGTGTATATAATTTCAGTGCTTTAAAAGGGCCCCCCTTGGGCTCCTGAGAAGCAGAGGTGAGTGGTGAGTGAGAGTTCAGTCTTACCTCTCCAGTGTCCCCATGTGCCACTGTGATGCGTTTTCTCACTGGAGAGAATGTTTCCTGGGCTGGACCATGGATTTAAAAGTGGTTGTTGCTTTAGCCCTCCAGCAAAAAAGTCCTTCTCTTCTAAGGCAAACCAGAAGAGTCTAAGTAGAAAACAAACAGGCCCTTTATTAGTGCTTTCCAGGAGGAAGGGGCAGGCCAGGAGTTTCTGCACCACCCCTCTAGGTAACACTATAATGGCTGGGGTAATGAACCACACTTGTTGGCAGGGCCCCCACATGGGGGGGTACACTCTACCTGGGCCTGGCCCAGGCTGCAACCTCCATGGGTATGTGTGTGGGAGTGGGCCTGTGTTGCAAGTTTGTACTGGGCCTGAAAAAATTATGCTTGGGCCCTGTTTAGTGGGGGAGGCAGGACAGAGCATTGCCCTATGCTGAAACTATCTGGCTCCATTATTTCCTACAGTGCCCATCTCTCCTCAGGCCTCCTCCCCTTGCTCCTTAGTGCACAAGCACTTCTTCAAGGGCCTTCTGTAGCTCACCTCCACGCCTCTTTCCTGGACCGTTACTAGCTTCTTCCCTGTCTGCTTCCTCTCAGCAGGGAGAGACTACCAGGCTTCTCCTCTGTTTCTAGAGCATCTTCCAGGACAGTGCTGTTCCTGCCAGTCCTTTCACCTAATAAAAGCAGCCTGCTCTGAGATCTCCCAGCAGGCCCTGTGCTTAGCCAGCTGGCCAAGGGAAAGAAAAAGAGAAACCCAGCCCCAGGTCAGAAGCAGAGCTGGAAACTTAATGCCTTAAAGGTACAGGCCTCCTTTAGCTTCCTAGGGACTAGCCCATGTCCAGGGCAGGGTCCATCCATTTCCAGAGCCTCATTTTTTTCCATCCAGCCCTGACTGGCTTGCCTTGGCCTATGCAGTTTATCCAGCCAGCGTGCCTCAAAGAATAGGCAGTCTCTCTCATCAAATAACCCCTTTCTTCCTTATACATTTCAAGTTCTTCCCACAAGGCAGCCATCTCAGCTCCCAGTCTCCAGTTAATCTTTTTTGCTGGTGGCTCTCAATCCCTATTTCATGCAAACAGCATAAAGTATCCAGATTAATCGGCCACCCATATTTTATCCTGGAATTCTCTTCTTTCAGAGCTGCCCCCTCACCTGAACAAATTTCAAGTGAATAGATTGCCTCAGCTAGTAGTGTTACTATTGTTAATTTTATTCTTAATTCCTTTTATTAACTGCTCCAGCGTTTGAGATTGTTTGGATCCAGGGCTTTAGGTCAGGGTTCAGATCTGGGGGAGGGTGGACAGTATTAATAACAGTAGCACTTAAGCATTTACGTAGCACTTTTTATCCAGAGATAGGAGCTTTACCTGCAATAAATTATAACAACAAGCAGTACTATCTTATGCAAACTTTCTTTCTAGATTTCACAACAGCTGAAACAGGAAGAAATATTTGTATTTATGTGCTGTTTCGCTGATGCTAAGAGAACTGAGAAGGACTAAAAGAAAGGAAAAGATTTCAGGGCTCTCTCTAGATGGTAAGCTCTTCAGAGTAGGGACCTTGTCTTCTAATTGGTTTATTAATCAAATAGGTCACTTTTGATGCTATATAAATAATAATAAAAGAAGGGAAGAAAGAAAGAGACAGGCAGAGGGAAAGGTCCCTTTAGACAGGGGTGACCAAATTGTGACCTGTACGCTCCTAAAATGCCATCTGTGGTCACCATCTTTCTAAATTTGGTTCAAAGGCCACTGAAGTAAATGTGATTCTTTCCATTCACTTCAAAGGGCTTTGAATCAGGCTGTCTGGCAACTAAAAGGGGAAACATGATCAGCTTCAGGATTTTATTGCTGTGTAACTCAAGCAACAAGTGACTTAATATATAATAATCACAACACACTGTATTTCTGGAGAGCTTATTGATTTCACTGCATTGTATTCACATTAATCGTCATATATTAATTTCTGTTTATAATTTGAGAAAGATGTGTGTGCCACTAAAAACACGTTTGCAGTTCTACAGCATCTTCTATTCCGTGAACAGGAAAATATTGTGATTAATGCTGGAGTTAAGGGCGGGGAATGAGATTTTAATTGTGCCTGTTAAACAACTACAATAAAAAACAATGATTGGATGCATTTATTTTTAAAATATACATCATATGTGAATTAGGTTCTGTTTCTGGGCTGCTGGCTAGTTGTAAGAACAAACATCTGTGTCGCAGAGTTTTGTGGTATTACTTCTCAAACCCTTACAATCCAGTTCTAATACAATGTTTATTATGAGGGGAGTGTATCCTGGAAGTCTGGTTTTTTTTAAAGGTTTTCCTTTAGGGTTGGACTCCCTTGTTTAAACATCTCTAAAGCTTTTAGTAACTCATAACTATTTTGTGTAGCACCTGTTTGGAGACCAAATGCTATGGGATTATTGGTAGAAAGTATCTGACTGAATAATCAATCCCCACCCCACAAGTATTTATAAGATGGGGAGACAAGGATCAGGCAAATATGTTAAAAACAAACTATTTATTAAAGATAACCCAAGGGTGCTTCATTACACTAACATACTCAGATTTTCAAATATAGAATCTGTGAGATTACTTTTCTTGGGAATTCCTGCCATCAATCTACTCTAATGGCATCCCTTTCAGCTGCTGCACATTCCAAAACTCCTTTAGTCTCAGCTCTTTCTCTATTCTAGACATAGCTCTCCTTCCAGTCAATTACAAGTAAGTTCTTCTCAAATATTTACACTCAAGAATGAGACAGATTCTCCGACTTCCTTCACTCCCTTTGAGCTGCTCATGTGGCAACTGGCTGCATCTCCCTACCTGGGGATTGTCGGGTGTGGGGAAGTACCCAGTGGGTGTCATGCCAGATAACCACACACACACCACTCCCCCTGCAGCCCACCCGCACAGGCAGTAGGAAGGGGCATGCTGGAGCTATGGAAGAGGGTAGGGTATCAATGATAATGCTTAGCATCTATGAAGCACATTTTAGCTGTAGATCTCAAGGTGCTTTACAGAGTACTTGTGCCCATTTTAAAGATTTGGAAACTGAGGGACAGAGGTGAAAAGTGATTTACCAAAGTCAAATAACAAGTCAAAGGGAAAGCTGTATAAGAGAGTGTAAATTAGGTCTCTTGATTTCCTTTCTATTGGGCCACATTGCCTCCTCATAACTCCTTCTTGCTGGGAATATCTTAAAAAATTCACTTTTAGGTTTTTTGAGAAGGATGATATAATATTTCTAGTGCACTTTTTAGAACGTTAAGCTCTCAAACAGTTTCACAAAACCACCTTTCTCATATGTCAAAAAGTGAGTAAAGTTCAATCCCTAGACATCATACAGAATCACCATATGAAAGATTAGCAATCATTCTTTTTTTGTCTCATTACTAATTCAGCATTCTTCCAGTAAATTAATTAATTAATAATAAGATAATTAATTAAATTATGAATTGTGCTTATTGGTATGCTCTCCTGGAACTTGGAAGACTAGAACGGAAATATCTACATTGGGCCTGTTCTAGAAAAAATGACTGAGAAAGCAGACATTTTGTCGCTGTATTGGATTGCAGGTGTTTGCATCTGTACAGCTTCAAAATGATCTGTAAAACACTATTTCCTGCTCTCTCCCACAAGTTAATATGATTTGTTAGCATTAATAATAGAAGATTGATGATGCAGGTCTAAAATGAAAAGTTATATATCTAATCTTGCAGTTCTCAAATTAATATTCCAGATTTATTCAACATTTCTGAACCTAGCACATTTACTGAAATTGCTTATTGAGTAATCAAAAGCATGATCTTTGTGCAAATTATTGATGTGACATTCAATGTGTATTTTCAGACAACTTCTGATTTGTGACTTATTAACCAATGTATTTGTCTAACATGAAGGCCTACAAATAATGCATGACGAAGGGTTTGTTTCTGTTCCTAGTTACTCTGCTGGAAATCGGGAAGTGAAGTGAATGTAGACGAGAGCAGGGTCAGGTTGACAGAATCCATAAATAATAATCTCTTTCCTAAGGATCTCTCTCTCTGCAGTGGACGTTACATCTAATCTTCTTCTATGTCTTTTACAGCCCAAATAAGGTCATTTGGTCAAAACCTTGCCATTTGGTTCTTAATGTCTAAATCTTGATTGCTAATTCTACGATATATTTTATTACCTTTTTGTTTACACTGCACTCAGTTTGCTGACACAACATCCCCAGTCTTTTAAAACTGAAAACAGCACATGTAAGAAACAGCAGAATACATTTATCAGTCCATAAAATATGATAAAGTGATGATACCGTTACGTTGTTGCTTTCTTTCACTGTTTCTCTTAATACTTCATTATTAGGGAAAAGGAATTTTTTATATTGCAACAAAAGAAAACTCTGATAATAAAACTACAATTTAGAATCGTCTAATTTGGAAATTATTAAACCATCAATTTATAAACAGTGTTTTCCATTGTCTATATTAGGGAGTTCTGAGAACCATAAACCTCTTCTCTTGCAGATAGGTGAAAATGCAATGTCAAGCATTATGCAGTGTAGTTGTAGCTGTGCTGGTCCCAGGATAGTAAAGAGACAAGATGGGTGAGGTAGTATCTTTTATTGGACCAGCTTCTGTTGGTGAGAGAGACAAGGTTTCAAGCCACTCAGAGCTCTTCTTGAGATCTGGGAAAAGTACTCCCTGTACACAGAAAATGCAAGGTGGAATGGATTGTTTTGCACAAGTTGTTAGCTCATAGTATGTGGGCCCATTCAAGACAATGGATTACAAGTCCACTAACCCCTTATTTTTGTCCTATGATTGCAGCAATGTTAACAGGCCACTCTATGTTGAATGGTCCACATGCCAGGCAAGTGATCTAGCCACTTAAAAGTTTATAAAGTACATGCTTAACTTTAAGCAGGGGACTGTATTGAAGTCTATGGGATTACTCTTATCGTTACAGTTAAGCACATGCTTTCCTGGATCAGGGCCAAACTTCAGTGTAGCGCTATTGACTGAGCTTCGAGGCTCACTATTACTTGAAACTCTGATTTAACTAATAATTCTAAGAACACACTGTGATCCTGTCTTTTCAGCCTAGCTTTGGATTAATTAACTGCTTGTTTAGTCTCCTGCTTCTGATATTTTATAGCTACATGTGGTAAAGTGTTGTCACTTTTAGAGACATGTGACTAATGCTACATAAATGTTGTTGTTTATGAAGAGGTGTGGTCTGAGCACAGAACTGGGTGGAAGAAATGTCTGACAATCATCCTCTTTGTGTTATTAGATCTGAATATAGTATTTACACTCTCTGCCTAAGATTTTACATCTTTGAAAACAGGCAACAAGGCAATAATACTGAGTTTCTTAATTCAGGGAACATGTTATTTAAGTGAGCTTTTACATAAAGTGTGGCTATTGAATAACACACACCAGAGTTTGGGCTTGGGCTTTTTGGAGGGAGATATGGGAGGAGAATTATGTGTTTGCCTGATGAAGTGGGAAAGTGCACTTATGAAATAGCAGAAATCGATCGTAATTGTCTGCAGAGTTTTTTTCCATAAAAGTGGGCGTAGGGAATGCACTGAAGTGAATTAAGATCATGATTTTAAAGTACTTTTGATTGCAGCCCTACGTGTTAGTACTAAAGTACATTTTTAAAAAACCTTGGTTTGTTTTCGTTTAAGATGCCTTCAGTGCATTTTGCTAACTTTTGGCCATCAACTGACTCACTGTAATCACTTTATTCCTTTGTAATGCATTAAACTGAACCAAGTGCAGCAAGACGACACACCTGATTCCCTGAGAAATCCCTCACCATCTCATTAAACGGGGGCTGCATTTTGCTCCCCCACCCCGCGATTAAACATTAAATAATCCAACTATAACTATATAGCTATATGCGTTTGGTCAGGCCAATACTTGCCTTTCATTTGATCAGGGAAAGCATTGTTACTTCCAACCTAAACAAACAAATTCAGATCTTTAAACCCACACATGGTTCCCACTGAATCTTTACATTTTTCTTCTGTTAGTATTTAATATTTTACACTGCAGTAGCACATGGAGGCCACTGGCAAGATCATTGAATTACGCTCAGTACAAACACATAGTACTAAAGCCTCTCTGCCCCCAAAGAATTTGCATTCTAAATAGACCTGGCAGGC
>ML675625.1:19346125-19388437 GCA_007922155.1 Mesoclemmys tuberculata
TTCAGAGCAGCACCCCAGAAAGGGCGGGGGGGAGACCCCCGGGGGTGTTCGGAGCAGCACCCCGGAAAGGGCGGGGGGAGACCCCCGAGAGTGTTCAGAGCAGCACCCCGGAAAGGGCGGGGGGGAGACCCCCGGGGGTGGTCAGAGCAGCACCCCAGAAAGGGCGGGGGGAGACCCCCGGGAGTGGTCAGAGCAGCACCCCGGAAGGACCCAGAGGGTTGGGGCAGGTGGTGCAGCACCTGGAGCGTGGGCATCCCTCCGGTGAGTTGGAGGTGGGCTTCAGGGAGCAAATGGGGACTGGCTGTCCAAAGAGAGCGAGGCACAGAGGCTCCGTGGGACGTGGCCATGGCTGGGGAGTGACCCCTTGTCGTGAGTTCCTGGAGGACAAGAAAAGGAAGGGGATGAGGCTACTGTGGAGTGAGCCCTTTTCTCCCTTGATGGGGGCTGGTCACCCGAATGAGCCTGCTTGGGAAGGGGGTACTGGGCTCAACTCCCTAGAGTGAGCGAGGCCCCTTCGGGGAGGGAGGAGATGCTCTTTCCTTGAGGAGTAAGGAGAGTCCTCCTCTGGGAGGGAGCTGGGAGCCAGTACAGTGGAGTGAGAGGGAGCTGAGGGTGTTCTCTTCTTCCCTCCTGGGAATGGTACAGGGGATGTAGGACTACCTCTCAGGGATGGGGTGCGCTGTGGGCTGGGGGACCCTGCCCAGAAGAGGGGAGAGACGAGAGAGCCATGGTTCTTGCTGCTGCATCCCTCTCCCGCGTGACTTCCCCAGCTGCTACTCAGCCATCGCGCCAGTTATGAGGACTTTAAGAGCGTGTGACTGTGCACCAACCTTAGAGCAGGTCTTGTCCAGTGAGCTATCATCTCCATGCAGGGAAGACATGACAGCAGCAGCCATATTTTTAGATTGCACAGTCTTTGGGATTGCCCTCAGAAAGTGCCTAGCACTCTGTAGGTACTACCATAGTCAGACTCTACATAATAATAAAGGGAAAGGGTTGTTTGTAGCCCAGTGACCTATCCCATCATGTCCTCTGTACAGAGAGAAAAATATTAATGTCCTGCTCTGAAACATGACTCTCTGGAGATTCCATGTTTGTTGTCTCTCAGTGACCCCAGGGCAAATCTGCTGAGTTTACCAGTAAAAAGATGACTTTTCTCAGTGCCAGCCCTGTCAACTCAGTCTGGGGTTTGGACCAAGTGAAATTCTTTTTGGCTCATGCTTCTTCGCAAGTTAGTTGGGATCTGCTTTTGGAGCTTGGTGCTGGATTTAGTGACCCCCTCCGCTGCAGAGAACTCGTGTGTCATCCAGTCAATGGGACTATCACATGAGGAAGGGCAATCAAGGGTGGAATCAAGCCCTTTGTTAACAATTCTCTTGATGCATGCACTAGAACAGAATCCTCAACTCACCTGCACTAGCTTTGCAGAGCTAACAGAAGTATAAGTGTAGTAAAATCTCATTTGTCACTAACACAAGTCGATAAAATTTAAGATACACTCAGGGAGCAGATTTGTCAAGGTAGAGGATGCCATTTTTTACTTTCTTTTCTGTCCATAGCTGCATATTATCCATGTCATTGACATAGGCACACCCTAAAGTTCCAGCATAATTCTAATCTCTACTATTGCTGTGGCAATAACATAACTTCCACTCCAACCTGTGCCTTAACACAGTCTTTTTCCCCCACAGTCTCTCTCATCACTTTGTTGAGGTGCTGACAAACCTATCAACAAAGTGATGGAGAACAGTGGAGAACATCTTACATGTGTTGCCACTTTAGCACTATGACTGCTGATAAATTAAACAGTATCAGACTCATGGCTGAAGTTCCTGTTACCTATACCCAGCACTTAATGAAGAATTAAGTACAGTGTCTTTTTTGTTTTGGTTAATGTTTGCAGTGTTAGAGCTCAGTCTGGGTGGAGCTTGCACATGTTCAACGGCAGGACTGGGTACATAGATGGGTTAATAGAAAGACCTAGTTCAGGAAGGAGTAACTCAGCCTACAGCCTCAGACTGGGGGCACTCCTGTCTCCTCCAACAAGAAGTCAGAGGGTCTTAAATCTATTCTAAGACCGTGTCTGCACTATGAGCTAGGAGTGTGATTCCATTGCTCGCACACACATACTTGTGCTAACTCAAACATAAATAGCAGTGTAGCCATGGTAGCAACAGCAGGGGCATGGGTTAGCTGTGCTGGGTATGTACCCACGAATTTCAGGCAGGTTTGAACACAGCTAAGCCATGCCTCTGCTGCTACCACCTGTGCTACTGTGACTCCACTGCCTTTTATATTTGTGCTAGCTCAATGAGAACTAGTGTGAGCATGTGTGCGCAAGCAGAATCACAACTGTAGCTCATAGTATAGATGTCGCCTAAAGGGAATGTTTCATGGGCTGCCTCCTGCTGGCCATCAGATAACATCCCTGTGGTAGCCACAACAATTGCACCTTGAAAAAGGTAAGTGGGAAAGACCTTAATGCATTTTTAGCTTTATTTAACTTCAGAAGCTGAAAACAAGGCAGAGGAGCTAGCCCATGTGACCACCCAGCCTTCCACTAATCACAGTTTGGGAACCTTTCCACTAAGATAAACATGCCTTTTTAATTAACTACAAGGACTTCAATTGGTTCAGAATAACACTGAGAAAAATAAAGTAATAGCAAAAATGAAGGAAACAAGTGGGTCCTGACTTACAGGCTGTATCCAGCACCAATTCCTTCATGAATTCACCAACAAATTCCAACTGGAGCTATTGTCAATTGACACGTCTTTTGAACTCTGCCACACTGTAAATGTGTCTGTCTGCAGTAACCAGTCACTCACCCCTGTCCTTGAAGCTCTGTACTTCGTTGCCACTTGGCTTAGTTAAGAGTAATCTTAGCTAAATATTTATCACTCATATTTAAACCAAGGCTTGACTTGTGAACATTTAATAACCAATCACTTCATCTTAAATATTTTCCCCACTAGTTTCAAAACTGATTTGAACTTTTGGGGGTTAGATTCTGCACTCCTTTAAGTCAGTGACAAAAGTCCCTTTTCACTCCAATAGGAAGATTTAGCCTTTGTCGTCTTATCAATGCGGAGCTTGCCAAGCCAATTTGTGGCCCTCATCAGTGACGGGCGAGTCCTCAGCCAACCATCAAAGCTGATCAGAGGACAGTTTTCCGTGATGCGTGACATTGTCTGTTTTTGACCACAATTTTATGTGGAATTCTCTCTTTGGCCCCAGGTGTGAAACCTGGCAGCACACTGACCCTAACCTAGTCAAAATCAGTTCAGAAGGACTCACGAGTGGCATGGCAAATCAAAACCGAGTCAACTACAAGAGACTGTAAAATAACATTAATAGTGCGGGAGAGTGAAGTAGGAGAATTCTGTTCCTTCCTCCCCCCCTTTTTTTTGCTTTTTCTTGTGAGGAAGGCAACAAATGGGATGGAAGTTTGTATTTATAAAAATCAAAGGATCTGATTAGTGGTTTTAGGACATGTACAATTCAACATAAAGGCCTACAGTATGGTTCACTTGCATTGATTTATTAGTCTTTCAGCGTAGTATTTTTTTTAATTTACTCTTTGCATCCTACTCTTCTTAAACTTTTAATTTGGGTGATATGTTATTTGCAACTGAATAAATTAAAAATATCTGTTAATCCAAAGTCATCAAAGTGAACTTGGTGCTTGAATGAGTTTTGGCTTGAGATTGAGGAATATTTAAACCAAGAATGCTTATTTTTAAATCAGTATTTGAGTCTTTGCATCTGTCACTGCTTTAAAACAAGTATAAACTTTTAAAAGCTTCAATTTAAAAAATAACCTAGTCAAGAATTTAAGTAGAGCCTGATCCCACAATTATTACTCATGCAAGTAATCCCATTGAACTCAGTGAGACTATTCATGGTAGGTTTCCAGGGTCAAGCCCTTATTTTTGAAAGATTGGATTTCACCAATAAGTCAATCATATGGTTTTAATTTAAGAGTAGAGAAGGACAGCTTACAATAATGAGACAGGATTCAAACAGACCGATATTTTGATGAGATGGCTTTTGCAGTGACAATAATATAAGCACTTCTACTGCATAATTGTCCAGATGTTGAACACTCAGGGACTGACTCTCCACTGTGATACACTGGTGTAAAACCTGGTGAATTTCCACTCAAGTCAACAGAGTTATACCAATACAAAACTGGTAGAGTGGAATGGGAAAATCTGGCTCTTAATGCTTGTATTAAACAATGCCCAGGAATTCCAAGAACACTGCCCACTGTACAGATCTAGCACTTGTGGCTTTCAGTTCAAGGGCTGATTTCTGATCTTAGCAGAATGGCCAAGTTTTAGGCAGCTGGATGTGAAGTTTTATGCACATAATGCGTTAACTTAAACATTTTCAAATATAGGCATATAAGCATCAGCTTTAGCTTATGGTGAGCACCCTGTGTCCCAAACAGAGGCAGGCCATGGAGCTGCACAAAACCTAGCAGCTGGCAGGGGTGGGACCTGGGCTGTGTGGGTGCAGGAAGGGTTGTGAGTTAGTGGGGGCTGGAGTTTCTGGAGTTGGGGTGCATGGTACCGGGAGGCGGGAATGCTAGCTGGATACCACCAAGGGTTGGTTGGATGGCTGGAGTCTCCTGGGGAGTGGAGGGTAAAGAAGGCAGGTGGCTGGACTCTGGCGGGAAAACCTGGTGCCTGTATTGAACCCACTCACTTTCTGTCTTGGCTAGCAGATCTACAGTAACTACAGCCACTGTCCTCAGCCTAGCTAGATGCCTGAGGCTCCTCATAGGCTGCAGGCATGTGTGAATGCCATGAGATGTACAGAGGGAGACGAGGTGGTGTGGGAGGTATTATCAGTTAGTTATTGGACCAACTTCGGTTGGTAAGAGACAAGGTTTTAAGCTTACACTGAGCTCCTCTTTTATCTGTAAACTTGTCTCCATCACTAACAGAAGTTGGTCCAATAACAGATATTACCTCACGCACCTTGTCTCTCTGGTGTCCTGGGACTGACATGGCTATAACACTGCATACCTCAGAGATGTATGACACTTGGCAGCCCTGGTTTCGCTACATCCAAGGAACTTGCACAGAGATGGGCAGGTATATCTGAGAGCAGATGGAAAGGTTTGCATGGAGACTTTTTGACCCTTCTTGAAAATACACACATTCAGTGCAACAAGAGCAGGGCTGGGTTTTAGTGTCAGACATATAGGGCATAATATTGTGCTGACTGTACACCCTGAGCAGCCCCCCTGAAGCTAGTTGGATTGATTAGGAATGTGACAGAGTAGAATTTGGCCCACAGTCAGTTTAATACTCCCTAGCACTCAGACTACTTTCTTTCTGAATAGAAGCCACAACGTCCATAGGAACGCATATGTCTAATGTTTCTGAGCGGCCCTGTTTTGTCACTGTTGCTGAGTGCCTGCTACTGAGATAATATTTGGCAGTGAAATAGTCAGCTGCTAAAGTAGGCTGATCAGAAGAGTAGGTTTGGCACCCCTAGAGGGAGGGTCCTTTACTCTTAAGAAGTAAAAGCAGAAGAAGGCTAGAAAGATGGATCTGAAAACTAGATGTATTCAGACATCTTTTCCCTCTGACCATCTCTTCTTCCGTTTAGTCACCTGTCTTCCCTTATCTCTTACTTCCTCACCGCTCACTTCCCATCTATGCTCAGCATCATCTTTCACTATCTTCCCGTTTTCTGTCCTCCCCACACTACCATTATCCCCTTTGAATTACATCCTTCCTTCATCACTTCTTATCCCCCCTAACATCCCTTATTTGCTGTTTTACCATTCCTATATACCATGCTATCAAATTCCCTCCCATCCCTCCAAGCTCATTTCTTCGCCTATCTCTTGCAACAGAAGATCTTTTAAACATTGTTTTAACATATTCAAAACAGACCCTGATCTTGGCGACTCCTCCTGCTCTTCTGTCCCTAGGGAGATGGTTGAGGTTTCAATAATAACAGCGCTAGAGGTAAAAACTGCCCTAGTCACTTAAAAAAATACTCCCATGCTGTGCTGAGAGGCAACTTAGATCAGCAAGTAGGGAAATGACGGAAGGCAGAAAATTGCAGAGTTTCTAGGCTCTGACCTGCCAGACCCCCCACATTAAGTAAGAGAGCAAGAGTGTGTCTGACTGTCTGGACTTGTCAATGAACTACTGGGGTCAGTTCAACCCTCAGAGCAAGCTTGAGTCATTTTGATACTTCTGTAGTCTTATATGCTGCAAATGGTGAGAGAATTAGAGGGAAAGGAGGGAGTCCTAAATGAAAGTCACAGCAGGATACCGCAATTAATGTCCTTATGGACAAAGGTTACATGGCAAAACCATTATGAAATGCTAGTATAAGCGACACATTGAGGAGATCTATTACTCAGTAATGATAGAATTGCTTCATGATTCTGTATTCTCTCAAGTGATTAATTTTATCTTGCTCAGGTATTTAATTAAAGATACTGAAAATCTCTCAACAGAAAGAACTACTTATTTTTGGCAATACTCACTGACACAAGCTGAGTTATAAAATTTACCCATGAAATAAGTTAGAGAAGATACCAAAGTCTTTTCTAGGTTAGATCTTTAAAACTTGGAATGGCCCCTTATATTTTGAAGGGAGCTGAACATGTACATTCAAAGGCAATATGTGGTCCAATAAATAGATTTTGTAGTGTTGTCTATAGAGTTAGTTAAGGTCATTGGGGATGTGCTGAATGGGCTAAATTTGCCTGGGCCCCTCTGGTTATGTTAGTAAAAGAACAAAAGGTGACTTGTAAAGTAAAAGCGCCATCATGCAGGAAAAATACTAGGTATTAAAAGCATAATTATTATAGCAGAGAAAGCATAACAAGAACCAATGGCTGGAAGTTAAAATCAGGCAAATTAAAATGAGAAATAAGACAAACATTTTTACCAGTGAGGTAATTAATCATTGGAACAAACTCCCAAGAGAAGTAGTAGATTTTTCATCACTTGAAGTGTTCAAATCCAGACTAGATGCCTTTTGGAAGATCAGCATGATGTAAACACAAGTTACTGGGCTCGGTACAGGAGTTCTGTAACTGGATAAAATTCTCTGGTTTGTGTTATACAGTAAGTTAGACTAGATGATCTAATGATCCCTTCAGCCTTTAAAATATGAATTAATGGATTGGCAGGGTTGCATGGGTGTAGTTAAAGACAAAATTTTTGGCCTAATATTTCTGTGCTTGCTGCCCTGTCCTGAACTTTGGTGCTTATCCGATATTTTCCCCATGGCTGGCAGAGTGCAAACATAGCTTAGTGGTCTTCCCTTTTAGGGTTCAGAAAAGGTTTGGCAGAGTATCAGGCCAGCAGCATCTCACAAGCATGTGGTGAAACATTCTTGTCACTTAATAAGGGACACATGCTCTGATTCAAACAATGTTAGTGAATCAGATATTCCAGATTTTGACTGACATTTAAGAGTATGATCTGTGCTTGGCTAACAGTTCCAGCTTGTTCTCCTGTTAAATTATGCTTTCCTGAGCTGGCAGGATGGCACCTACTTCTAGGAGTGAGAAAGGATAGTTGGGCATTTGCTTTCCATACATATTTAGTCTCTAGTCTCTTTGCTGAGACTGTCACCAGCCTGTTGTTAATATACTAGAAGCCAGATTGACAACAACAACTGATTCCACATATCCTAGGCCTCTAATAGCTATCAGATCTTAATCACCTTCATTCACTACTGATTTAGGTCAGCTTCAAAATAGCAATCCAGAAATGGAATGGGTCCAAACCCTCTTAGTTTATTTATCCATCCTGTTCCGTTAGTCAACATTTTGCTCCACATAAAGAGGAAATGACCTCTTGGGATACCGTCATGACAAAAAGACTCCTGTGTGGTTTGTCTCAAACTGCTGCTGTAATAGGATGTCACACTGACTGTCTAATATATCATTTCCCACATACCATTCTCTTTTTATATTCCACACCAGAGATGGCTGGCAGGTGGCAGTAGTTGAAGCTACACCTCAGACATACTGTGGTCTGTAAACCTCATGGGTATGGAATTGTTATAAATGTAAACTGCTACTAGCATTACAATGTATAAAGAGAATTATTTTGACTTACTTGGACACTGTAGAAAACACAAAATACAGCTATAAAATCTCAATTCAGGAAATCACTTATGCATGTTTAATTTTAAGCTGAGTAGTCCTAGGGAAGCCAAGTAAATTTAAACATACACTTAGATTCTTTGCTGAATCAGGATTGACATTACTAACCCAAAGACCTAACAATCTAAACACACAGTTTCAGTCCCAGACAGCATGACAGCAGAGTCAAACATATATACACAGCCACAAAAGAAGACTGCGATGACCACCAGTTCTTTTGGCTTGTGCATACACACATTCATTATTTAAATGGCTATGCAGGCAAATGATGGCTGCATGCTGATCCTAGAGGGGTGGGCCTCTTATCTTCCCCAAGCCATCTTTAGTTCATGCATTTGAATTATTTTAATTTGCTTACATGTTTTAGAGCAAATTGTGGGTTATTTAACTTAATTTAAGCAGCTTTAAGCATTTTTCTAGATTCCTATGGGATGACCACTTTAACAACCGCCCTGTGATGTATGCTATGGGTGGCAGAACATCAAGTTAACATCAATGATAACCCTGAGAGAGAGAGGCCTAACCCTATCCAGTATTAAAGATGAACATGAACCCTTGTGTTCCCAGAACTTGAATCAGAAGTTTGGATACTGATTCAGTCACATTAAGTGCTCTGGGCCCCTTTCCACATATTTAGTAACTGACAAGCGCATTTGGTTTATATAACAGTGCGAGTTAATTTAGTAGTATTACTATAGTTATCAATGTCATCGTATTACTGTGTATTACAATACACAGGTACAATTTGCTTCTGTAGTCTTGTGTGACATGACAGTCCATGCAAATCAATTCTTGTTGGATTTGACACCAGGCACCAGTGCTAAAACTCACAACTGAATCAGCCTATCTAAAATGGTAAACCAATACAGAATGTCTCACATTCCCCACCCTTCCATTAATCCACCATAACCAATGGCAAAGCACAGCTCAGGATCCAGTCACCCAACATTACAACTCTTTTGTATTCAAGACTCCTCTCCATTTAGTAGGAACGCTTCACATGGAAGAAGTGAGGAATCAGGCCCACTCAATTTTGTCTTAAATTAAAGAGTATAGATTTCACAAAGCTGTTAAGAATTCATCTCATAGCTTCCAATCCAATGTATTTCCATGTAACATTATTCACGCAGTGAAAAGTTCCAGAGGGGTAGCCGTGTTAGTCTGTATACAGCAAAAGGAATGAGAGTCCTGTAGCACTTTAAAGACTAACAAATACGCATATGCCTGCAGAAATTCGTTAGCCTTTAAAGTGCTACAGGACTCTCGTTTTTATTGTTCACACAGAATATCGTAGTGTTTTATAGTGAGCTGTCAGATGCTTGACATGCTGTTGGGTAACATTTTCAAAGGTGACTTAGGAATCTCATTTTCCTTGACTTTTAATAAATTTTAGGCCCTTATTTGCTTGTCACTTTTAACATGGGACTCAGATTCCCGAATCACTTAGTCACCATTGAAAATGTTGCCTGTCATCTTGCAGCACAAAGTGGAACAATCTACTTTCAAACAGATTTGTCCGTAGCAGAAGGGATATTTTGGAATTTAGGCTGGTCTTCCTTTGTGATTGGTGGAATGTCATTGTGTCCTTTCCTGGGAGTAGAGGAAAGTTTCAGCACTCTGTAATAGAAACAGATGAGCAGAAAGGATGAATTCAACACTGGCTTTGTAAAACGAAAAAAAAAATAGATGTCTTTCCGATATAGCACTGTGGCTGTATCTGGCACTTTAAAGACAGCTAAGGACTGGTGTCCCTGCCCACAGAAAATTAATGTTTTAATTTTGAAAAAAGCTTTTGAAAATAAAAGAATGGGTCTGATCCTACAGCCCCTTTAAACTGCTAGAATGGTGTAAAGGTGCACTAGAGTAAATAGGAGTTTGGCCTTTTTGTTTATTATTCTTGTAATGTCTCTTCCTTATTCTTACCGGGGGGGAGGATTGGTAAAAGGATGACTATTAGAGTATGGGAGATTTATTACTGTACTGTATATATTTACCTATATCAAGTTTGAGCTGTATCCTGCTGACATTACCCACACGTTCATTTGAGTCTCTTAAGAGAGACAAGGTGGGTGAGGTGGTATCTGAAGAAGAGCCCCATGTAGCTAAAAAGCTTGTCTCTCTCACCAACAGAAGCTGGTACAATAAAGGATATTACCTCACCCACCTGGTCTCTCTAATATCTTGGGACCAACATGGTTACAACACTGCAAACAACATTTAAGTCTATGGGAGTTTTGCCTGGTATGCTCAGCAAGGATCATGTTTTCCATCCACATGTGCATGTCCTAATGTAGACTGTATGACAGAAGCAGAAAGATTAAAGGAGAATAAACCTCACACACTATTAGAAGTAAATAATGAAGAGATCATGGAGTCTGTGCGGTCATACCCACTGGTAAAACTGTAGGCAAAACAAAAAGCAGAAAATCCTTATTGGAATTCACTAGTTCCTTTTGACTGATTGGAGATTTTTTTTAAAAATTATTTTCAGTTAGAAATTGCTGAGAACATCAAGCTAAATAATAAGTTTAACAGTTCTTTTTGTAAATCCCTAACCATAAAAATTGCCCCATTTTGAATGCATGGATTCTGAACCAACGTTCCCGTTCAAAGCAGGTATGTTTCAAATGAAGATAGATTTGTTAGATATAATAATTGGCTTCTATCATTGTTATCTTTTATGGTGCACACACTGGGTAGATTTTTAGGGCCTGGTTTTTAACCAGGTCAGGGGAGCAATTGTGCATGAACAAGGTGTGTCTAATTTGCACTTGCAATTATTGTAGTGGTATGCAAAACTGCACCTGATTTTACTGGTGTGTGGACATTTTCAGTGGTTACTAATTTTTATAAATCTTGTCCTTAAAGTATACTTCAACAAATTGTGTTATTAGTTGTAAGGATTTTTTCTCTTTGAAGGGACAAGTATTTTCCCCCTGCATATTTAAACCAAGTAGGGTTGTTTTTGTTTGTTCATTTAAACAAACATCTGTACTTGTTCAAATCCATTATTTAAAATCATTATTTATTCTAAGTTTTTTTATCCTTCCCACTGTTGGAAGCTGTTTGAGCTGCATCTGTTTGCAACTTTGCAATAAAGCGATTATGAGACCCTGCGAGACAGAAATTAATTTCTCATGCCTTGATTTTGACCTGGGCTTTTCAGTGTCATGGAGGGGGGGAGGAGGGAGACATAAAATTTGGCTGATCTTTCTTATTCACTGAAGTTATAATAGTTATAGGAAAACAAACAGAGCTGAGATATGTTTATATTCAGGGCTTTTGTAATCCCTGTCTGTGAAACTAAGATTTCCAAAGTGGTTTTCAGTCTCTAGATTCAGGCTCAGCTTTATCCAGTTTACACTTTTAGCATCTTCAGTCACAGCATGAGAGCCTCTTCTTTAGCAAACTTTGTTTAGGGGGGGGAAAAAATCTCACAGTGACACTGCAAAGCTTGTAAAGCTTTATGGTCCCTTTAAATTGTAGACATCACGTTCAATGATTTTCCTTGTAAAGCTGGACAAAGTAACTGAATGGTTTGACTGCCAGTATGAAGAGACCGCTGCCTATCATGCTCACCAATATTGTCTCGTTGTTTCCTTACACTCCCTTGTCTGTCTATATTTATCTGTTGCCTCTTGTCTTATACTCAGACGATAAGCCCCTTCGTGCAGGGACCATCTTTTTGTTCTGTGTTTGTACAGCACATAGTCATGAATCAAGTCTCCATTGTGCTAAGACTCCTAGCCACTCTGGGTATACAAATTAGAAAAATAACAACTTAATGGAGTAAATGGTTTTCTCATTTATTAATTGTAATTGCAAAGTATGGCTAAGTGAAAGATGCCTTTCAATTCTTATTGACACACACACTGCCATTCATTAACCACTGGCAGCCATGCATGCTAATTTTCAGGATTAGATGTTAGAAAACCAGTGAGATACATATCAAACTAAAAAATAACACCTCCCCCCCAACCAACTGTTTGAGAGTGTTTCAGTAATGGAGTTTAATTGCATAATCCTTTGACTTCTTAAATACGGTCCCTTTAGGCTAAGATATAAACCCTTTTGGCTTTCCCATGCCTGTGCTAAGTTTTAAAATGTGTATGCTGAGGATGGGTGGAACGAACCAGATTCACCATCACCATCCCAGCCTGTGTTAATTGAGGCCTGGTCTACACTTACCTTGTGGATTTGGCGGCAGTTGACAGGAGATTCGCAATGACATAAATCACTTGCGTATCTCATGTCGACTTTGCTGCGTCTGTTCCACGCGCCATCCACACTGCTGTTCCCGTCGATGCAGTGCTATGCCACTTATGGGGGTGGTTTTCCTCCGTCGATTTCCGGATCAACTGAGCGGGTCTACACAGACCGCTGAGTCGATCCAGAGACATCGATCTGACGTCGGTGAATTTGCCGCCGTCAGTATAGACCCAGCCTCAGTTGATGTCATCTTAGCCTGTAGTGGCTACCTATGCCACTTTCAAGTTTAAAAGCCTTCATCATCACCCAAGTAACTCTGCCCTGGTTTCACCCCAGAACCTCTCTCCCTCCTTGGGTTCCTCCTGATCATTTCTCCTAACTGTTCCTTGTCTCTTTCTTCCAGTCTCTGTGCATATAGGTTTCCTATTCTCCCCTTCAGCTTAGAGCAGCCTCCCACATCCTGTGTGGCTGGGCTTACTCACTCTGCTCCTTAAAGCCCTCTGCTTGCCTGAAGCCTTCCTGCACTGATCCTCACCATCTGCTTTCAGATTCCCCTCGCTCCTTGATCTAACTAGACTGTAATCTCAGGGTCTGTGCGTTTTGCTGTAAAACACTGTATACCCTTCTAATGCTTTCAACATCTATAGCACAATTGATAACCACCTCAGAAAGGTCTGGGATGGACTTGCTCCGGGAGGCTTTCAGACTCCCCTCTCCCCTTGATGTAGCGAGGCTGTAATCTCAGGGTCTTTTTGTTGGGCCAATTGCCTGCATTTTAGTGGCAGGAGCCAGATTCTCCACTTAGGGTTTCAAACATGTTGGGGGAACCACCTCCGATACCCAGGAGTGGAAGGGGACCCCTCCAGCTAGTGGTGCCATCGACACCATAGGCATTTCAAGAGGCTTGGGGGCCTTATGGCCCTACCAGTACCCTTCTCCACAGGACCTTCTGTCAGCACTGGAGTCAGTGAAGGCTCCTGTCTCCTGGGGAAAACTCACAGTGGGACCACCACATTGGACATTCGACAGGTGCTACTCCCTTGAATCCTGGCACTAGTCCAGAACACCCCAGCCCTGGTCCCCCGCTCAGCAAAGGTCTTCTTCGTGGCACTGGTCTCCAGCAGTGTGTTCCTGGTCCCGGCATTGAGCTGTATGTCTCTGGAGGGGCATCGCCGATCTTGGTCGCCCATTGATAGGCTGGGTTGGCTGCCGTTGCACCGGCCATGATTGTGTTACCAATGTGCCAGGAGGTGCTTAAGATGGTCAAGGCCCTGTGGCAGAACCCATCCTCGCTGCTACCAAGTCAGGGATCCTATACCTCCTTGGGACCTGAACCTAGTTCTATCAAGACTCATGGGTCTCCCCTTTGAACCTTTGGCTACCTGGTCTCTGCTGCTCCTCTCTTGATGGCGGTGACCTCAGCAAGAAGGGTCTCAGAGATCAGAGAGCACTGACTGAGAGCACTTTGGAACTGCCAGATACAGTGTTTTATAAAGACAAGGTCCAGCTGCAACCCCACCCAGCCTTCTTGTCGAAGGTGGTGTCACAGTTTCACAACAACGAGGACATATTCCTCCCGGTGTTCTTCCCAAAACCACACAGATCTAGCGAGGAATGTAGGTTGCACACTCTGGATGTCAGACAAGTCTTGGCCTTCTATAGCGAAAGGACTAAACTCTTCCGCAGGTTAACACACCTCTTCATTGCAGTGGTGGAAAGAATGAAAGGCCTGCCAGTCTCCTCCCAGAAGATTTCCTCATGCACAGTTTCTTGCATTAAGTTTTGCTATGAACAGAAAAAGGTATCTCCACCAGTGATCGATCATTACATCCGACTCTATCAGGGCTCAAGCTTCATTGGCAGCCTTCCTGGCTTAGGTGTCAATCCAAGACATCTGCAGTGCCACTACCTGGTCCTTGGTCCATACTTTCGTGTCCCATGACGCCATCACCCAGCAGGCCCGGGATGACGCCTGCTTTGGCAGAGCAGTGTTGCAAACAGCAGATCCATGGACTCCAAGCCCACCTCCAGAGATATTGCTTGCGAGTCATCCAACATGGAATAGACATCAGCAGGCACTTGAAGAAGAAAAATCGGTTACTAATCTTTGTAACTGTTGTTCTTAGAGATGTGTTGCTCAAGTCCTTTCCATGACCCGCCCTCCATCCCTGCTATCAGAGTTGACAGCAAGAAGGAACTGAGGGGGCGCATGGCTGGCAGAGCCTCATATACCGGCGCATGAGCACAAGGCTCCAAAGGGTGCCAGAGCTAGCCCTACGGACATCTCTAATGCAAAAATCTCTGGGAGCCGTGCATGTGAGCACACACACACCTAACATGGAATGAATATGAGCAATGCATCTTGAAGAACAGTTACAAAAGGTTAGTAACCATTTTTTCTCTACTTACGAAGCGTTGGGTATGTCATTTCATTCCTGTGCATGTGTGTGTGTGTATGTATTTTTCTGAAATTGAAGGTTGTGGCCTTTAGGAAAAAATACACCTGTATTATACAGCAATAAATCAATCATTCTAAACACTGCTGTGGTGCAATTACCATGCATTCCCATAGCATGTTTTTATTAGAGGAATTCCATTCCCTGTGACACACACTTTAGTTGATATCTGTGGCATATTGGTCACGGATAGTTCTACCCTCAGTCACAGCGTACACCTTCCCCTCAAAGTCAGTCAACTGGCCCACTGCCAGATTCCCAGAGACTGAAAAATGAGGGGGGTGAGGGTGCAGATGGAAGGAAGTATTTATTTTCCCCTGGAGTGTTTGCCGTTTTGGATGCTAGTTCTGATTCTTATGTTCCCATTCTCATGTTACACTTGTATGTTGCAGTCTTGTTTTGCAATCTCTGTCTTGTCTATTTGGATCTTACGCTCTTCAAGGCAGGGACTTTCTTAGTACGTGTTTGTACTTCTGTTTAATGCAATGGGCAACCACTAGTCTTAGTTACCTTTAAGTGCTATTATACAATACTAGACTACTCATGGGATCTCATTGGAGTCAATTAGGTTTCATGGGTGCAAATGAAAGCCCAACGTGGGTAAATAGTTTCTTGATGCAGTGGTAAATCAGTGTGGTTTTCGATACTTAGGTACTCTTATTTAATGGTTTGTTGGTTGCCTTCTAGGGATATAGCATATAATTCCTGAGTCTGATACGTTTTTAGATGCTAGCCTAAATGAAACATACTTTAGCATTCCTTAGGAAAGCCCCAATGACTAGTCTCATGATATCTGATTTAGGAAACATACCTGTGCTGGTGGACCTGCTTTATGTTGTTTTTTTGCTTGAATGCATTTTTGCAGCAATATTTTTTTGAACACCTTGATAGAAAGGTTCATTCCTGTATTGGGTTTACCATTGTGAGCCACATATGCAGTTCTCCATGTGTTATGTGGACCACCGCTAAACACTATATATACATGTATGTCCCTGAGGATATCACATGAGCTGTGTACTGATTGGACCGCAAGTAGCCCACAGGCCGTGAGTTGAGAACCCCTGGGTTATGGGATCCTGCCCTTTCTCCTGATCTCTTTGGGGGTGGGAACAGGGGAAGCTCTTTGTTTGAGAACATTCTTTGAATGCTACTGAGAAGGGGTTGCTGATGGAGAAATTGTTATTAAATTTGCATTCTGAGTAACTTCCTTTTGTTAAAAAAAGCAAATAATTTGACTTTTCCACTCATTTATGGGCTATCTGAAACAGGATTATTTTAGTCTCAAATTCTGTTGTTGAGTTGGCTATTCTTGAGAGTCCAAGCTAGTAAGGTACAGGGATGGATGGATGGATAGATGGATAAAGGTACAGGTCTATATTGTCATTATAAATAGATACTAAAGGAAAAATAACTCTATTGAGCCTGACCTCACACTCCTTATGAAGTTAATGCTCTGTTTGCAACTCATAGTTAAGTGCAATATTCAGAATAACATTTTAGCACATGCTTAGTTTTAAGTCAATGGGACTTAAGTATGTCTTTAAAGTTAGCACATATTTAAGTGGTTTGCTGAATCTGGACCTAAATGACTTAGTAAAGGCTATTGAGGGAATCAAAGCCAAGATTAGAAATTGAGATTTCCTGTCTGACAGTCTTATGTTCAGACCCCACTGCCTCTCCCATTGCTGCTGAACAGCAATCATGTTTCTCCTAAAATGGCCCTTGTCCTCTAGCAAAAAGGGAAGTCTCAGGAAGAAGTGTATAGTAGAGCAGCCCTGAGACAGTATAGTAGCTTTTAAGGCCAGAGTGAACCATTGTGATGATCTGTTATCAAATTCCTGTTCTCCATGTAGGTACTTACATAATGTGATCAAGTCACCTTAATCTTCTCTTTGATATACTAAATAGCTTGAGCTCCTTAAATCTTTCACTGTAAGGCATGTTTTCCAATCCCTTAATCACTCTCAGTGCTCTTCCCTGAACCCCCTTCAACATCCTTCTTGAAGCATGGACACCAGAACTGGACACTGTATTCCAGAGGCAGTTGCTCCAGTACCATATACAGAGTTAATAACTTCTTTACTCCTACTCAGGGTTATCCTGTTTATATATCCAAGGAGCTCACACTCAACTGATTATTCAGCATGATCAAGATTTTTTCAGAGTCCTTGCTATCATGTAACCATGGCCTACATTTTTATTCCTAGATGTAGGACTTTCCCTTTGGCTGTATATAAACACTTATTGTTTGCTTGTGCCCAGATTACCAAGTGATCCAGAGAACTCTGTATCAGTGACCTATTCTTCTCATTGTTTGCCACTCCCCCAAGTTTTGTAATGTCTGCAAACTTAATCAGCAATGATTTTATGTTTCATTCCAAGTCATTGATAAAAATAAATAGCATAGGACCAAGAACACAATCCCTGCAGATGCTACTAGAAACACTACTTTACAAAAGTCTACGTATATTACATCAACATTATTACCTTTTTTGAACCAATCTCATAAAAATATATTAATTTGATGAAAACCTATTTTTCATAAATGAATCTTGGTTGGCATTAATTTTATTACCCTCCATTAATTTTTTTATTAAAGGAGTCCTGTATCAACTATTTCATTATTTTGCCCAGGATTGATGTCAGGCCTATAGGTATCCAGGTCATTCAATTTATCCTTTTTAAATTTTGGCACAACACTAGCTTTCTCTCAGTTCTCTGAAACTTCCCCAGTGGTCCAGAACTTATTGAAAGTCAACATTAATGGTTCAGATAGTTTTGAAAGAGTTGGTTGAACAACTCTTGGGATGCAGGTTATATAGACCTACTCATTTAAAAACGTTTAATTTAGGTAGCTGCTGTTTAACATCATCCTTAGTAACTGTTGGAGTGGAAAGTGTTTAATTGGCATTTTATGATACGAATATCTCATCTGTTATTTTCCCAAATACAGAATAGAAATATTTATGGACCACTTCTGCCTTTTCTGCATTATTATTGACAATTCTACCATGCCCATCTAGGAATGGACCAATATTGTTGTTAAGATTTCTTTTGTTCTCACTACTTAAATTCCTTATTGTCTTTAAGTCTGCTAGCCATAGAGTTCGCCTTGTGTTCTTTTGCTTCTCTTATCAATTTTCTACACTTCCCAACTTCTGATTTATATTAATTGATATCAGCTTCTCCTTTTCCCACTTTCTTATATTTATTTTGTATAACTCCTTTTCTTCCCTGCTAAGCCAGGGTGGTGGGCATTGTATTTATACTGTCCATTCCCAGCCCACTATCTAATCAGGGTGACTATAACCCTTATCAATTAACGTTCCTAAGTCTGCAGTGCTAAAAATGAATGGAACATTTCTGTCAGATTGCAAAACACTGCAAAAGATTGCAAAACATATCACTGGTAGTCAGGGGTCTGCTTTCCAGCTGAGAAGGTAGAGATTCCCCCATACCTCTCCTGAAAACAAAGTTTACAACATTGCAATCAAAAGGCTTTCATTATGCTAAAGAAATTGCTGTTCATGCTGTACAGAACAAATCACCTCTGACCTCACCACCCAGCTATAGACTGTTCCATACTGGTCATCCCCAAAACCAGCACTAAGGATTCCCAACCTTTTCTTCTTGCCTGGATTTTGGTATAAAGGGACATGATTTTCTGATGGTATACTCAGCACTTTCTGAAAATTCAGGCCTTTAAAATAGAGCTGATCAGAAATTTTTCAATGAATCATTTTTGTCAAAAAAGCCAGTTTGTTGGCATGAAAACTGTTCAAAACAGGGTTGGTTTTGATGAATTTCCCAACTAAAAAAAAAAAAAATTTTGAAATTGTCCAAAAAAATGGGCACTTTCAAAACACAAAACTCCATTTTTTTGGTTAAAATGACTTCATTTTGAAATTTAGGATAACAAGATTAAAAAAAAGTTTTAAAAGGTCAAAATGGAAACTAAATATTTAGAAGTTATTGAAACATTTGATTAACCCATAATGAAAAATTTTCAATTTTTTTTGATTTGAAAATATTTCTGAGATTTCAACTTTTTGTTCCAATGCAAAACTGGAGAAAATGTCAAACTTTCAAATATTCATGGGACCTTTTCCTGCCCAGCTCTAGTATGAATTGGACTCTCAAAAACAGAGGCAGCCAAAAATTACTAGTCATTTTTAGAAAACATGGCCTAGTATATTAGCTGGTACATCCTCTGCCTAGGGATCTAACTTCCTGTATCGGGGGTAGGAGTAACTTGGATGTGTCTTTCCTATTTTCTAAGGACTATGATATGTAGCATTTACACAGTCTTGTTAAATGTGGCACAAATCCTAGCACTTCTTCCCCATTTATCAGCAAAATATAACAGCTTAGCATCCTCATATGCTGTGTCTGCTATCTCAGGAATGAGAGAAGAAGAACACAATACAGAAATTAAAATCCTTCTTACCTGGAATAGAGGAAGGATCAGCAGTTAGCTACCTGAAGTGGCCATTTTAGGGCTGCCCAGATTTAAAGGGCTAGAGAAGAGCATGCTGGGAAAGGCCCTTTTAAAAGGGTGAATTCAAACAAGAAAGTACAGTGATAAGCAGTTGCTAAAGAGGCAGCAGCTCCAGCTAACAGGCCTGGAAGGAATTAAATTTCTAGATCTCAAGGCCCAGGATATGGGTGTGAGACACCCTTAAACTATGTTAAACAAAGCCATCTGTCTCAGGTTTCTGGGACATTTATACCAACTTTTTATTTTTGGTGTCTGCGAAAAAAAAAATCTGATTCCTTTTTGACATTCTATGCTGCCTATGATTGAATTGTCTTGCCATATCCTCATACAGTGTCGTAGAAGGATCTCTGAGTATTAGGACTTTAGTGCTTTTCCAACATAGACTATATTACATTTGTTAGTCTACTCAAGCATTGTACATCACAAAAGTTAAGCAACCCTTGTCACAGTAAGTGACCATTGCACATTTTGTAGTGTAGCAGCCTCAATATTTACATTTTATTTTACTGTGCTAATGCAATTATCAGAAATGGGATTCCCAGTGCATCCTCTGAGAGAGTAAGAGTCCAGCCATGAGAACCGTTCCTCTTAGCTAACTGTCTAAAGAAACTGCAGGTTTAATTATTTCCATCAAAGGATCAGCAGAGAAATGTGTTGTCCATTGTGATGGATGTGACCATTCAATTAGCCTGAGGCACAAATCACACCGAGAAAGTGTTTCACTTGCACCAAGAACAAGTAAAGCAGGAAAAGAATGGTTAAAGTGCTTATGTCTATAGGAAAATATGCACCTCTCCTGCTCTAGGGCATTCTCAGATACTGGGCAAATCCAACCAATGCACTTAGTAAACTGAACTCTGTGTCAATCCTCTCATTCCCTGGACAGCATTAATGTGTCAGTTGAGCTGAATTCTGATCTCAGGCACACAGAGGTCAATGGAGTTACTTTGGATTTACCTTGGTGTAACTGGAACCTGGCTTATTGAATTAACTGTGGTTTGCATTCACTGGGATCCAAAAACAAAGAGGTCTAAACCTCAGTGCTTCCAAGGGAAGACAACATCTACTTAGTGACATTCTGGAGGAATGGTGTGTGCGTCAATCATGAACAATATAGGGCAAATCCCAGTCATTGTGCTCAGCCCAAATAAATGGTCCTGGTCTGGGAAACTGGGCTAAGGAGGCAGGCTGATGCTAGGGTAGTGGAGCGGCTCTGAATCCTCTGCAATTGCTGTGCTTTGTCTCTTTGTGAATCAGGTGAGAGGGTCATGGTAAGACTGTATACCTGTCCTGTTGCAGATCCACTGGTCCTCAGTACTTCCCTCCAGCGCTGGACGTGTGGAGCCCCACTAGAATACAGCTCCAAAACACAGGCTTCATTCAAGGCCTTCCAAGCCTATGGGTATTGAAGGGTGATTTGCCCCACCGTGAACTGCTTGTCTCTTTCTCCGTTTATGTTGTTGCTGACAATGCTTTGTCAAGCATCCAGGGCCAATAGCACTTTGGCCAAACTCTGCTTTGTTACAGCCAGGCTGATGTGACTGGGGTTGGTCAAAAGGGTGTCACTGCAATGCTTCGCCTGTTACTTGAATTAGTTACAAATATTTGGATCAGTTTTAATACAAGAGCAAATTGGATTCTGTAGTGTTTATAGGGAATCAAAAAAATTCACCAGGATCTATTTGCCAGTTTCTCCCCCAGCATCCTACATCTATAAGGTCCTTTGTTTCACAGAAAGGTGTTTGAGAATTATTCTTCCTTCCCATTCTGTTTTCTCTTTCCCACTGCAGGGATCTGATAGGTCTCAAGATTACACTCAAGGCTTTTGTAGGCCCCCATGGCTGGCCTGGACTTTTGCCAGAAAATATTGACTAATACTGAATTCATGGTATCTTAAATGAACGCTGAATGGTTCCTTCCCTCTCCCTTTATTTTTGGCTGAAACTCAGAACTGCTCTCAGGATTCTACTGTATTTAAGTGTCTGGGAAAGTGGAAAAGGTTAGCTGCTTCTGAATTAACTATAGTATGACAGGCATAGTTATGTTGTAAAAAGGAAAAGTAAACTTGTTGGATGCTAGCTGTCTGGACACAGAACATTCACTATAATATAACTGGCCAGGAGCTATGAAAGTAGCCAGATCATTCATTTACTACCTAGTCCTGCAACTGCCGTATGCCATGTTCTGTTAATGGGCATGACCCGGCAGTCTTTGCTTGGGCAAAATTCCCATTGCTGTCATCAGTTCAGAATTGCTGTTTCCTTGTTCCTAAGCGTATATGATGTTTTCAGACGTGCACCAGGGGGCACGAGTCATTACTAATTTCATAGGAAGAGAAGGAAGTGTTTTTAGCAACTGACTTTTACATGATGACCTCCTCTTGTTATACTTGCGATTGGGGGACACACAAGTGCAGAAACCATCTAGGTCATTTAAGCATCTAAGGACCTGAATTGATGACAGAGTTTTTGATTTGCGGAACCCCAGGACTGCCGGCATAGGAGCACATCAGCTTGCTTCTCCCCACCTGGAAGAGATGTCAAAGATTTGCATACTCAAAGTGGTACATATAGCCCCTGATCCAGCAAAGTACTTAAGCACATGAGTAGTCCCACTGCAGTCTGTGCATGTGCTTGAATGCTCTGTTGGATTGGTGCCATAACTCAGTGAGTGGAAAATTCTGCCTTTCCATTCTAAGGCATTGAATGCAATGACACATATGCAAAGAGGAATATGATGCCAGAATCCTCCGCATCCCTCACGCAGTTCAGCTAGGCTGCTTTTGTGCTTCAGCATCGGGCAGTGAGTGGTGACTACTCAGATCCACCTGGCATTTCTCTCCTTAGAGGTGGCAAGTGTAGTGAGTGTACAGGTTACAGTAGCTGCCACAGAATGACCGTTACCACTCCACAGACTGGTGGGAGGATTCCAGCTCCCACACACCTGTCCAGTTAGTCTGACTGTGTGCTTAGAAGAGAAACCATCCCTAAATATGTAAGCAATATTTACTAGCCCAGCTCTGAAAAGCTGAGCATCAAATCCTTTGAAATTACAGCCCTTTTCCCATTTCATCAATTACAGCCAAGAGAAACCTAGCTTGTGCAGCAGGTCTCCAGTTGCAGAATACATTGCAGTAACTGGAAGACTCATTCTCTTTCAGCAAAGCACAGTATCACTGATGCTGTACAATGTCTTCTCTTTGATAAAATTCAGTACAGTCCTAGCTCATGTTTGAAACTGGGCATTACTGGTACCAGTTCACTGCATAACTCGAAACTCCTCTTCATTGCTATGAAACAAGCTGCCCTGCTTGGACTAATGATCAGATGCTTTGATTGAAAGAAGACAATAAAACATGAACAGAGAGATACTATCATCTTCTATAGATCTATACAGCACTTAACACAATGGATCTTTGATCAGGTTGGCCGCTAGGCACAGCTGCAATATAAAGGTTAAAAAAGCATTGACAGACTTAGTTGCCTAAGTGTGTCTTAAGTATATTTCCACTTCCCTTCTTTTCAACCTAAGAATTATATCACTACAAAAGCCTGCTGCATGAACACCTGTAACGGATTACTTTGTCACTGTCTAAGATTAAGCATGCCGCTAGGCAAATGCTTCTGCTAGCTACTCATCTGGATCTCTTAGGGCTTGTCTGCACAGAGTAATGGTCTGCAGTAGCTATTCCACAAGAGCTCCCCTTGTGGGCATCTTATATTGCACTAATAGTGCCTTTGTACACTTTAGTTTAATCTACTTTGAAAGTGGAGTGCAAGTAAAATTCACACACGAGTTTATTTTGAAGAACTTCCCCATCTAGACAAGCCCTCAGCCATGCATTCTTCTCACTTCTAAAAGAGTGAGACAGACGCATGTGCTTAAACCTTCAGTTAGTGGAGTGATACATATGTACAGACTAAAGTTTTCTTCAAGTATTTACAACAAATTGTGCTCTCAGTTGCGTGAATATGAATATGGATTAACTCCATTGACTGCAGTGTGATAATGCCAGATTTATATGGGTGTAACTGAAGGACAGAATTTGGCTCTGAGCTTGCTGCATTTTCTTTTTTTCTTGGATAACCTAACTTTTCAAATTGTCTTTCCTCTCCCTTGTAGTAAACTCAGATTATTTAAAATCTCTGGCTGTTTATGGCTGCAAAGGTGATTAAGATGCAGGTTTGTTATAATTGGTAGATCTAATCCATCTAAGTAGATGCAACTAAAAGTTTTGGACCAGATACCACATGAGCGCACAGCTCCCACTGACTTTATCCCTGCGCACTGTGGAATGTGATCCCCTTGAAGTTTATGAACTACACTCATTAAATAGTTACAGTCAGACAATAAACACAAAGCAAAGGGGTTGGGCCTGTGATTGGAGCACAAGATCGTGCCCAAACAACCTGCCAAGCTGGATAAAAATCAAGGCCTGAACACTCAAGGATCTTGTAGTATGCTCTGCACCAGGTTGATGTCACATCCCTCCCCTTAGTAACATCAGATGTGATACTAGACCACTCTTGTAGATTACAGAACGGGCACATGAACCCTGAATAAAGAGAATAACAGAGAGGCACTCAATACAGCACACAAGCCTTACTTTTTCCAAAATATCAATAGCCATAGGTAACAGGAGAAGGGGAAGCATGTACAAGTCCCAGGCTGTTTGGCCCTTTGAAACTGGGAGCAGTAGATACAAGCACATGATTAGGCACAGACAAAATTTATGTCACTTGCATATCTCCCGTTGCCTGCTGCCGAATCTGGAAGTATAGACCGGGCCTAAGACAGTTTCCCCTTTACATAGAATAGGAAATAACTGTGCTAACTTCTGGAAAATGTTGACCTTTTCATGGCAGCATGTTTGGCCAATGTGAGGAAATCTTTACAGTACATTTCTATTGGAATTTTTCTATATTTGTTCAGCATGTGATGGAATACTATCTGCAAGAACACTTTTAAAAAATACTTTCCTCTCAGAACTTATGTGCCATAAAATAGAATTTTCAATTTCAAATTACACCAAAATCCATTCCATGCTTTGTGCATTATCATCATGAATATGTACATCTAGCACTATAAATGTGCAATGCCCTCTGTACAGATGGGCTCATCCCTTATCTTGACGATTTTACCGTCTTGTGAGTCAGGTACTCATCAGCATGAATAAAAGCTTCACAATCTAGCCCTAAATAAGATGAAACTTTAAGACAACTTCCACATGCCAGGTCAGCCCCAGTTTTAAGGCTTGGATAGGATGAAAGTTATGCACATCTGCAACAGAACTAGCTGGTACAAGTGGAAGGGGCAGAGTAGAGTTTAAGAGCTTTGATACTTTTCCTTACCCATGAACTGCCGGGTATCACCCATAGTGTTTATGCCCAATGGGTTTCCAGGACAAGATTTAACTGAGGTGGGAGTGGAGCTAAGTACCGCTGCTCTGTTCAACACTGTCCCTTGGAAAACCTGATTCTCTGTGGAGATTCCAAGAGGAGCTTAATGCTATTAGTTTAAGCATCAACTTCTGCTCTGCTGTTCCTAGAAACTTTAGAGGAAGTTAGAAAAATGTAAGGGCAGGCAGGAAGGAAGCCAGTCACAGCACAGCCCTTATGAATTCTTGCTGGAGAGAAAGGGGATGTCTCTTTCTTTCCAAGCCATTCTCCTTCCTTGGATGCAATTTCATAGGGCAGAGGATGTTTTTACTCATTGCCTGGTAAGTCTACTGCAGCTCCAGCAGCAAAAACTGTGAAGGCAGCACAGAAACATGCTTTAAAAGTGGGTAATTCTGAATAAATAACTTGCATCACCCTAGTGAATAGCAATCAAAATCTTCAGAGCTTTGTGTTCTTGCAGACAGCAGGAAGATATTGTTCTGCACTGACCAGCTCCCCTCCTCCTTTAAGAGTGAACTGATGGAAAATTTGTGCAGATCTTTTGCCAGCCTAATGGTTTTTAATGATGATGAAATAGTTTGAGCAGTCCAACTATGCAATATTTCTCTGTCTTACATAGTTAATTCCTCGCAGGCAGCCAAGCTTTGTTCTGCAGCCCTCTGTCAAAATGATATTATTTTTGTTCTTCCCTCATCCTGTTTCCTTTTGAAATAGGGACAGTTTTTCCCCCTCATTTCATATTTGTGGGATCTTGGATAGTTTGGCTTGACCCTTGCATAAATTAGAGTTGTCTCATCGGCTTTCAGAAGTACCATGTGGTAGCCACCTGGTGGTAATAGAGGCTCTCTGGTAACTCACATGATAATTTGATTTATCACACCAGCTGTTGATAAGCCACATGCATTCGGATATTAGCAGAATGGGCACCCCCTCAGAAAAACCTCTTCTCATCAAGGTGACAATCAGCAATGCTACTGCACATCCATCATTAAGGATGAGGTAGGCAAGCAGCTGGCGCGTAAGGATGACTTCTTCCTGACATGATGCAGTGAATGTAATCTCTAGTAGATGAGCAGCAGTGGAACCATATCACAGTCAACACTGGAGCATTTGGGCTGCGTTCGCCTCAACAACTGTTGATCCCAAATCTGTTTGGGACTGTGAGTGAATACTGGCTTCATTTGAATTTTTTAACAAATTAATTGTTCCTGAGCTTAGATCAATAGGCCCATTTTATTAAATGAAACAAATAAATGAATGGAAACAGATACTGAACTGTATCTAAAGTAGCTCCTAAAACTGTATAGTGTCTCTGTTTCTCATTACAGGAGGACTGTACCATATGGGCTGTCTAACTACCGAGGCAGTTTCAGAGGCAAAAGGTCTACAGGACAGCTGTGCAGGAGTTCGGAGTCTTTAGATTGGTCTTTATCACGGTGCTCTTGTTTGGACACACAAGACAAACAATGCATGTTGTTTTGCACAAGAACCCAGGACAGCAAATGGTGAGGGTCTTTGACTTCCTGTTTTTAAAACAGTAAGAGGAATTTTTAACATCTCTGTACATTATGTACAATTAGTTATTTCATTCAAATGAATTAATTAAGCTGCATACAGCAAATGAAACTGATCAAGAAGTTTGTTGATTCTAAATGGATAGCCATTTGATGCTGCTTTCTGGATATTTTTCTTAAATGACATGGCATCCACAAAATAGCAGACCTCCTGTCCAGGTAAGAGAATAAATAGGATAATTCAGTACATGTTTAATCTCACATTCTTTTCATATAAAGGGGGGGAAATGTAGGCCATATGCCTATTTTATTCTTTCCTAAAATAAGTATGTCATCGGATACCTTAAAAATAGCTCTGTATTGGTGACTGACAAAACTGAAGTAGTGATACTAAAATTATCCTAAACTCATGATCTTCTCCACAGTAATCAGGAATCTCTGAAAAAGACAGCCGAGAAAGAGCAACGCAGAGAAAATGAATATGCCCTCATTCAGTAGCACAGAGGGGCCAGGCAGTTTCTGAAGAGAGAGGTACAGTATATACGTGCATCTTCTACTTTATGTTGGATGGAAACATTAATTTAGATTCCTGTACATACAAAGTCCTAAATCTTGCCCTTAGTTCAAATCAGGGAAGTAGCACGAGTATAAACGAGAGCAGAATTTGGCCAAGAGATTTGTTTTGGAACTATTATAGTACAGAAATATTCAAGGCACTCTCACAGGAATGGCCACAGTTAATGCTGATGAATCAGCCAGGACTCCTAAGGGTTTTGGTTCTCAGGCCTTAAGACAAACAGGTTTGTTGGCTCTGGTCACGTTTGGTGTTCTGATTGGCAGTTTACTATATTTGATTTTGTTGAATTTGCCTTGGAATAACTTTGGACACATCTGGTCATGCATTGTTCCAGTAAAATGTAAGTTGCCAAGACACAGAATGTGGAACAAGTTGGGTGGAGAAAACAGTTAGAAGGAACAGTAAATCTGATTTATTGTTAGATGTAGAGTGATAAATTTGACCTTGATTCTGATTTCAGTTAACCCCCTCCACTCCCCAATCCACTCTTAATATTAACCTCACTTGACATCAAAATGCTGTCAGTTCTGGGATGGAATGCAGCAACCTTTAGACATGCCAAATCTGAAACTTTGTATCTGAATGCTGCAGTTTTTCAGGAAGGTGTTTGGATTGGAAGCTTCTGATTTGAATTCATCCCTATGATTTTGTTTCAAAATCAGACACTAATTAGATTTCCAAGTGACATTCATTGCACCTGTAAATAATCATGGGTACAATTTTGTACCCCCAGTTTTGCTGAGGTCATGGCAAGGCTGGTCTCAAAATCAGGTTCATATAGTGCAGTATAATCCAGCAGTTTTCATTCAAATTTATTTTTTTTAAAGGTTTAATGTTTGTTTGCTGAAGCTCAGAAGCAAGAACCTAAGTTACAAATCTCCAACGAGATGGACATATCAAAATGCTTCAGGCTGGCTGCCAATAGATAACTCAGCAGTATGCAACGCCTTTACTGCATTGATGACAGATTGAGGGCACGTGAACCTGTGTGAAGAACATTTCATCCTTTTATACTTCTCTCCTGTGGGTTTCATAAACCATGTAGTAAAGGATGACCCTTTACATATACCCTGTAGGGAGGTGGGGGAGGAGCATTCAAACTTTAGCAACACAAAAAGATTCAAGAAATACCTGGTTTTAAAAATAATACAATAGAAACATACTGTTCCACTTTGTGCTTGCTGTCTGTGTGAAGTACACAGCTCCAGCTTTATGCAGACAATTATGATAGGAGAATCTGGTAAATTAGAGAATTGTCTGTATAAGAATTTGCGTTATGAATAAATGAAAACAACATGTGTGTCTTGCTAATATATGCAAGCCTGAATCATCATATTGTAACTTTGCTGGCAGATGTTTAAATGACAGTATCTATGCAGAATAAATATGAATGGTTAATATTTATATCATTATAAAATATAGCAAGTTAACAGTATACAGAAAATATTTAATAGGTTACTTAAGTCACAAATTATTCCTGTGCTGGAAAGCTCAATCCAAAAACAGATCTACAATGAATATCTAGGGATACATTGTAGTTGATGAATGGAACTCCAATTATCCACCATCAAGAATCTGCCGCGGATGGAACTAAGACAGAGATACAAAAGCATTATTGAAACATCATACATTTAAAATAATTTACTGTACTAAACCATCTTTCTCCCCTAATCCCATGTGTGCTGTGCAATAGACAGTACATACATTCCTATTTGCTGATGTTTTAAGCCATGTTTTTAGCCCTTCATTCAATTGAAGGATTGTGGAAATGTCAAGAAAATGGCAACAAAGATATTGGTCCTGGAAATTTATCATCATAAGTGATTTCATCAGCAAAAATGGACTGGACTGTTTTTTTGGGGGGAGCAAAAGAACAAGCAAGGAGATGAATAACTCTTCCAAATATTATTCTTTGATATGATTTAAAAACTAAGAGGAAATTTCTCACTTGTGGCATTACTGATTTCTCTGTTAGATCTTCATACAAATCTTCCCAGGTGTACCTAGGTGAAACTATGAGTGAATGACATTCATATTTTATCAGAAGATAGTTGGAGACCAAAAACAAAAACTGTAAATTGATTATAACTGAATTTTAAGTTCACAGTACAAATGTTTATACAGGTTAAACAGTGGCAATAGACATTGAAACAAGAAGGGGTAAGGTCTCTGCCAAATTTTTTTTAATATATATATATATATATATGGCTGTATTTCATAAATAAATTATTAGAGTTATAAATTGAATATATCTTTCAATTATCACATTTGTATCAATTTTTTTTTACTTGCTGGCATGATTTTGTACGTTTATAGAAAACTAGATTATTTATTGTTAAAACACTTCACCTACTGCATTTTGGTGTGTTTTTAAAAAAAATAAGATAAAGGGAATGTGTGTGTGCATGCACATATGTCTCTCTATTTTAAATAACCAACCTTTTTGTTATGAAGGTAAACGAATGTTCATTTATAACCATGAATACCTTTTTTTGGAATACATATGCACAATAAGGATTATGAAAATTTGCCATCTTCAAAGGAGAGTGGTAGCTCTCCTAACAGTCTGCGAATTAAGTAAAATAAAAATCACAATAAAAAGAGCTTTTTGATATAACCTTGCATAAAAAAAAGTTATAATTTAATCATCTGTCTCTTCCATGGCTGAACGGATATCGTGGTGTAACCCATATCTGGTCTCACTGGAGTTGCTGGACAAATGCAGAAGCAATTGATCCAGGCTAGTTATGAACTCTACATTCTTGTCTCAGACGGAAGTTCCATTGACTCCAGGATCAGGCAGTAAAGAGACCCAAAATGGCTAGTGCCGCCTCTTTCAATGCTGCTTCCACTGATACAATTAGCAGGTTCACTCTGGTAGAAGTGTTCAATATATTTTTGATTCCTACTATTTTCTCTTGGGTGGGAGCTGGGGCAATTTAAATCTTGTATCCCTAACCAAGTCTCACATTCCCTAAGTCCCGCATGTCTTCTCTAGAGTGCTACTTTACAAAGATGGAGTGCCAGATTCACTAAGCCGAGTTGTTTTGAAACTGGCCTTGAGTAAATGACATGCAGAATTCTATGTAAGATAAGCTAAACCTCATAAAATCTAATGCCTAAGGATATAACATGATATAACATGATCATCGGCAGAAGTCAGATAGGAATTTCCCTCCACATGCAGCACCAGCACGTTTGAGTAGGTGTGCTACAGGATTTGTGTTATTTAGCCTGCTTCTGAAATATTGCCTGTGACAACTGATTAAAGCCTGATTCTGGACTTGGTGGATCTATCTTCTGTCCCGGCACAGCAAATCCTATGTTACTAATAGGTTGAAAGTTATAGAGGGGCGTGGGCTTCAGACCCCAAGTCACAACATCCCACCGCTGTTTTCAGCACCACAGCCTGCCCTCATGAGACCAAGTCTGATGACCCCGGCTTGGAGATTTGCGCCGCTTGCTGTGTAGATGTACCGCTGGTCTCACCTACAATGATGCATTTTTAGGACTCCTCTCAGCCGTGATTATAGACACAGTATCCCCAATCCTGGGACAGGGTTTAGTGACCAGCACCTAGACTGATTACCAATCTCCCATCTCAGCTTGTGGCTTCCCTGGACACAAAGGGATTCCCATGCTGGCAAAGCCCTGTGCTCCCCTTTGTGTACAAGCACACCAGGGGGGATTGTGGGCAGAAAGAGATGTTCAGCGAGTTGGTATGGCTGCAATGCACTGCTGTTTTGGGTTGCTAGATGGCTCTACAACAAATAGTTGGAGGCAACAGAAAGTAGCCTCACACCAGGGTCTGTCCAAGGCCCCAGACCAATCCAGAATTTACTTGCCTAAAGGTGGCATAAAGCCCCAACTTAGCCCAGTACTGTAAGACTATACCTCAGTAGCAACTCTTGGAGAGAGGGGCTCCTGTCTCAGAGTCCTGAGCACAGCCCTCTGGCTGTGCTATTTAGGCCCTCTGCTCCATGGTGGTGGGTCGGGGTGAGGATGGGGGAGGGGAGCAAGGGGGAATTAAAGCAGTCCAAACAAAATATCAGGATGCTTCTGCAGCCCAGAAAAAGCAGAGTCCTAGGCCTTTGGGAAGCCAAAGAGAAACAGTAAGAGGAATACTTGCCCTTTCCCTTTCTGACAGTGCCCGGCAGGCCAACGCTCTCTAGCCATTCCCTGGTCAGCAACCCGTTCTTGCAGGGACTGCAGAGCTCTGAGTTGGAGTCCTGCTCCTTCAGAATGTCATCTTGCACTAAGCTCCTTTGTGGGTGTTGTGTGTGGGTTTTTTTTTCCTCCCTGTTTTGTGTGGTTTTCTTTTTCCTTGTTCAGTTTGTAGAGGCTGGTAGGGGACAGTGGGGTGTGAGACAAGCAGAGCCCTGATTAGGGGGTCTAGAAAGGCAGCGAGTCAGCCAGCAGCACGGGTGCAGCCAACGGAGTTGTAAACGGGAGTCTGAGTGGGAGTTCTGTGGGAGGGGTGTGGAGTTCTGGTTTTGTTTGGGTCTTTGCCTGTTTTCTTTTTGGTTTTTTCCCTTGACAGGAGTTTAGGCGGGAAGGCTCTCACAGGTATAAGTACAGAGGCTGCAGTGATAGTGACTCAAGCCCTGAAAGAGACAATGAAGATGACCGGAGGGGAACATGGACTGCTGGGTGAGGAAAGTGGTCAGTGGAAACATGACTACAAGAACCAGGCAGAGAAAAAGACGGGCTAGTAAAGGAGAAATACAGCTCAGGAACAGGTTTGCTGAGTTGGAAAAAGTAGAAAGGGCACAGCAGACTGTAACTGAAAGAGGGAGAAGAGCAGTTATTCCTCTAAGAAGATGGGAAGATCCAGTGGCGATTCCCAGAGTTCAGAGCCCCGAGAGAGTGCAGGATGACTTGCCGAAGATTGAAAGGGAGAATAAAAGACAAGAACTCACAACCAGAAAGAGCAGAAGAAAGGTCGGAGAATCACTCCATCACCAGCAAAAAGCAGGTGCTACAAGGAAGGCTTTGGGAAGTTTGACCACTAGGAGGCATTCATGGACAGAGAACAGTTCTTACGCGATGGACTCCACCTGAGTAGGGAAGGAAATAGATTTCTAGGATGGAGGTTGGCAAAATTTATTAAAAGAGCTTTAAACTAAGAACTCAGGAGGGACCATTGGGAGATGATCGTGTAATCTCCATGGCTATTTTGACATTGAGCGGGAGGAAAATCAAGTAAGAAAGGATACAGCAATAGAGAAAGGAACAGCAGTGGGCAGGAGAATGGACATTAAATGGAAGGATAGTGCTGATACCTGTCAGACAGGCGATACTGGCAGTAGAATGACTGTACCCAATTGGCAATGAACGTGGGTGAAGCCAAACAGCAACAAATTAAGATGTTTGCACACCAGTACAAGGAGCCTGGGTAACAAAATGGAGGAACTAGAACTACTGGTGCAGGAAATGAAACCAGATATTATAGGGATAACAGAAGCATGGTGGAATAGTAGTCATGACTGGAGTACAGGTATTAAAGGATATGTCCCATTCAGGAAAGACAGAAATAAAGGCAAAGGTGGCGGAGTAACATTGTATATTAATAATGAGGTAGACTGTAAAGAAATTAGAAGTGATGGAACGGATAAGATAGAGTTTGTTTGGGCTGAAATCAGTTTGGAGGAGGAAAGCTACTAGAAGTTCCCCTGATACAAGGCTTAGGTTATGCTACAGACCACCAGGATCCAATCTGGTATGGCTAGAGATCTCTTTAATGTTTCAATGTAATAAATAGTACTAGGAATTGTGTGATTATGGGGGACTTTAACTTCCCAGATATAGATTGGAGGACAAGTGCTACTAACAACAGTAGGGCCCAGATTTTCCTGGATGTGATAGCTGACAGATTTCTTCACCAAAATAGTTGCTGAACCAACAAGAGGTGATGTCATTTTAGAGTTGGTGTTGGTGAGTAGTGAGGACCTCATAGAAGAACTGATTGTAGAGGACAACCTTGGTTTGAGTGATCATGAGCCAATTCAGTTTACAGGAAGTGGAAGGATAAACAAAAATAGATCTGCAACTAAGGTCCTTTCAAAAGAGTTAACTTAAAAAAAAATTAAGGGAATTAGAGAAGTGGACTGAACTGCAAAACTTAAGGATCTGAATGTGGAGGAGGCTTGGAAATACTTTAAGTCAAAAGCTCAAGAAGCCATCTGAAGCGTGCATCCCAAGCAAGGGGAAAAAACTCACAGGGAAGGGTTGCAGCCCACGCTGGATGAGCAAGCATCTCAAGCAGCTGATTAAGAGAATGCAGAAAGCCTACAATGAATGGAAGATAGGAGGGATCAGCAAGGAAAGCTACCTCTGGGAGGTCAGAAATGTAGGGATAAACTGAGAACTGTCAAAAGCCAAGCAGACTTGGACCTTGCAAAGGGAATTAAAACCAATAGTAAAAGGTTCTATAGCCATATAAAGAAAAAGAAAACAAGGAAGAAGAAGTGGGACTGCTAACCACTGAGGATGGGGTGAAGATTAAAGATTATTAGAGCCCTGTAAATCTGCAGATATCTGATTTATATCTGCAGATATCCGCATCCACAGACCATGTTTGTGGATCACTGATCAGATCCAGCTACAAATTTTGTATATGCTCAGGGCTCTAAAAATTAGGCATGGCCCAAACAACTAAACAAATACTTTGCCTGTTTTTAATGAGGCTAATGAAGACCTAGGGGTAGTAGCAGGGTGGCTAATGGCAGTGAGGATATGGCGGTAGAAATTAGCACAGCCAAAGTGGAAGTCAAACTAAATTGGGGGGCCCGAATAATCTTCATCCAAGAATATTAAAGGAACTGGCACATGAAATTGCGAGCTCAATAGCAAGGATTTTTAATGAATTTGTAAACTCAGGGTCATGCCCTATGACTGGAGAATTGCTAACAGTTCCTATTTTTAACAAAGGGGGGAAAAGTGATCTAGGAAACTACAGACCTGTTAGTTTGACCTCAATTGTACGCAAGGTCTTGGAATGAATTTTGAAAGAGAAACTAGTTAAGGCCATAGAGATGAATGGTAATTAGGCTAAAAAACCCATGGTTTTACAAAAGGTAGATCATGCCAGGCCAACCTGATCTCCTCCTTTGAGACAACAACTGATTTTTTAGACAAAGGAAATGCAGAAGAACTACTTGGATTTCGGTAAGGCATTTGATACAGTTCCACATAGGAAATTGTTAGTTAAATTGGAGAATATGGGGATTAATGTAAGAACTGAAAGGTAGGTAAGGAACTGGTTAAAGGAAAGACTACAATGGGTGAACTGAAAGGTGAACTGTTATGCTGGAGGGACATTACAAGTGGAGTTCCTCAGAGATCTCTTATTTACCATTTTTCATACTGAAGTTGGCACAAAATGTGAGGATTGTGCTATTAAATTTGCAGATGACACGAAGATGGGAGGTATAGCCAATACAGAAGAGGACCGGAATATCATACAAGAAGATATGGATGACCTTGTAAACTGGAGTAATAGAAATCTGATGAAATTTAAGAATTGTGGACACAAGAACAAATGGATATAAACTAGCCATCAACAAGTTCAGGGTCAAAATGAGGCAAAGTTTTCTAACCATCAGAAGACTGAAGTTCTGGAACAGCCTTCCAAGGGGAGCAAATAGGGGCAAAAACAACTTAACTGGCTTCAAGACTGAGCTTGATTAGTTTATGGAGCAGATAGTCCAATGGGACAGCCTGCAGTAGCATGTGGCCCATCGCAGTATAGGGCATGGACCACTTTCAGGTTTAACTAGTGTGAATAGTGAATTCTCTGTAACTTGAAGTCTTTAAATCATGGTTTGAGGACGTCAGTAACTCAGCCAGAGGTTAAGGGTCTATTTAGGAGTGGGTGGGCGAGGTGCTGTGGCCTGCGATGCACAGGATCTCAGACTAGATGATGATGATGGTGCCTTCAGACATTAAATTTTATGGGACCTGCCCAACCTTGACAAGCCTCACAGGTGCACTGGGCTGAGGGCAACTGTGCCCAGAGGAGCTCTTTAATCTTTTCCTGACTGGGCTGGATCTCATCCCTAGTCGTTAGTGGATACTCGTTATTTATTACTTTCTAATATTACGATAATGTCAAGAGGTCCCCTTTCTAGGCTCCATTCATACATAACACAAAAATGGTTCCTATGCCAAACAGCTCACCATCTGGGTATATGACGAGGCAATTCATGAATACAGACGCACAAGGGAGGACACCGTCAGGGTGAGACACAATGAGTAGCGTAAGCAGCAGCAGTCCCAACACAGCTACTGCTTAGCCACTCATCCCTAAACCACCAGACATCCAAGGTGAAAGTTGTCTAAGAAATCAGGATCACTGCAGGTCAGGGCTTATGCATAGTAACACAACTGCTAAGGTGAAGATTGCAGTACTTGTACAGTGTCTCTCACATCTGGGCAATACTATCAGTTCCTCACTTGCATGAACCCTAAACCCTCTACTTTGTAACAGAAGTAAAACTAATTCTGTAATTACCATGTATCCACAATGATTCACTGCAGCAGGGTAAAATGCTATCTATAAATTTAATGATCTGCACTTTACAAAATGGGCTCGATTTTAGGGAGCCCAGCTTTTGACACCGAGGGCTCAGCCCTGCAAGATGCTGAGCATTCTTGGTTCCCACTGGCGGCACGCAGCACCTTCGACCCATGCTCACTTTACCACCTTTCACAACTGTGTCCCTAAGAGGTGGTTTTCAAAGGCTCTGAGCATGAGCTATCCCAGCTGAAATCAATGGAGGTAGAGATGCTCAGCATCCTGAAAAATTAGGTATCGCCCAAAAGGAGAGGCCACTCGGGAAAGGCTAGGTCTTGAATGATTTAAGGAGAAAAGAATGTTCCCGGGTAGAAGCGTGATATGTAAATGATGGGAGTAAGACGATAAAATGTAACATAAGGATGTCATGAGAAAAGGAACAAATTCCAGTCACAGGAACTTTAAACCTTTAAATCCATGGCTTGGAAGCCATCAAACAAAATTTTAAACAGATGAGATTGAAAACAATGTCTGCTTTTGCAGCTATAATTTTCCAAAGTGATACATTTCTAACATACTGCAGAGGGTTTTACAGGACAGAGAAATCTCACAGGATTAAGAGGCTTACAATAAATACATGAGGCAATTTAAACAAAGAATATTGAACTTTTCTGTTACAGAATAATGGTATCTTGATGAATTTTTTATTTAAAAGTAAGTGTTGCCCAAACTGTGGTGGTGGTTTGTTGTGCTTTTGTTTGTTTTGTTTTTGTCTCTTGGCTTCCAAGCTTTTCTAAATGCCTTTGGAACTCATCAAGAAAGCAATGCCTAAATTTACATTCTGAAGGCTCTCTCTGTAATTTGTACTCATGCTGAAGGATAGTAGCAGGGCTCAGCAGCTCTCATGAGAGGGAAGATGGGACACTGGCTAGGGTACTAGCTTGGATTTAGGAGACCAACATTCCATTCCCTACTCTGTCACAAATTTCTTGTCACCTTACGTAAGTCACTTAGGGACAGATTTTTAAACTAGATAGGCTGCTAGGCACTTTTGAAGTCCCACTATGCGCTTATCTGCACATTTAGACTCCTAAATAGCTTTAATAATCTGCCTTAGTTTCCTATTTGCATAACAGGGACAGTAACTTCCTTTACCTCACAGGGGAGTTGTGAGAATAACTCCATGAAAAGTAGCATGGCCTTTTTTAGTGGATGGTTAGAAGGGCTTCGATATAGACTTGCCATATGCTATCATCTGATGTTTAGTATAATGGACACAGAGAGCCAGATACTCATTGAGAGTAAACTGGCAGAGCTCTGATGGCTTCAGTGGAGTAAAGCATTATGTTGCTTTACAAGAACTGAGGATCTAGTCCAACAGCTTTTAGTTGATCAGAAGTCCTTGCAATTTGTCATTTATCTGGAGGTCTGTGTTCTACCGTTCATTTCCCATAGTACTGTATGTACTAATCACGTGGAAACAGTCACTTTGGCATTTTAAAATGAGGGTACATTAAATAATATTTTAATGATGAACTATTTGGGGAACATACAGTTTTATCTGAATGGTAGAACTAGAGTATATACAATGATTAATGCTGTTAGTGAACATCAAATTACCATTTACTAGCTAGTTGCTTCTTTTAAAACTGTGCTTTGACAGACAGATCCAATTTTCATTCAAGTCAATGGGAGTTGGACTAGGTTCAAAGCAGTAGGAATTTCATCCTAGTTACTTAAAAGTATGGCTTCTATTGTGCTCAGCTAAATTACTCTTGTTAAGCAATAATATTTGGATTTTTCCCTAGAATTTGTTTTGATTTTGTTTGCTCTATTAATTTCGCAAACAGCAATACTAAACAATTTTAAAATATCAGTCTCAAAATATTTCTCAAAGAATAAAACAAGACAGTACACGAGAGAGGGAAACAGTGCATAACAAGAAAGGATGAAAGGAGAGAAACTGTTAAGATGAAATCAGCATTTTAAAATTAAACTATTAGTTCCATATGGGAAAAAAAAAAGCAAAATACTGCAGCTACAAGATGGTGTGTGTCTGTTTCTTGAAAAATAGATATCTATAGAGCATTATGCCGGGAATTTAAAAGTTGTGCAAAACATTGCAATATAGAGTTGCTAGACTGGATGAAATCAACAGCCCATAACCCTTTGCATTGTTGTAGACAGACTAAACTGGGCATGGTCTAGCATTATAGCAAACTGTAGGAAAATGGGAATATAACTTGGAAAATGGTTATACTACAGTAGGCTGGGATTTTCTATGTACCCTAGGCGGGTTAGGCACATAAGACCAGATGAACAAAGGGATTTCGGTGTCTAACATGTAGGTGGATGTACAGAGGGATATTCAAATGCACCTAAGTGAATACGGCACTGAACTCTCATTGACATCAATAGGAGTTTGGCACTTAACCTCTTCAGGTGCTTTTGAAAATCCCACTAGGTACCCATCTGAATCTGTAGGTTCCTAAATACCTTTGAAAATCTGGCCCCCAATTCCCATTCGATGGGAATTAGGGCCCACAAAAGCCAAATGCACCCTTAATCTTATCTATGTGTGTTCTCTCTCTGGGTACTATAAGTGGCTGTTGAAGGGGGCAGTTTGAGGAGTTACCTTGTGGTTGGGGTTGTGGCGGGCTTGCCTGGTGGGTGGGAGGGATGCCATTTTTTTGCATTTCAAATGTGGTAACCCTAAGGCAATGACAAATAAAAGCAGAGGGACTATGCATAAACGGTTATGCCTAGAGGGCTTCAAAGTCGCCTTCCATGTGATTGCATGTTCACACTAGCTTACTGTAGCGAGAGGCGGTCATTGCCTGATAATTTGCAAGGGCTCCTGAAGTAGTTGAGAAACGGAACACCAATGAGCAGCACTGTGAGGAAAAGCAGAAGATGCTACTGCACTGGGACTTCTCATAAGGTAGTTCCCGGCCACCCACCCCTAACTGGGTGAGACAGTCTCGAAATGTAGATTTCAAGTTCCAGTCCTGGGCTGAATGATGCCAGGACAGCATTTGTCCCGGATTCCCCTCAACTCAGTTCAAATTTACCACTTCGCAGTGGTCAGACCATATCAACTCCAGAGCGGTGCAAAGCTCTGCCACAGACACATCATTCCAAATGCCTACACAGCCCCAGAATGATTGACCCATGCTGTCGCCAGTCTAAAGACATATATTATCGTCCCAGTATCATGTGACTTGTTACATGTCTTACATGTTCCCAATGGCTGAAACTAATCTGCTTTGGCGATGCAGTCCAGTGAAGAACAAGAAAAATTGGTAAGTTAATATTTAATTTTTAAATGATTAAATATAGAATATAAAATGTGTACATTCTCCCCCTTAATTTTTTTAATAAATGGCACGTCCCATTTTCGCATTTTTAAAAGTGGCCACTGTAGTTCCAATTATCCTCCCAAAAGCTGAGGTAATAGCCTCAAAGGAAAAAAATATGAACACTTGAAGCATAATTTCCAGTTTACTGAGCATGAAAAACATCAACTTGCAGTAACAACTTCATATGCCTCAAATAGTCTTTTTACATACCTCTATATTTCTTGAATCCTGTTTTTGTGCCAAGACTGTAAACTTAAATATAAAAACACTGTAAGAAGGCTGCGTTCATGACATTTCCAGTCCAGCAGGAACCAAGACGACATAGAACTCGTGAGATTTTTAGGGTTGATTTGCACATTGAGAGAAGATATGCATAATTACTCAAACATTTGGATGCTTTTCTGAACTGAACCTCAGAAACTTCTTGAGTTTTGCCATGACTAATAGAGGAGACCTGCCAGTTTGGAGGATTATTAGAAGGCTAATTTCAAATCCAGTTTTAATTGCACACTCAAGGAAATCAGGATCAATTGAAGGGGATGAAAGTGCCTGAGGGATAACCACTCTGGACCAGAGACCTACCTCTCAAAAGGTGTAAAGATAAATTATGAAATGTAGGCATCTCCCAATCCACTAGCTAGACTAGATTATGACATGGCCAGAGATGGTGCCTGCCCTGCAGCTTTTGAGCCCTTCTTAACTTCATAACATCTGGGTTGATTGACAGTTTGTTCAGGAATGCTGGAGACTGAGGAGAGATGGAAGAATGGTGAGATGGACATACTAAAATAAATTCCATGGTCACCATATCTGCCTGTCCACCTGGTTCTCCTAGGGTATGTCTACTTTTTGGGCTGGAGATGTGATTCTCAGTGCTCGAGTGGTCACACCTGAAATAGTTCTGACCAAACTAGTGTGCTAAAAAAAGAGTGTAGCTATGGTGGTAGAAGTTGTGGCGGGGTCTAGTCAAGCCCAGTATATACGCCTAGCAGCTTGGATGGGATATTTGGACAGCTAGCCCCTCCTTCTACACTATTTTTTAGCATGCTAGCTCTATCAGCACTAGTACAAGTGTGTCTCCTCAATCTGGGAATCACACCCTGAAGTGCAGACATATCCTCAGGCAGGCAGACACTACTGCTGCTATTTTGTTTTGTAGGATCTAGATTTTCAGAATCTCAGAAGAGCAACTGGAAGTGTAAAACAATGTGCAGGTGCAGTTACCGCAGCTATAAATGCGGTCACCACAGGGAGCATGCAAATGGACAGCTTGATGTCTGATTAAATATGTGCACAGTTCTGGCAAAAGCATGTGCAGATCAGACATGCCTTTTTAAGCGCACCATTCTGAAAACCTGGGTCTTGGGTGCTTTTTGATCGAGAGTACCCTAGGAAGAAAATGTATCGAAAGAAGTGACAGATGTGGTAATGTTAACTGCTGACCTGCATCTGGTTGATGAACCCAGAGATGCTTGGGGAAGCAGGACCCTGTGTAGCTGCTGTCGATAACTCTAGTTGTCAGTGTGAAACTAAGCTGTGTTACTAAGTAAACAGCAGCAGGCCTAGGAGCTGACACACCACGGAGACATGAAATACGCCAGAAGAAAACGCGTGAAGAATGTTAATGGTCACGGTGTTCAGGTAGCATTATCCCAATTGTGTGCTAGTTATCCTGCAGTGAGATGACATCTGTATCCAGCATATCTAGGCAGAACTAGGTCACTGTCCAGACCAAGTTGGTTTCCCCAGTGCAAATCAGAAAGGCATGTAAGAAAGCCCAACAGATCCCATTTATTAATCCACCCCCACAGCAAGCTCAGTTTTAGAATTAAAGCCTAAATCAAATAAAAGGAATTTATTTGCAGCCTTTTTTTTACTAGAAAGTGGATAATAGTTTGCAACACTGGACTATTTGATAAATAGACAAACTTCCCATTTGTTCTAAATTACAATAAGCAAAATGTAAGCAAAAAACCTCAACTCAAACAAGACAACACTCAACAGCAAACCCATTAGGGTATCCTTAGGACATACTTGATACATTGGTTTCCCTCTCATTCACCCTACCAAGCTATTTAGCATTTGCTTTTGGAAGATGATTCAGTTACTGCACTCTGCAATGGTTTGATGTGAAACAGCCCCAGCTACAAATGGTACATCTTTATTTTTGAATCATGAAACTGAACTAGCTGCTCTTAATTGTTTTTGTGTGAAGGAGATTGAAATCAATTGCAATCACCTGGGTTACAGTTCGCCAGCATTTTCCATAGCATGGCTTGCTGGCGTACCAAAAAGAGAGGAGAAGAATGCGCTCCCTGACCCAAGGAGTTTACAGTCTCAGGGCTTAAGTGCAAGTGCTGAGTGTTCCAAGGTGAGTGGTGAGAAAAGAGGATGCTCAGCTCTTTGCACGATCATGCTCCAACTGGACAGACAATGCTGTTCATGCACCATAGACCACCAGGGTTTGGTCCTATTCTGGATTTCAGTGAATCTTGACTCTTTTATATCACCCTTTGTAACTTAAGTGGGTTAAAAAGGTGAGGGTCAGGCAGGCAACCCACTGTGTTCATGTGTAATGGTGGTGGGAATTAAGGGAGGAGTGGGCTTAATCAGCCAACTTCAACATACAGCGGAAGTGGAGGAAGGAGAAAGAATCAGGCAAATACTTACTGAAGAGCTCCAAGGCTTGGGGCCAGCTGGCTCTCTCGCAAGATGCTGAAGGTGAGGCTAGGGATTCTGTTTCTGCACTATATTGCCCAGAAAGCAACAAAACAGAGCGAAGGGGCCAGGTCTTTACTGAGTGGAGTGAATCTGTGGGAAATCAGTGACTCAATCCTGGGCCTTGGTTGGCTAAAAGGATTGTGAATGTGAAACATTTCGATGACCCAGAGCAGTGCCAGGTGGAGGTGGGGGGGGGGGGGAAAACAAAGCCAGGTGAGACAACTCCAAAATATTCCTGGAGCCATGCACGCTTCTGAAGCACAGCTTGTAAACCAGATAAAAGCATTAATAGGCTTTTTTAAAAAAAATCTGTATTTCATTTCACTGGGTACTCTGCAGAAGGGAAGTGTGGTAGCTCTACAGGAATGAAGCCAGAATTCAACACCTTCTGGTGTCAATTTGTGAAGTCATGGGTCAGCTGCAGGTCAAGCAGCGCGGTATTTTAAAGGTGGTGCAAATTACAATGCCAGACTGAACTGAGGAGCTTACATTCTTACATACGAAATATTTCCTTACACAAGTGTGATCACAAGCTAATAAATAATTCAATGCTAAAAGCCCTGGACTAGATTCTGAGGTCCTTTATCAGTTTATATTCAGTCCTTAGTTAGGCAAAGATCATTTGGGACTTGAGGACTGGCTTTGCATTTAGGCAGCGGGGAATGGGTGGTAAAAGATTTAGGAGAGGCCACGGATCTGATCCTAAATTAGGCTCGCAAAGGGGATTTAAAAGTGCTTTCAGACAGCAGTACAGATTCCCCAGTGGAAAGGAATCCTCAGCTGGCTTGGCCCAGTTAGATCATTGGCATATACCCATGACTGGAGGGCAATATATTTTGAGTTATAATCCTGGTTCTGCCACTGACTCACTGTGGGGCCTTGAGGAAGTCATTTAGACTCATAGACTCATAG
>ML675625.1:19403437-19419060 GCA_007922155.1 Mesoclemmys tuberculata
GAACCATGTGTGACTTTTATCAGACATGCATTTCACATACTGGGAGATACTCATGCCTGTTCCCCATTTGATGAACATTAAAGGTCAGACCATGCCCCATGCACAGCTATGCACAAGTGGGTGGGGTGTAAGCAGTATCACCCAGGACACAATGTGGCTCAGACACACCCCTCAGAGGCACAATTCCCACCCTGCTTCTCCTTTGCGCCAGGCAGTTAGTAATTTACACTTAGCCTCTATGAGCAGCATTTTACGCTGCTCTGTGCCAGCTCAGCTGTGCTGGCCAGTAAGTTGGGGGAAAAAGAAACTGTGGCTCATTCCTGCCCATTCTCTGTCCTCTTGCACTGGTGAAGCATCTACACTCCCCAGCATGTCTAGACCCAGGTCCGGGCAGCTTGTGCAAGAACATAAAAGAGATGGGGAAAAAGGGAGACAAAAGGAAACCTGAAACATTGAAAAAATGAAAACGTTTAAAAAAGGTTTGCAAAATGTGTTCAATTAAAAATCATTCAATTTTTAAACCTACAGAAAGAAAAGGACTGACATTTTCAAAAATTTTCACAAATAATGTTCTCTTTGTTGACGAAGTATAGTCACCAGGAACTCTGACAGAACCATTTAGTTCTCATGGCAATACATGATGTAGAAATAATTAAAAATAACTAACAAGTAGGACTGTTCAAGTTACACAGTTGTAACTATCTCCAAGGTTAGTTATTTTCTTCTATATTCACTACTATCACCCTGATGTTAATTATCATGTTACTGTGACACCGGCAAACCAGATGCCAGCTCTTGCCAAGGCTATAGGCCTCAGCCAAGCACTGACAAATTCATAGCTGGATACCAGCCTGTTTCCCTTTGGTGTTAGTATGGTTAAGATGGATATTGAATATTTAACAATGTGTTTAGCGTTTAGACTTTATGAAATGCTTGTAATCTGCTGCATGCATTAATTTAACTTATAATATCTTTATAATGTGCTATAAAGGTAATATTTAAGTTTTTGCTTTATAACTATAAAAATGTTTGCTCTGAAACTGAACTTGTCAGAAGGGAGATGCTGTTAATTGCCCCTTCACACCCATGAAGAGCTACATGCAAAAGGGCTCATCCCATCAGCCTGAATTCTGGAAGAAGGAAATAAAAATAGCTGACAAGAATTTCTCTCATCTCTTTTGCTGTTTGGACTCGTGCATGGCTGGAGCTATGACACAGAAACAGAGATCCTCAGGGTCCCTGGGTCAGCCCTAAAAGACATTTAAGCTGACACATTACTACAACCCTGTCATTTTCTAGAGCCATAGACTATAATTCATTTGTGTATATATGTCTGCCTGCTTTGTAATGTAATGTAATGACTTTTTTTTCCTTAGTTAATAAATCCTTGGTTAGTTTACAATAGGATTGGCTACAAGCATTTTCTTTGTTGTGAGGTCTAAGATGCAAATTGACCTGGGATAAGTGACTGAGAGCAACCTGAATGTTTTGTGATCTTCGGTGTATAGCAACCATCTATCACCAAGGCATTGGGTGGCAAGACAGACTGCAATGCCCAAGGGGACTGTCTGTGACTCCATGTTAACACTTGCAGTGCTTCAGGAGTTCACACTTGTCACTGGGTTGGTGAAATCTAATTATAGAACACACCATCACTTTGGCGTCTTGACAGTCTGCCCTGATGCAGGCCCTCATGATTGTGAATCATTCCAGACAGCGTGACAGTTACATTTCCCTATTTTGTCAAAATATACACACTTGAGAGCTATATAGAAGTCTTATTTTTAACCCATGCAGTCAGTAAGCATGCAGTGTAGATGTCCTCCCAGGAAATGTTTCTGCCACTTGATCTATGAAAAACATTATTTACCTTTCAGTAACAAGAGTGGCTTTTATGAAATTGCTTTTCACTTCATGTGTTGCACGCATTGATGGGTGCAGCAAATAAACTTAAGAGAATGGAATAGTGCTTTTATATTGTGCTGGTGTGAAACATTTTTTATGTGGTGTAGCAGAAATTAATTTAGGCATCATCGTGATCCAAATGTAACAATATTTGCTAATAGCATGGTATTGCAGAGACAAGATGGATGAGGTAATATCTTTTAATGGACCCAACTTATGTTGGTGAGAAGGACAAACTTTCAAACTTACACAGGGCTCTTCAGGTCTGGGAAATGTTCTTAGAGAATCACAGCTAAATACAAGGTGGAACAGATTGTTTAGCATAATCAGTTAAAACTTATTTTAAGCGATCATTCAAGGTGAAGTGACCTGTTGTTAACCTCGAGTATGGGAGAGGGGAGCAGAAGATGAAAGTAACTTAGCGGTGGGGCAGTCTTAGCGAGTTATAGATTGCTGTAACAATCCATAAATCCAGTGACTTTTTAGTCCATGACTTTTCGTGTCTAGCAAAGTTGTGAACGTAAGTTCTTGGGCTCATCTTTTGAAGGTGCTGCAAATTTCCTTTGAGAATGAGGACTAAGAGGTCAGATATACAGTGAGCATTTAATGAAAAGTGTTCACTGATGGGTGACAGGGTGTTTTTGTCTTTTATCACTTTTCCGTGACAGTTCATTTGAGAGCATAATGATTGTCTGGTTTTACCCCCAATAGTTGGTCTTGGGGCACTTACTGCACTGGATGAGGTACTCCACATGTGATAGGATCTTGAAAAGGGTGTTGACAGGAGTGCTGATCATCATAGCAGTGGAGATATGTCTATAGGATTTGCATCTGTTATTCTGGCACGGTCTTGTGCCACCTGGAGTTGGTGTGTCCTGCTCTATGAGGAGCTTGCTTCTGATGAAGAGCTTGGAGAGATGGGAGGGTTGTTTGAAGGCCAGAAGAGGGGATTCAAGAAAGATTTTTTCCAGGAAATGGTCCCCATTGAGTATGGGTTGAATTTGTAGGATGGCAGATGACAGCTCGGGGTGTGTGGTTGGAGTGGATTTTATTTCCATATTGAAGCAGGCTCTTTAGTGGTATTTGGGTGGCTCATTCTATGATGCAACCTACTTCTTCACCGGACTCTCCTTATTTGGTAAATGCGATTTTCAGTGTGTTGAAGTGTATATCCTGGGGCTTCTCTTCTGAGCATATTCTGTGGTATCTGAAAGCCTGGCTGTAGATAACAGCCTTCTTGCTCTGTATGGGGTGGTTACTATATCTGTGAAGGTAGCTGTGGTGATCTGTGGGTTTCTTGTAGATAGCTGTCTGTAGAGTTTCACTGGGAACCCCAGCAGACCCATCATATCTGGCCACAGCACTTTCACTAAAGGAATATCAGGACTCATAGAACCCTCCTCAAACCGCTCACTACACAAAGGATCAGTTTCCTCCAGAACACAATTAACTTCCTCCAGAAACATTAACAACCTCCCTCAGAACACCATCTTCGCCACCATGGACGTCACCTCCCTGTATACTAACATTCCTTACAATGATGGCATCAATGCCTGCCTCAAATATGTACAAGACAATGGACAACACTCAGATATCCTCCCCAAAACACATCGCCAAACTCATCCATTTTATCCAGACACATAACAGCTTTACATTCAACAACAAACACTTTGTTCGAACCATGGAAACAGCCAGCGGTATTTGGATGGTTCCCCAGTATGCCATGCTCTTGATAGGCCACCTCAAGGAAGAATTTCTGGACAAATGCACCATGAAACCAATGATATATCTGAGATACATCAATGATATTTTCATCCTTTGGACAGATGGCCTAAAAACTCCCTCAGATTTCCACCACAACTTCAACCACCAATTCTCATTGATGAAACTCTTTCTAGAACACTCCAACACCAGCACCAAGTTTTGAGATACCACAATTGGCTTCAACAATGGAATCCTACAGACAACTATATACCAGAAACCCACGGCTCACCAAACTTACCTTCACAGATCCAGTAACCAACCTAGACACACCAAGAAAGTCTTTACATATTAAACTGACATACAAGACTTCAAGATGAATCATAGAGGAATAGTTTCTGATACATTTACTCATATCACGACAAATCTTCAGCTATGGTAAGTGGGAATAGGACCATTGATTTCAATATTGCCTTGCCAATTTTCACTTTTGGAGGATCTGGCCCATTATGTGGTACCTTACTCCATGAATAGTTCGAATTAAATGAATGGGACTATTTGTAGAGTAAGATATTATTGTTCAAATATGAGTGAGAAATTGGCCCAGAATTAATATTAATCTTTTATTTATTTGAAGTAAAAATAACCGCACCATATTCTCCAAAGGTCTTTTTTGGGCATAATTCAAGAAGCAAAACTATCCCTGCATTTCACAGATAACTTCAGATTCTTTGTCTCTGCATTCTGAACTACTGTGGGTGTAAAGATACAACCTTCCCTTCTGCCCATGCACAGAGTCTTGTCCATACCCACTGGAATCTGTCACGACTGAGGGACATTTGGTGACAGATCAGTGATATGGCCATGTAAGGAAAGACTCTTAAAGGATAAATGAAAAAGAACAGCGCAGCAATAATAATTAAATATACATCTACATTTCACACTGAGGAGTCAAAATAAACTTCTCCATAAGTGCAATGGTCCAAACTCTGATGAGAGTTTACACTGGAATATATCTGGAGAAACTCCACTGATTTCCGGCCTATGTCTTCATTGCTAAGAAAGGTGTACACGAGATAGCCATCTGGATGTAAAATCAGTCTAGAAAAGGCACTATAGTTTTTACCTCAACGTAGCTAGCTGAAGTAAACTGTATGGAGGAGAGTGCTGGGTTGACCTCAACCAGCTACACTGAAGTAAACACTACAGTCCCTTGCTCTCCAGTAGGATTTCAAATCCAGATGGCCTGCTCAAGTATTCTGTCTTGAATTAAATACATTTAAAAAAAAAACACCATGAAAACACTGCACCAGAGAGTTACTACATAACACTGGAAATGAGAGAATTTCCCCCCATATCTGTTAAATGTTTCCCCCCATAAATGTCTGTTAATACAATGAACAAAAATACCCTGTGTATTACTCTGTGCCTTCAATAGAGATTGCCTGTGTTCTCCAGAAGCCAGTAAAGAAAACATCTATTATACACTAGTTCAGAGATTGACTCGAATCAATTATTGACTCGAAGTAGGGTGAAGATACATTTTTATGTTTTTGAGAGTCTCCTTATTGCTTGTAAGGAGACTTCATGCACCCTGTGTCAGGCCCCAGATTATTAAAGTCTTGAAAGTGGCTTCAAGATTGGGCAGGCACACTTTGACTTATAGCTTGATTTTTAATAACAAGCATGTTGTGAATTGCTAGCCTTTAGCAGAGTTAACTACAATTTTTTCAGTCATTTCCTCATTTCTGCAGAGAACCTCAACAGTCCTTCTCATATATCTAGTGACATGTGCCTGCCATATGTACAGTAGGGCTAGCTTTTCTTCATTTTTTATTTAAAGGTGATTGCTGCAATATTTTGTTCTGCTTGCATCACTCTATCAGAAACTCCATCATGGGATCACAGTTGCCATGACATCCTTTTTAAAAGGTGGTATGAATATTGACTTGATTGACATAACGATAATTGAGGAAACATTTAATGTGAGTTCAGATTCAGATATCTCCTCCTAAATAACTCCTCCTCCCCAAAAAGAGTGGAACTATCTTGATGCTTGCTGCCATCATATTGTTCACTTTGCCTGCGTGTTGTAACCTTCTCTCTACCTGTGTCGGTCTTCTTTATTGAAAGTGTAAGTTCTCAGGGGCAGGGACCATCTATTACTTTGTATTACAGCACCTCGTACTGCATGGATGTGAAGTGCCCGGATTGCTATAAAATCGCCACTGTATTCAGCCATGTTCAGACTGTGGTTCTGTGCGTTGGCTGCTCAACTGTGCTCTGCCAGCCCACTGGGGGAAAAGCAAGGCTTACAAAAGGATGCTCCTTCAAACAAATGCAACACTAAACCAAAGTGTCTGAGATGGGTGGGACTGCTTGTCCAGTTGGCTGCACAGATAAATACAGATGGCTCAAGAGCATGGGACTCAGCTACAGAACAATACGAGTGTCAAGGTGTGAGCAGAAGGCTTTAAAAAAGTCTATGGAATGTAAGGGGAGAACATGACTTTCATACTGTCCCTGTAGCCTCGCACATCTGACTGTCAATAAATTTTGGATAAAACAGGAAAAAAAACAAAAGCAAAAACAAAAACAAAACCACAATGAGGCACCATTCTTGGCTGGCCCTTACGCACTACCATAACACACATGATCAATAATGAATAATAATAATAAAAGATTCTGATCCCACCACATGTAAGTTTGGATGTAAACTTTTTGTTCTGGCCAACTTTGCTTCAGGACATTGCACTGATCTATCTTGCCATTTATAAAGACTTTGGGTTTTTTTTGCCAGATAGTATCTAGGTTTAAGCAATTAGCATCCAACTATGCAATCTTTGTTTGGCCTCCAGCTGCCAAGAAGTGTTAATGTTGCCTGTTGACTGTGTGTTGAAGGCCATTAGCACATCCTTACTGCCATTCAGACAAATAGTTTTAATGAACTTTCAGCATAATCCCAACAATAGACCGGAACTCAGCAAGTCAAGTGGCTGAAAACATTGACAGGGCCTATGTGGTCAGCACATTACAAATCCATGGCACAATGATGACCCAGCTCATTGCAGGATAAAAATGATTCAGGCCATCTACAGGACCACATATGCTGGCAAAACGTATGTCGCACATGGTGTGGAAAAAATACCCGAGTGGCAGACATAAGTTTCACCAGCATATGTGTAATGTGTACAGTGCACATTACCTTCTCCCGCCAACATAGCTACTGCTGCTTATTGGTGTGGTTTTATTATGTCAGTGGGAGAGCTCTCTTCCGTCAGCACAGAGCGACAACATTAGTGATCCTACGACGACATAGCTGCATTGGTCAGCTGTGCTGTTGTAAGCTTGCTAGTATAGACATAGCCTCAGATGTACAGAGTTGAAAAGATGTTTAATTTTGCTGGCACAACAACTATCCTGATTTCAAGAAAGGGTGTTATTTCCCATTCAGTCCTATAGTTTTTTAAGGGTACTCTTTGTCAGACCTTATTGGTTCTGTGCCAGTTACTGTCTTGTACACCTTTTTCACAAAGATTCTCCTTTTTCAGAACCATTTAGTGTAGCTTTTTTGCCTGCTGAGAACACACAAGATTTTGTTAATTTTATTATATTATTATTATTAGTCATTCATACCACAGCACTCTCTGAAATTCCAATCAGGATGGGTCCCCAAAGAGCCGGGTGCTGTACAAACCCAGAAGAGAAAAACTTTTCAAGAAGAGACTATAATCTGTCCCTGTTACTTTGATTTCAGCATCAAAAAACTGAAATGCATCATAAATATTCAAATCTAGGGCTTCACCCTGCATTAGTAACGCCTTCTCATTGCCAAGGAAAACAAGGATGTCACCTTAGACAACCTCAGTTGGCCAAAAGCCTAAAAGTCCATACCCAGAATTGATCAGCTGGTATGTAATGCTATATTCTCAGGCTACTAGACAGAGGTGTGAAGTGCTGCTGTTAAACATTTTTAATCTAAGTATTTCCATTGATGTCCCAAGTTTATTTAACTAAAGCTTTTATATATATATCTGATCTTTGCTGCATTTTCCATCCAAGATTTGCTATCTTTGGGCAGTTTCAAAAGGGGGGTGTGTGCGCTCACACATTCCCAATATCCACCTTTGGCTCTTCAGAGAAATAATAAAATCAGTACCACCCTTTAGACTTTGTGCACAGATATTTTGGGGGGAAAAATAAATGGAGACAAAATCATCACCAGGAGTGGTGAACATCTGAGGGCCAAACTCATCCCAATTTATTCCAAACGGAAAACTAATAGGAAAAGAATAATTTTCCAGCCTCAAAGTGGATACTATGGACCTTAAGGACCGAAAAATCCCCAACAACCAGCCTAGGACATTTTAAATGGAAAACAAACGACAGGAGTGCAATTTTAAAACAACAAAAGGAGATTTTTCTAAGGTCTGTCTTATCTATTTAAAAAAAAGGGACAAAAGAGGTTATAATACATTACAATCAATATGTTAACAATTTAAAGACTACCATTGTTCAGTTGTATGCAACCTTTATCACAAAAGTATGCAGTGTAAATAACTATTTGCATGTCTTTCTCCTATCGTGGCAAATTTATAACAGTGGTTGAAAAGAGTCATGGAAAAAATGAAAATTATATTAGAAAAATATTTGTTATTACTTTCCCAGTACTGGAGATATTTATTCAGTATTAATTTAAATCCCAATAATTGCTTCAGTATGGTAAAATTGTGCTGTATATTTTATTAATTGTGTTTTTCACTGCGTTGACTATCCCACAGTAACATACTGTACATTTAAAAAAAAGACGCCTGAAGGAAATAATTATTTATGTAAAGACCAGTCTACAGGGTAAGAAATGAAAAGAAAATCATATTGCTATTATAAAGAGACAAGATAGGTGAGGTAGTATCTTTTATTGGACCAACTTCTGTTTTTCTCACCAACAGAAGTTTGTCACTCTCACCAACATAAAAGTTGGTCCAATCTTGTCTCTCCAATATCCTGGGACCGACACCACTACAGCAACACTGCATATTACCATATAACCGCTTGACAACATTCAAGCTTGGCATGGAATTTTCTCCATGTCTATAACACCTGAAAATTCACCCTGTATCTTAAAATATTAACAATTCACCCTGGATTTCTGTTTAGCAGTATCTCGGAAATGCCTAGTCCCCAGCAGAGATGAGGGCTCCCTCATGCTCATGACTGTGCACAGTATTTCTGCTCCAAAAAAAGCTTGAATTCTCAATACACAAAATGGACAAGGAGCGAGAGAGAAGGAAGTATCACCACCCTCATTTTACAGAAGGGAAACTAAGGGAAATGGAGATATTAACTGACTTGCCCAAGGTCCTCTGAAGTGTTGCTGGAGCTGCATTGGTCCCAGGATATTAGAGAGACAAGGTGGTGAGGAAATATCTTTGACTGTACCAGTAGAAGTTGGTCCAATAAAGAATATTGCTCAAGAGCCTGTGGCAGAGCTGGGAACATAACTCAGTTCTTGAGACCCACTCTGCGCCTTAGCCACTGGATCACCTCTCTGTTCTGTTCCCCCATACATCGCTGGTTTTGTTTACGTGTGTTTCTATACTGAGTTCAAAGACTTCTTTCAGGACACAGCCCAGGGTTCTGAGCTCTTCTACTGCCACCGAAGTCAACGAGAGAGAGAGTGCACCTTTGCAAGAAGGCTTTTAGTTCGGGGCTAATCAAAATGCCCCTTCAAGTGAATAGAAATACATCAGTCAACTTCAGTAGGCAAGGGGATAGGCCTTCAGGCCCTAATCTAAAACCCACTGAAGTCACTTGGAGTCTATTGACTCTAATGGGTATTGAATCAGGTTCTTACTAGGAAGACTAGAGCCAAATCCTACTCGCTTTCCTAACATGAGAAGCAGTGGCACCAATTAAGACAGCTGGGGGGGACAACCCATAACTGCCAAAAAGTTTTTGCCTGTGCTCAAAGTTCCATAAGCTGCACATCTGGGGAAGGGCCGGAGTATTTTTAAGTAGTGCTCCTGTACTAAATCAATATGGCTGCTGCTGGAGCGGTCCAGAGCGTCACTTTAGATGCATGGTTGCCTCACTACAGGTGGAGGGGCAGCTGGGCCAAATTTCAGTGAGTGGTGTTGTGAACTGGACATGGGGTCAGAATGCCACTCAAGGTTGGCCCAGCAGGGATGGCAGAGTCAAATAGTGTTGCAAACTAATGCATAGGAATCTGTTCACATGTGGTGGAGCAAAGGGGAGTCCACCATGAACTCAACACCTGGGGGCACTGGCCCCATGCACTGTGTGGGTAAGAGAGAGGGGAGACTCCCCACCCTGAGAAACCTGGAGTCCCTGCAGGAGGAGGCAGGGGAGATGAGCAAGGGACCAGAACACAGCCCGTGCTGAGCAACGAGGGGAGACTAGAATTCTTTTCCACCCCCCCCCCCTCAAAATATCTGAACTGGCTCACTGATGAAGTGTACTTCTATTATGCTTTTTATCTGCATGGTATTTTCAGTCATTGTTTAATTTAACCCTAAGCATGGTGGTTACAAATTCTATGTTACAGCTCTTCCCTTTTCGTAATACATCTTTCCACCAAAAGTTCACTCTCTAATAATGCACCATCTCATTACTGCATCACAATACATAGCAAGAGCACAGCAGGACAGACCTTCCATACTAACTTTTAGTTCTCTGAGTTTTGCCTTTTGCTTTCATCTTTTATTTTTAAACATCTGGACAAAAATGAAAACTGGTCTTTGATCTTTATGAGAATATTGCTAGAAATATAAATCAATTTAAAAAAAAATAAATTACGTCTTTAATGACTTCTGTCCTGAAAGTAAGTAAAGTTAGCAACATAACTGTGATGTAACATCTGGAAATGGAGTTCTCCTGCTCCCTTGTCTAACAAAATGAATTTCAGAGTTTGTGAAAGGTGCTGCTTTAATAACCTGGGGGTCTAAATCTTCTGTTTATACAACTCGCAGACAGAGGCACAGGTGAAGGCAATGGCAGTGCACATGTTCCCACGGAACATTCCCAAGCAATGTGCCTTTACAGGCACTTCTGCTCTGGAAAGCATGTTATTTCTCAGGCTCTGTTTCAATATCCTCTGGAGTCAATGAAAACACTCCCACTGACTTCAATGGTCTCCTGCTCAAGCCCTCAGTGTTTTCCATATCAAATATGCTCAGTAAAAATACAAAATTCCCCCCGACCACCTCCACTTGCAAAGCCAATCTGAGAGCTGACAGTCAAGTGGGGCTCTTTATCATGCATCATCACCAGTAATAAAGGCTCTACTGGTTAAATTAGCAATGTCTGTGTAGTTCCCTTTTCTGTCAACATGTGTAAGCACATGTGTAATTAACTGGCATTTAATAAACGATGTTATGGGATGCAAAGGTGGCTGATCTCACCTCATCTTCCAGCAAGGATTTAGCTTGTTCTAGAAGTGAAAGGATAATTCAATCTCCAGTCTCATTTAATTCTTAGTCTCCCTTCTCCAACTGCAAAACAACATACCAATTACAGCAGTGGGGTTTGTGATGTGGACATATGTCTAGCTAGGAAGCAACTCACTTTACACAGGTCACTTGACAAACTTGGCTTCCAAAACAAGCATAGTCCTGATCCTATAAGCATTTATGCATGTGCTTAACTTTAATCACGAGTAGCCCTACTGAAATAAAAGGGAATAGTCACATAAGTTAAGAAGCGCGTTTGCAAAAATCAGGGCCTACGTAGTATTGTGACCTGTGTCAAGATTCAAAGTGACCTATAAGCAAAAAGTTCAGTATTCCAGCACATTTTCCTGTAAGAGAGTCCCCCTATCAAATGTTGATTTCAAGATATGAGCAATGACATACAGAAAACAGGGGTTATGGATAAACTTTGAGAACCACAGATACATAGAAAAGGAAAATGCAGTAGGTTTCAGAATACCGTGTGGTATTTGCGAAGTAGCTGAAATTTTTTCACACCGTAAATTGCACTGCAAACATTTTTAAATGATACTGGATTTTTAAATGAAAATACTGCTATTTTTATCCATAGAACCCCACCCCTCCTATTTTCACATCTCATATGTCACATAAAAAGTAGCTGTTTGCAGCAAAAATTTAATAGCATAAGTATAAGCCTTCATGAGCCCATTAATCCCTTGGCAATCAGTTCAAAGATTAAAATGGATTATATCTTTGTTTCAAGTCAGACTATTTTACCTTTCATTTCAAAAATAAGATTTCAAAACTGACAAAGTGTAATTTTCTGCTGTGCATTTGCAAATGTGCTTTTCCAAAAGCCACACCAAGGTTGTATATTTGCACAAGTAATGCCTTAGCAAAAATAATGTGTCAGAAGAGCTTAAAGATGGGCACTTTCAGAGAAGTTTATAGGAAAACTGCAATAATGAATTATAGCATCTTAAGGACTAATTCTGCAACTCTTGGCCCTGGTCTACACTACAGAATTAGGTCAACATAAGCAGCCTTCATCGACCTAACTCTAAGCGTTTACATCAAAATTCAGCTCCCAATGATGTAACTTGTCCACTGCACCAATTTAACTCCACCTCCGCAAGAGATGTAGTGCTTAAGTCAGTGTAGTGAGTTTGATGTAGTGTCAGTGTAGACATTGTATTGCTTGTATTGCCAGTTGCTGCCTTTCCAAAACCGTCCCACAATGCCCCATACTGACAGTTGGATCCGTGCAAGCGCTCCTGGGGAGAATGTGCATTGCTGACCTAAGGACCTTAGTGTGGACACGCAAAAGCAGCTTAATTAGTGTGGTGGCTGTAAGATGACGTAATTTAGGTCAACGATTTTGTACTATAGACTAATCCTAAGTGGTAACTTACTCGGTTGGGTAGCTCTACTGAAGATAAGGCAACGAATAAATTCAACATCAATAAGAATGGCACAGGATCAGGAGCTGGGAGGGTGATATTTCAATTAGTCATGGTATTTCATGAGTGATGGCATCAAAACTTGTTTTGATTGCCACAAAGAACAACACTGAAATGATGATTCAGAAAACTACTTCAAATGTATCCTGCCAGAAACTAATTTTACAACGGGCATTGCTAAGAAAACCTTCCAGCTCCAGCACATGGCACAGATGCTCACCCATGTCTGGAATACATATAGGGACCATCTCTCAAAGAGGAACAATCCAGTTTAGCATACTGGCCCTTCTATTATCATTTGCATAATTATAGATTTTTATGAAATCCTTGTTCATTAAAAACATGGGGAAATATGTTCACAGGTAGATAAGACAGTTTATCCAGTGCCAATTAAAGTCAACAGAAAGACTCAGTAAGAGCTGGATCAAGCCCCAGTTCATTATACTTAAGTTTTGTTCCATGCAACCAATAATTTTAGCTAGTTTTACAAATAAGTATGAAAAATGCATAGAAATGGGATCAAATACTTCCAGTGGTGAAATGATGTATTTTTATATTTATAATACAACGGGAAAACTGGTGGAACGTAAGGCAGAACCATCCCCATCTTGATCTATGGATGGAGAGGACCTTCTAAGAAGATTGTATATCACCACCCCTCCTTTGAAGTCAATGATACTAAACCAGTTTACACCAGTTGGGAATGGGGCTCAACAGTCCATGTGCAGACTTCCCTCCTTGTGTGGGAACAGTAGGTCAGCCATATATCTGGTACTATTCCGTCCAGCATTGCTTTGTCTACAACACTCTGCAGCTCTGAGGTACACACAATTGAGAGTGTGAGGCCCTCCCAGAATCTGCTCCTCACCATCTCCCATCCAGCCCCAGAGAGATTTTCTAGAAGAGATACTCTTGCCTCTTCTGCAGAGCCTCTGTGGAGGCTTTGGGAGTAGCCATTGTTTGCGGGTAGCATGGGCTACTCTAGCGTGTTTGAAAGTGAGACCAACGGTTGCATTTTGCAAATACTTTTATTGTTTATTTCCTGTGATTAGCTATGTGTAAAACAGAAAGGCTCAGAGTTCAAGAGACTAAAAAAATGTTTAGAGCCAATTCAGAGCATATATAGGACACCCGGAGGCATTGCCATGAAGGAATATGGTTAGTGTGATAAAAATATGGGCTGGGAACATACCACTCCCATATAGTAGCTGTCGGTTTTGGTATTCAGTGGTTGGAGCAGACATTTAATTGTTTGTCATTTGTTTTTCATCAATGGTAACTGATGTGATCATGTGACACTATTCACGGTCTAAGCAGAGTTTTCTCAGGGGGGGAGAAATTTAAGGTTCAAATTTAGGTGTTAAAAAGATGCACCTCTTTGCACATGGAAAGAAAATCAATTGTGTTCCTGCCATGCAATGGGGATATATTTTACAGGCATTTTTATGGCAGTATAACATCACAGTATCTGGCAAACTGTAAAAAATTTATATGACAAATGCTTATTTATATTGGGAAAACTTTCAAATATACCAATTCTGAACAGCATTATTTTCCATTTTTAAAGGCATAACAAAGACCAGCTGGGCACTCTTCTTTAACCTATCTCATAACAGAACAACAAAGAGTCACTTGATAAAATTAAAAGGAAACATTTAAAATGGATAGCGCAAATGTATTGCCCCAGGGGGTTTCCAAGAATAAAAATTACATGAGTTAACAACCTTCATGAAACATAGAGTAGAAAATATTGACATGGTTCCAGTTGACCAAGAGCTTTTAGAATGTATCAACAGGTCTCTTACCTCCTGATTCTTTGGGCTACTGGTCATCCAGACATGATCAGTGGAAACTGGCAGAAAACAATGACTCTAGCAGAAACTAGAGGAAAGAATACTAATGAAGTCTATTGGAATTTCCACCAGTGAATCCTCATGCATTAAAAATATAAATTTATTAGTAGCTTGGACCAAGAAAAATATCTCCCTTTAAGCAATGTCAGAGGCAGGCTAATGGACTAGCTAGACCACTGGTCTATTTGGTTTGTGAATTCTTATATTAAAAGATACTGACAGAAAGGAACATATTGTCTCTTGTGGTCTTGCTAGCTGTCAGCAGAGAAGTGTGACAGGAAATAGCACTGTATGATCTGCCTAAAGGAGCTGTAAAAAGCAGTTCTGTGGAAATCCCACAAAACCCTACAAACAAACCAACAAGACACCATAGGAGTTTGCAGCTTGTCACAGCTAGTTGCTCCGTATGCATTCTGAACTGACATTCTAACAGGACTCAGAAGTTCCATAATGGCTTTGTTTTGTTCAAAATGTTCTTTCCACAGCTGACAGTCATCTGTTAACATTCCTGTTGTGAATTCTAAGTGGTTTATTAGATTACCAAATATGAATGCACTTCCCACCTTCCTGTTTAAAACAAATAATCAACTGTTATCATAAAATAGATTAAAAAATCATTAAGATGTTGGCAGCTACTGTCTCCCAACTAAATTAAAATATACATAAAATAGTAAACGAGACAAGAACATCAGCACTTGTAATGAAACCCACCCCTCCCTTAGCCATAATACTAGACATGTTGGTTAATGAATCAGAACTGAGGAAGCAATGCATTTATTAAAAAAATAAATCAATCAGCAAACACTTGTGAAAGATGTGCCATAATTTATGGAAGACGATAGTCTATTTAAAAGGATGAAGATGGCTTTGGTTTATTATTTTGACAGTAACCCAATGTCTGCTTTACAGAAAAAGTAGAAAGATATGGTGCTTGTACTGAAGACTTTATGATCTACTTTTAGACATGACACATTGAATGGCAATAACAAGCAATAGAGATGAGATGGAGTAAGAAAGGACAAGACCTACAGCAAGAAGATTTGGGCAGATGAATGCAAAAGCCAGTGATTTCATATGGTAACAAATGCTAAATCTTTCTATCAGCTCTGTTGTGTGAATCTCATGGTATATTAATAATTTTTAATTAGACAATTACTTAGATTAATTCTAGCAACTCAAATAATTGTCCTCCGATATATATATATATATAGAGAGAGAGAGAGAGAGAGAGAGAGAGAGAGAGAGAGAGAGAGAGA
>ML675625.1:19419070-19510258 GCA_007922155.1 Mesoclemmys tuberculata
AGAGAGAGAGAGAGAGAGAGAGAGAGAGAGAGAGAGAGAGAGAGAGACCTTTTGATTTTCTAATGGAAGAAGCCAAAATGATTATTTTTCAACAATAGGAAACCCTTCACAAAGCATCTCTATCAATTTATTCTCTATAATGCTAGAAGTGGGGACATAATTGCAACTAGTCAAATTGCACTACAGATCAGGTTCCAAGGAAACACACGTGTTTTGTTTTCTTTATTTAAATTACAGAATGTCAACAACTAGCCTTACAAAAGATGGGGCAGAGTGGCAAAATCAAGAGAGATTTCCTTCTTGATGCAAATTTGTTTTGGAGCTAAAAGCCACAGCTGTATTCCCACCCCCTTTTGCATGGAAAGAACTATTTTATTCGAACTACGGTCCCCAATCCTGCAAATATTTACAAATGCACTTAACTTCGGATGTGTGAGGTGGGATTTTCGAAAGCGCATAAATCCTGTTAGCTTTCAAAGTGACAAGTGCTGATAAGTCAGTGAGGTGCTTTTAAAAATCCAACTCATGAAGCCAGCCAATGAAACTACACCATTATTATTATTTATACTGTTGTAGTGCCTATGAATCCCACTCACAGGTCAGAACCTGATTGTGCTAGGTGCTGTACAAAAGCAACAGAAGAAAAAAGATGTGCCTGCGGAATCCTTGGTGGCCCCTCTCAAGGAAGCTTTAAAAACCCTTTGCGCCACCAGAACACCATGAGCCAGGGTCCAACCCAAAGGATGGGATTCTATCCCCCCTCCAGTCACTATAAGCCACTCTAGGCTGCCCAGCTCATAAGTCCCAGGGTGGGAGGTGTGCTGGGGAAGGGCTATAGCACACATCACCACAGGGATTCTGGCTTGTACCACAAGCCATAGGCAGCCCTGAGGGGGCTCCTCTAAAGTAGAGCATCCCCCAGGATTGCATAAAGTCCAGCAGGAGAACATTTTTGGCCCCTGGGAAATTGAGAATTAGGAAGGCACAAAAAGGTGGCTGTGGTTTCACCCTCCCCTCTCAGGCTGTGCCATCTGTATTGTTCCTCATTGAGGGGCAGCACAAAATCCCAGCTCATGTTTTTAAGGCAGAGTTTTGTGTTTGAGAAGCAGTACGGAACAACGGAGAAATGCCAGGAATAGAGTGGGGTAGAACTTTTATATCAGATTGCAGAAGGTAAATTTTCCCATAAGAAAATCAAAATGGAAATTCTCCATAGGAAAAATTTGATTTTCTGTTGGAAAATCATCACTCCTTGGCAGCCCGTCCTGGATGGGCTGCTGGGGAGCTCAGGCTTCCAAGCTCTCTGGCATCAGGGCTTCTCACCAGACTGACCGCCCCAGTGCAGGGGTTCTCACGTTTCTAGCACCTCAGCTACCTGTAAGTCCCAACTCCCAGGCTCCCCATGTGGTGAGCTGCTGTGACTCCGGACAGTTTAGACAGACTTGGAAATGTTTAAAAAAAGTTAAAATGTCATTTTGACTTTTTAAAAACAAAATGTCAGTACTTGCCTTCGGTGAGGAATTTTGATTTTAGGTTCCATTTTGGACTTGGCGAAGTACTAAACAAGGTAACTCAATGTGTATCTGAAATATAAAAAAGGATAATTTAAAAAAAACACAATCAGGGAGCTGCTATCCTGATAGCTCTATGAAGCAGGTTAGGAAAATTGGGGTTCCATTAGATATCACTGAACCTCTGGCTGTTTTGAAAAATGATTCATACTAAATTCCAGTTGGTTAAAACATGTTGGTTAATGTAGCAGTTGGATGAACTGATGGCAGAGGGGAAAACATTTGATTGTGGACCAGAGCTCTCCTTCTCCAAGTCTGAAATTGCTAAGGTAGGGGGAGGGAACACTGGGCTCCACATTTCTGATGGTAGCTGATCGGAAAGAGACAAAGGGCTGGAAAATAGAAGGAACCTCCAGGAAAACCTACACCTCGCTCTTGACCCAAGAGCATGTCTTTCTTTCTACTCCACCATACGATAGAGACACCACCAGGCAGTTCCAAAATATCAAAGCAACTTAGATAAAATTGTCTCATGTAATTCTATGCATAAAGAGTAAGTCTGATCCCTCACCACCTGGTTTTGGCAAAAAAAATCTTGCAGAGGGTCACCAAAGTAACTGCCAGGTTATCTACTGGGTTATGCTGGAAAAGGTACAGCAATTTGGGAAGAAGCTCCACTCTCAGCTCTTTTCCTGACTGGCTCTCAGCCAAGCTCCCGCAACTGACTCTCTTCTTTTTCTCTAGGCCCAGATGCCCTCTTTTAAAGTTCGTTTGGGTCAGCTGATTAAGGAATAGTTGAACTGGCCTTGCTACCTTGTAAAAGGCCAGAGACACCCTGTGACAGTGCCATAGTCTGCAACCTAATGGGAATATTGTCAAATAAGGATGGAGTCAGGACTTCTGAATGACCCCTTGGTATGTACACATAAGCATGAACATAAAATTTTTAGGCTCCAAAAGAGCTGCCTTTCCTTTCAAACACAAACCACTCTTGATTAATTTCATTTTTAGTTTCCAAAAGATTTTCCAAAAGGTTTTGTTTGCCTAGTCATAAAGATTTCTGGACATGGGACTGCAGCGAGCTATGTGAAGGATGCAAAAGGAGAAGTGATGTGGGACCTGAAAAAAAACAGAGAACTAAGTTCTTTCAATATTAAACACGAATTGTATGCAAAACTTATTTTTTCAATTCTCTCTCTCTCTCACAGGAAGCAGTTTCAAATAACAACATGATTCAGTCTTATATTTAGGCTTGGCAAAATTCCATTTATATTTTTTAAAAATAATTTCATTGGATAATATCAATTTTTAAGCAAAAAATTTATTTACATTTTCACAGTAGTGGGAAATTATGGGTGGGTCAAATAAAAGGGGAGTCAGACAATTATGAGATTCAAAAACTTAAAGCTTCACGACTATTAAAACATAGATTGTTTATTTTGTGTATTTTGATATATGATAATATCTTTGAATCAAACTAATAAATTCTTAAGCAGCATTTTTCTTACTTTGCCTTTCTGTAAATTACTGATGGAAATACTTTCTCACAGGTTTCCATGTGTACAGTGAAATTGACATTTACTGACCTTTACAGAAAAAATCTTATCCTTCCAAACCTACTTACATAATGTTTTGAGTCTGATTTCTCATGTCATAAAACAGTGTCTTATCAGCCTTCATTCATATTAAACATACTTTGGATAATCCACATATTGCACAGATTAACCAATATTGTATATATAATTTTTTCAAGTAAACTTTCTCAGTATATCTGTTTTTAAGTTATTATGAGGTCATTTCAAAACATACTTGTGAGGTTCACTCAAGCAAGAGACACTGCCAATTTAGCTGGGAGCATCAAGCAAGATATTCAACTTCAAATCAGTATCCTCAAGTAATTTAAATGACATGATTAAATTATGTGAATGTATCCAATTGTAATTTCAACTAAAGATGATCTTGCCATGGTTCCTCACCCCCAAGTTCCCTTCTAGTTGAAAGCGTGTTGGTGTTTTGAAGACACTGGCTATTAACAATTGAAGGTCTCAGAAGTCTGATTTTTTTTCAAGTTGATTTCTGTAGGGTTGGCATAGGTATAAACAAAGTTAAAATATGGTCTTAGCTATGTGAACATAGGAGCCTAGAGAGAAGATGCGCTCTCAAGCATAACCACGCATTTAGGAGACAATACCCATCTCTTCAGCTAGGACAAGTGGTTTAATCTGTATGGAGATTCACTTGCTTTTCCCAAAAAACACGTAAGAAAAATCTTTCGATAATAAAAGTAAACACAAAACAAAGAACTACAGAATATGAGCATCTACAAACAGCTGTCGGAGATTCCTCACCCAAACAGTACCAACAGAAGAGCAGCTACGCTCAAATTAATACTACTACCGGCATGTCTACAGTGTGCCTTCCTTGTGAAGGCTTCAAAACGCTACACAAACATTAAATGTGGGCTTGAGAACACTCTGTGAAGTAAGTAAACATTATTATTTCTTTTCAATATCATTTATATATATAAATACACACACAAGGCAGGGCTGGTTGTGCTCCCTATCACTGAAGTTGCCTAACACTTCCTATTACAAGACCCTGTTTTTAGTTATGACTTCACTAAACTTAAGTATTTGGGGTGAACTTTTCCATATCAGGTGGCTGTCTCACACTGCACATTTCTGGAATATTTCAGCTAAAACAGTCCAGCTGTTTTTGAGCAGGAGGATAGGAAAAAACAGAATTAGAGAATCTGATTAGCAACATAGGTCTGCAAAAGTGAAGTCCTTTCTTCAAAATAAAATCAACCCCCAGAAGTTTGTGGTATAGTTCCTGCGAGATCCAGGGAATTGTGTGGGGTTAAGGTACCATCACTATAATTTGGCCAGCTCACTGCCCAGGGTATCTCCAGTGGGGGTTGGACTATTGCATGATATTTGGTCTGTCTTAATGAAGCCTGGAGCTATGGTTCTTCTCCAATGAGCTTATTTAATATTAATATGAATTAAGGTCCCAGAGATAGTATAAGACTGGATAGCTATTGGGGTTTTTGAACCTGGGACAAAAGTACGGTGATGCTTAAAGAAATGGTGAGGATAAAATAAATATCCATTTCTTTACCGTTAAAGAGACCCTGTCAAGTTGGAATCTAATTAAATTCAGAAAAATGAGTTAAAAGTACTTCCAAGAGCCACTGTGGAACTTTATGTTCCAATGATTTACACGTTTCCCTCATTTTAAAATGCTTTTCTCTGCTCTGTTGCTGTGGGTGGAAAACCCACATAAATGGGAAACATGTTTTACTTCGTGCATTTGATAGTGCTCTGTGTAAAGTGAGTCAATTTGAAAAAAGTTAAAATGTGGAGACAGAAAAGTGTTTTTTGCGAATAAACTTATGGTAAGTAGTGAGAACAGGGCTTCTCAAACTTATTTTGCTGGGGACCCCCTTTGAAAATATTTCAGGCTGTGATGAACCCTCCTCTGCCCCTTCCCCCCCAAAAAATGATGACCTCCCCATGCCATGCCATCCATCCATCCCCCCATGTCATGCCACCCTGAGGTGCAGGGATGACAGCTACTGCTCCGATATGTGTGGGGGCTGACAGATCATGACCCTTCATAATAACCTCATGATCCCTTCAGGGGTCCCGAGTCCAAGTTTGAGAATCCCTAAGCTAGAACTTGAACAAGTAAGTAATGTGAGGAAGTTGTTTCTGGGACATGTTTTGTCAGTGATTAAACTAGAGGAGGAAATGGAGTTTGGACAGTCCTTTGCTTTTGAGTTACCTTCTTTTCTTGCACAAAAATACCTTTTATATAACAGGTGTACTTTTACTCCTAAAGTTTTAGGCTGAACCATAGGGAACATACACTGATTTTTTTTTCTTTTGCTTCTAGAATTCTTTTGTCCAGCCACAAACATTATTAAACATGTATACATGGAGTGACCACCAATTCACTTGTCATTTGCAAAAGGGTCAAACCTTTTTCCCTGACTGGCCATCAGGTTAATGGGATTTCATTTATTTAAAGTGTGGATGATGTGGCCGGGCAATTCATCCTCAGCCTATGGTGTTTAACCCTCTGCCTTTTGCTTAATTCCATCAACTGTTTATTCTCTCTTGGGTTTCCTGCATGAGTTTTCACTATTGCATCCTCTTTGGTAATGGTCATGAAATTTTGGATATGTGATAATCTGTCAGGATTCAGAAGAAATTCAGTTCAGTGATAGAAATTAGGTCAAGAATTTAGTAGGACCTTCCAGATGTGGACAATACAGACCTAAATAATCATAAGATCTTATTATTTTTAATAATGATCAGTGGTCTGTCCCTCACTGTTGTTTGTTGCTCACGCGTATTGTATCATAGCTTGATCATACATTGAGTTCTTTGGGACAGGGCAAGGGACCATGTCTTTGTCTGCAAAATTCCTAGCTAACTATTGTGTGATAAATAAGTGTCCATCATTGTTGCAGTTTTGTAATTAAAAAGCATAAGATTATGTATATTTAAGAAGTTAGATGGTGCAGGTTTTGTAATATCAAAAATAGTTATTTAAAAAAAGTGATTGTCTTCAGAAACCCTGGTCCAGGTATTCCGCTGGTCTGAATTGGCCTGGCTCTCTGGTGGCTGATTTGATTCCTTATTGGAATAGGTAGACAAGAGACCCTGTTGTTTTAAAGTGTATGAAATACTGAGCCACATTTTCAGAAGGGGCCACTGAAATAGCTTTCACAAAAACTATATCCCCAAAGAAGTGTTAAAGGCTTATTATAAGCCTGTTGAAATAAATGGGAGCCTTTCCATAGACATCAGTAGGCCTTTGAATTAGTTCTGGAATGTCTTACACAGTTTGAATGTACAAATACACATTTTTACGTGCAAATGTAGAATTTGCATATTTTGTTTTTCAGTTATGGTTTCAGCAACTGCAGTTAAAATTGTTCTCTATGCAATTTAAGCGGATGTCCTAATAGTTAGGGGAGCAGATGGCACTGAAAGCAACCATTAGAAGCTGTGGCTGCTCAAGGCATTTGAAAATCAGGCCATTTTAATCACTTCCAATTGTTTCTTGTATTGTTGTTTTCACCATGGTTGGTATTTTGGTGATGGTCCCTTTCAATACTGCAGCTGCTTTAAGAAAGTAAACTGTATTTAACCAGCTGGAATATCTTGGGACTGAGTCACTGAACTATATTACCAATAATAAACGCTATTTTTTCTTCAATAAACATGGATTTTGATTTTGACATCTACAGTGTATCAAGTTTTAAACTGCCAGAAACAGTGGTTAATCGAACTCTCTAAAATGAACACTGGTGACTGATTCATCCCATGTTGCTTGCTAACGTGTTAGTCCTCTTGACTGTGGAAATAGTTATGAAGACAGAGTAAATAAGAGAGAAGCACTATTGAACTGAGTGATAAGAGTATTTCTGCTTTGTAAAGACATATCATACACATTTTGCTGTAAAAAGAAAATGTTGTGTGTGGATTGATAACTAAAAATGGCTGAACTTGTCAAGTGTAAGTTTCTGCAAGTGGCTAGTCTTCAATGAAGCCTAGTTTCTAGATCAGTGGGTAAAGAGAAACAAACACAAACGAAGCAGTAAGAATTGTAAGGAACTGAAAAAAAGAATATACTGCAAAATTTCCCCTCGGGTATGGAGTTAGAGAGTGAGCAGGATTGTGTAATAACATAAAGACAGAACACCATCACTGTTAGCCTGATAAATGATTTTGTGCTGTTGTTTCATTGAGTTCTACAAGTTTTTGGTATGAAAGTCTATAGTGACATCAGCAGGAGATTAAGTACTAATATTATGTTTTTTTAAAGAAACATGGATATTAAATACATTAATGTAAATTTATGTAATACTTAAGGGACTACTCAGGCTTAAAATTAGGCATTTGCTTATTTAAACTCCCACCTCTAGCTCCTGAACATACATCTCTGTCCCTTTAGACTTCACCAGATTCCTGCTGGCTTAGAGCTCTCTGCTTCTGAGTTCCCAGATAGGATTGACTGCCTCTTGTCTTGTCTGATTTCCTTCTGGCTCTGCAAAGTCTGCCTCTGCTCTTCAGTCTTTTCTACAGCTGGCTTCCCAGGCTCCTTCCTGGCTCACAATGGTTTTTGTCACTCAGACTTCTTCCTCGTACCTCAGTTACCTTCTCTCTCCCAAACTGTGGATCTCCTCCTTATGTATCTACTAGCCAGAGGTGCTACCCTGCCCCTCTTAATCAGGTCTAACTAGGGTACACTTGTTCAGGAACTGGAGGACTGAATGCACTTTTCTTAAAGGCAAATATCCCTGAAGCTTGAGAGGAGGAATTTGTGACTGACCAGATCAAAGATCTTACTTAGGCTGAGAAAACAGCTCCAATGATACTGAATGGTTTCCTCAGGCCTGGATGTCTAAGACCAAAACACTACTTATGGAGAAAATATTAATAGTTTACAATGGGGTTTTCCTTCTGATGTCCCCAAGAAGTGTGTGGGTTTTAGATTAGAACCAAGGTTTAACATCAGCCCTACAATAAACAAGGATATTGTGGAGTTCCAGATGTACTAGTGCAATAGGCTTGCCTTCACCTCTGCTACGTCTGAGGTGAGTTACCCCATGCTGTGCCAGTTGCAGATCTCGTCTATTCAATTAATCATTCAAGAGTGACTTTAAGTACAGTTACATCGGTAAAATGGCCTGTACTCAAGTCAGAGTAGCCTCTTGCTGCAAGCATAGATGTGTTGTAAGTAGGACTGGTTGGAAAATGGAGTTTCTTTCCCACACAGAAACTTCTGACATGTCATTGAAAGACTGGAAATGGAACATTTTTGCCAAAAACTGAAGAATTTTAGTTTTTCGGGTTTTCCTGATGAAAAGAAATCAATAATTTTCAAGTAAAGCAGAAGCTCTCTGTGAAAATGTTCATATAGCTGAAAACCCAATTTTATACTGAAAAAAAGCTGCCAGAAAGAAATCAATGAGCCCTGGTTGTAAGGCTTATAGGGAATATATGGCCCTTTAACTTGGCATTCATTATGGGTTGCTTGTGGTTAAAGGCAGCAGGTCTGTGATGAAAGGCACCATCAGGAAACTAAGGAATTAGCTGATAGCCCTGTGTTGGGCTGGCTGGAAAACAATAATTCAGATTCATGACAAATGATCTGTTTTCATTTGCATCGGAACAAAAATTAGACCTTTAAAAAATGCGTACACAAAATGAAAGAGCAATGGAGGCCCCTGAAGGGATGCGGAAGACAAGGCAAGACACTGCACAGCCAGAGCAGGGACTTGAACAAGATTCTCATACGTCCCAGGTATGGGCCCTAACCAACTGGCTACTCCAGACCTTTTCCCCCTCCTCAGCAGGAATTCTGCCCTAGACCTGAGAAACCTTCCCGATGAAAGTTTCATCTAAACCAATAAGTTTTTGCAAATAGCTTTGGTTTCAACACACTGGCATTTTCCGACAAAGAACCGTTTAGTTGAAAACTGCCCAGCCAGCTCTAGTCCCAAGCCTGACAGAGGCAGGATGCTCATTCTGTGGGATAAGCTATCTGAATGATAATGTGATCCTCAGGACTTGTCCTCAACCTTGGATAAAGGGTGGGGAAAACATACCCTTTTGTGAATCTGGATTTATTTCTTTAATCAGCCATTCTTAATTAGGACCTTAGCTTTGTGGAGTCTTGTTTATTACTAGGCACATCATGGCATGTCTCCCCAAGGCTCTTTGCGTTTGCTACAATTCTGAAGAACACATCTGTGCACATTCTAAATCTCTTTATAAATAAATCACTCTGTTGCCAGGAACTAATATTAATATAAACAGTAGCCACTACCCTCTCCGTGAGCCTGAAAGCTGAACTGACCACACCACTGGCAATTCTACCACAACAAAAGTTAACAAACCCTCCACCTCCTCCCTGCCCCCTCTAGAGTTACGTTAATGTCAATGACTTTATCCCACAGGAAAATAAAGGCGCTTTAACACGTTTCTGCTTTTTCTAGTACTTCAAATTGTAATGGGTAACAAGAATTTGTAGTAAATGGAATAAGCAAATTGCAAGTTGTTTCACAGTATTATGAGGTAAATCATTCTTTAATATAAAGTAGCTTGGCCTTTAACTTTTGAAACATCTTGGGCACAAAGAACTGTGGGCACAACTCTCATGCTTTCTGTCTGCTGGCATCAAAAAATGGAAAAGTCAGCCATATTGGGAAATAATTTATATTTTTGCCTTACTATTGTCTAAGAAGCTTATGAATGGAACCACTCTGGGAAAATGATGGTCAATATTAAAATTAATAAGATGCAAACACATAGGGCTGTTTTTAAATAAGTTAGGCACATTTGCACATTGATGGTGAGAATTTGGAAATTGCTTGGGCAAGTGTTTATAATTAGCAATTTGCACATGCAATTCCACAAACTATATAAACAAATAAAGGCCGCAATCCTGCCAACACTCAACCATGAGTGAGCAACCTCATTGAATTTACTGGGACTGCTCACACGTGCAGAGTTACTCAAATGTATGTAAGTGTTTGCAGGATCAGGCCTTTAGCCCTCACCTGTGCTTCTAACCTGTACAAAATCAAGGCCCAGAATATAAAAAAGCAGATGATTTTCCAATTTACATGCTCACATTTCAAAACCTGCTATGAGTTCAGTTCATGAATTGGTATTCTCAATTTGTAAATGACGACTGCCAGGTCTTCATTCTCTTGTGACAGTCTTTCTTGCTCTAGTATGAACTCCTAATATACTAACCATTATGCTTTAGGTGAAACCCATTGGTTGTACTAATTTCTGTTTTTATTGTCAATAAAAACTTACATGTATATTTTTAGCCTGTAAATATAACAATCTACAAACTTTAAAGTCAGCTAAATCATTTTTTCAAGGACAGAATAGCACCACAGCATGATATTTTGCAGCCTCGTAAAACTGTACTTATCCTTTTCATAACTTGTAGTGATACAAGTTGTATAATTTGCTTGCTGCCCATTTCTTCAGATTTTTGTCTTTGTCTTAAATTAGCCCCCTATTTTTATCCCTTAATTTGACTTCAATCCAACAGTTGTACACACAGTTCCTAAGTAAGGAGGGTTGTAGCTCCATTATATAGAAGTTTTTATATCACACTTATCGCTGTAGCATCTGAGTATTTACTTTTTTCTGCAGCACTTCTTAAAACATTAATCTTCATTAATTGCATTTTTAAATAAGTCTGTTGATTTAGAATAATGAAACGAAATGTGTGTATATTTGTACGTGCACATAATCTACAAAAAACTGCTATGTAGCAACAGCAATCTAGACTTCAAAACCACTTTTCCACCCACCTTATCTCCCTACTGATCTTGTACCTTTCACTTGCACATCTGTGTTTACTCTGATATGGGAGAGAAATTCTTCCTGTATCTCATGAAATTCTTCACTTTTGTGATTTATCTTATAAATGAGATGCTCTTATGAAGCAATTTGCTGCAGTTTCTTTTTGGACTCACTAGTGGATGTTATAGCCCAATATATCAGGCCATTACCTCCTGTCAAAACATACTTTTAACTCAAATTCCCTTCACTATCTGAAAAACAGAAATGTATGAGAAGGGTACAACAGCTTACCTAACATTGTGCAAACATTCTGTGCCTGATTCTCACTATGTCAAGGTACCAAGCTGGAAAATAACTGGAACACAAGAGCTTCCCCCCACAACCTCTCACAGGAAGTTATTTTGCACAATAAAGGAAAATAGTTTTTTACTGGACTTAGTAGTCCCAAGGGTCAATGAAAAAAAATCACACACAAGTATAATTTTGACTGTTTGAAATCATTAATTTCCAGCTATTTCCCTAGGGCCTGATTCTGCAACCCTCACTTACACCAACTAGTCTTTTCTCATCTGAGTATTCTTGTTGACTTCAGTGACAAGACTCGTGAGTACTAGTTAATGTAAGGGGTGCAAAATCAGGCCTGTAACATTCAACTCCAATCTAAACACTTTATATCGTTGGACAGTAAAGACCACATGTGAAGAGGTGGAGGAATCTAGTTCATTCTAGGACAGATATTCAGAAGATCTCAGCTCCCTTTTAGGCACCCAAATGAAATGGGCAGCACTCCATAGCTCTAATTGTTCTCAATGGGGAGAGAAGCAGAAAGGGGGGGCAGTGTATATTCCTCTCAATGGAAACTGCTGAATGCTGAAGCAATTTTGAAAATCTGCCTAAATGGAGGCTGAGCTCTTCTGAAAATCTGGTCCTCTGTGTATCATTTTAAATTATTGCCAGTTTCATTCTAGAGTATCTAAGAGTGTCTATATTTTGAGCTGTAGGTGTAAATTCCAGCTTGAGGGGACATACTGGTACCAGCTCTGACTGAGCTACTGCACTAAAGACAGAGTGTAATGATGGCAGTGCAACCGACACGAGGGGCTAACTACTCCAGTATGTAACTAGTGTTTTGAACTGGTATGCCTCCTCAAGCCAGAGTTTACATCTCCAGCTCAAAATGTAGACATAGTTTAAGAGATAATGGAGTCTAGTATGTTTGAAAGGTTCCAGTTGCCAGCACATGCATTTAACTGGTATCCCCATGTCTTAGTTAGAAACTGATATGAACAAGTAGATAAGATTGCCTCAGTGACATCACACAAAGATGTCAGGCCTGATTTTCAGCTCCTAACCTTCACTTCTGCACATTGGGACCCAGGGGTTTTGGGGTGTAAGAGCTAACACTTGCCTACGCATAGGTGGTCACATTTTTTACATGCATGGGAAGATGATGCCTATTTGGGAATGCAAAGCATTCCTGGGCTTAGAATTCAAGTATTTGTGTAAGTACAGTGAGTGGGTTTCAGCCCACAGGCTACACAAAAAAGTCAGTGATGGGTGAAGGTGAATACACTCCCTGCTAGAAAACCACAGAAGTTTATTCACTTGAATCCCACTGGAACACATATTGAGTGACATTTGCCTCTGGGCAGAGAGTCAGCAGATAGCCAATGTACCATATAAGCTCTCTTACTCCCTCTTTTGAGGGCTCTGTACAGAGACAAATTCTCTCTCACTGGCCATTATCTACCTGGATGTCTGCGATATTACATGCTTAGGGTCAAAAATCTTTCCCCTCGTGGAAATGAGCTTTGCACTGAAGAATCTATGACCCTGTCAGTTTTGGAGGGAGGCCACACCCACTCCCTAACCTGCTCCAGCAGGGGTTGGCCCAGCCCAGGTCAGGGGAAGAGCCTCTGGGGTCCGGCAGGGCAGCCCTAAGGCAACAGCCCGAGCCCCAACAGGCAGCACACAGCCCAGAGGCCCCAACGGGGCAGCAAACAAACAGTCTCGCGCCCCAGGCGGGGCAGCACACAATCTAAAGGCCCCAGGCGGGTGGATCACGGAAGGGAGGAGGGGGACGCAGGTCCACCCGACTCCACTGCGTCCCAGCCCGGGTCCCTATCCGTGGCAGAGGGATATGCCACGTAGGCAGTGGGGTTCCAACTGCAACACACTGACTCACCGTCCGGTCCCCTAGTCTCCGGACCGGGTGACCCCTCCCCTGGGCTACTTCCTGCCCCCTTTCCCTTGGGTACCTGGTGTGCCGCTGGCCAGTCGTCCTCATCGGCGTAGTCGCCCAGGGGCAGGCTGCAGAGCCCCTCGATATTGTCGAGGGGCGGAAGGTCTGGCAGTTTGGTGGAGAGGTCGGGAGGGGGCAGTTCCTCCATGTCTGGCCCTGTCAGGGCCCGCGCCTCATTGTTGTCCCCTGGTGACTCCAAGGGCAACTCCTCCAGGTCTGGCCACCTCCTCCTTGTCCGGCAGCTCCTCCAGGTCCTGGCCCCTCTGGGTCACTGAGTCCGGCAGGGTGTTCAGTTCCAGGGGTAACTCAGGGCACCAGGCCAAACGCTGCTCATTCGCTGGCGCCCAGGCCCAGGCCTGCTTGCCCCGGTACCAGGCCACGGGCAGCTCTGGAGGGTGGAGAGGGACATCCTTCCCCTCCGGGAGCTGGCCGCTGACTGAGCTGCTGGGTCTCTTTTTTATACTTCCTGTCCCGCCCCCTCGCTTCCGGGTGGGCAGACAGGCAGTTTCTGGCTCCGCCCCCACAGGCTTGGCCTGTTTCTCCCTGTCAGTTTTGGAGGGAGGCCACACCCACTCACTACACAGGGCAATAGAATTTTTCCCCATAACCTTGAGCCCATTTATGCAACAGCCACTCCTTGGCTGTTACTTAATCTTTCAGACCACAGTGGTGGCCACATCTCACAGCGTGACTCCTACAGAAAATTTATAATTTCTGTACCCAATGGCCACACACTAGGTCATTCCTCCATATCCTCTACAATGATGTGAGGAAAACTAGGAGGGAGCAGTGGAGGTACAGAAACTACTATATATCCCCTAAATGGGTTGGTTTCTGCCTGGATGGTGAACACGTGGTAAATGAAAGACAATTTAGTGATTAGGATGCTATCCTAAGACTCAGGAAATCTGAATTTAATTTCCTGCTCTGCCACAGACTTCGTGTGTGATCTTGGGCAAGTAATTTAGTCTTATTTCCCCATCTGTACAATGGGGATAAGAGCACTGCCCTATCTCTCACAGGAGTATTGTGAAGATAAACGTGTTAATGATTGAGGGGTGCTCAGACACTATCTTGATGGGACCCATACAAGCACCTTAGATAGATATTGTCATTACTTTTGGGGTCTTTCATGCTTCTGCAACAGAAAGCAATATTTATCCTTTAGGAAATGTGTCCAAAGCATCTCATTCCACAGAGTCTGGAACACTCATCCTTGAGGGTAAACACGTTGTATAAAGTAAACATAATGCTGCACTCAGGCCAAACCCAGCAAAGGATTTTTGCTGAAGACTGAAATTCTTACAAGACAAAAAAAGCTGGATTTATATTTTGTCAGTTTTAAAATTTTTTACAAATAAAGCTTTGGAGAGAGAATTTCCTCCACTTCTCTCTCCAAGTGAGAGAGATAAATACTATAAATACTAAAGTGATAGGAATTTATTTTTAAATCATGATGATGGTATTTTATTGAGAAGAACTCTGACATTCAAAGGATGACCGCAAATAGTGCATTTACTTATGTTCATTTATAAATGGATTAGGAGTGGGTTTATAGAGGCTTTAATACTTAGCACTTACATAGCACTTCCAAAAGTTAAGGAATAATTTTACCCATTCTTACATAGTTTATGATTATTATTTTACTTGTGATAAAATGTCTCTCCCCTTTGTGCTAGTTACTATAGAAATCCATAGGAAGCCATTTCTTGACACACAGTTTGCCGTCTGTTTTAAACACAAGATGTAATGGGCGAGCTGTGTCCAACAGCCAGTTTCTTGCAGGCTCTGTGTTACCCAGTTTTCCAAATCAAAAACCATCTGCCCAGACTAATTATGCATGATATAAGTATTGTCAAGCCAAGTTTTCAACATTAATGAGTCAAGTAACTCAAAATAATGGAATTTTCTTGAAAATACTGAAACTAAAGAAAAATGTATTTGCAGTTTTTTATTTACTTTCTGTTTTTGAATCTTTATGATACACTTGCATCAGTTTTACACTTTTCTCCACAACTCTGAGGGCTAGGAACTTACACTAAGAAGCTGAGATTCTCATATATTCACTGACTCTAGGAGCTGCAGCTTTAAGAAATAAACCTATATTGTGAGACTGACAATAAAATCATGAGTTGGCTACTGTCAAATCATCATCTTAAATCAGGAAGCTGCACATAATGGATATCTTCATTTAAAATTTTTAATGATACATTTTTGTATTAAAGTAGCATCTAGAGACCTCAAACAAAACTTTGAACAGCTTACAGTCTAAATATTCCAACTTGATATGGTTTTGGGACATTTCTATAGTTTATTACATTAGAGACCCATTTGTCTGGATTGTATAGGAGTGGGATAGAACTAGTAAAGTGGTCTGACTCTTCTTTGCTTTTTCAATTTGTTTAGTCAGAAACAATAATGAAGCTTATGAAAGTTTAGCCCAGCTAAGACTTCCCAGACTGTAGCATTTAACACACACGCAGTCTATGGATTGGTGAAAACACTCTGTATGGGATTAGAGGGTAAGTCTGAGAGAGACCTTTCATAACAAAGCTCTTTGGGCTGTTCTCCAAACCATACGTGGAGGAAGTAGAGTCCATACCACCCAACTATAGTTTGTATGTTTCTTGATCGTATAAGCAGCTGAGTAAAAACGTTCACGTTCAAGCAAATTCAAGCTCTGCTGAAGCCCAGCATGTTCAAACTAGCAGCATGAATGTGTCTTTTTAGGAAAACAGGCAGATGGAAAACATTTTAAGCACGTTTTAAACGTGACCTGAATTAGAAAAGTTAAAGTTGTGAAAATGAATATCACCCTTGTTGGAAGCAGAATTATCTAACAGTTCCACAAAACAGTTGAAATTTCCAGATGTGATTAAAGGCTCAATGTGGCATGTTAGAATCAACTTTAAAATACCACAATACTTTCCCTAGCAGACTTGGGATCAATTCTGAACTGAATATTTGAATCCTCATTACAAAGGAAAAGAATTTAGAGTCAAAACAAGATTCCAACTGCTGTCCCATTAATCACAGAAAGAGTGGAGGGAGGGAAATCCAGCCTGAGTTTCATTTTGTTCACCCTGAAGTAGTAATGTCAAAGGATTAAAACGCTTAAACTTACTTTTAATTTAAAATCACATTTTCTTTAGGCCAGGTGGGCTACAGATGGGTTTCAAACTGTGCTCTAAATAGCAGAACTGTGAGCAGCAGCTTTTGCCATGCTGTCAGGAGACATTTCCTGACCAACAGAGCCCAGTTCTGGACTCTTGGCATTCCAGATCTTTTCTAGACCAACAAATCCTGAGACACCTATGCACTTTCACACCCATTGCAACTGCTTCATTATTTATTATTTGTAGTACCATAGCACCTAGTAGCCACAGTCATGGGCCAGGACCCAACTGTACTAGGTGCTGTACAAATATAGAACAAAAAGGCAATGCCACATGTCTTCTTGTTTGTAAATTAGATCCTAATCAAACATATACATGACACTAAAATTGGAGGGGCAGCAGAAATATAAGAGGACAGAACCAAAACAGCAAATTCATGCGGTCAGATCATAGAAATGAGAGCAAGATTTTAGTTTTGACTGTGAAGCTCTATAGCCAGAGAGAGAAAATAAACAGAACAGATACAAAATAGGGAAACATGAGCTGGCAGCCATTCAGCTCACATCAGAATGTTTATTTCTAGCTTTTCTCCTTACTTCTCTTCTAGTGTCTCTCTTTCAGACAGACGGGCGCTACAGATGACACAGGTATATCTGGGGGCTTGAGACTGGGAGAGGAAGTTGTCCATGAGTGGATCTCTATCTTAAATACATTCCACAACATTAAACCATTTGAGACTCACGGAGCAAACTAGAACCTGTTAATAACCATTTCCATCATCTGAAACCTACCACTGTTAATATACGACATGGGCCAGATTTTCAGAATTGTGAATATACAAATATGCCCTAAATTGGTCATGTAGATATCACAGTTGCATTTGCCACCATGTGTGCACATTTTTGCATGTGCACAGTCTTAAAACTTTGAACTAACTCGTTCCAATTACTTAGTCTGTTTGGTTAGTCCAAATGAAAACAGCATTTACAAACTGATTCACAGAGACAGTGTGGCCTAGTGGGTAACGTGTTGGATTGGGACTTAAGACACCTGAGTTCTGGTCTTGGCTCTGTTACTGGGTGATCTTCGGTAACATACTTCCCTGCTCTGTGCCTCAGTTTCCTCATCTGTAAAATGAGAATGATTATCCTGACCCTCCTTTGTAAAGTAGTTTGAGAACTACTCAAGAAAAGTACAGTATAATTATTATAATAATTACCTAAGACCAGACTGTAGATACATATTTGTCACAATGAAGAAAATTATCCTTCATGCCCACTAATTACTGTTGTGTATCTTTTCAGCAAGGATAAACAATTGTATCCTAGTTGTTACTGAAATCTCAATTTAAAAAAAAATGACATGTGCAGTCTCTGGAATGATTCTGTTAGTAAAAATATAAGTACTGATTTATTAGGCCCAGTAGCAAATGAATAATGTCTGTTTTATTCATTTTATTATTATTCCTGGATATGGGATGTAGAACAACAATGCCCAACAGCATTTAAAGAAAAGAAAAACATCAACATTCGACCAGTTTCCCAAAATGCGTCTTTTCCATTTTTAAAGAACAAGGAACAGCTTCTTTTGTATGTATTCTTGAAAAGATAAGACTCTATCTTTGATTAAACCCAAATGTGAAGCAGTAGAAAGCTACTCCAGCAACATTTCCAAGTATCAGTGTCACAGAATAACACAAAACAGATTGTCAACTGAGCAGCAAATTTGAAAACAGGAGTAACAAAACACCAGATCCTCAGCTGATGTAAATTGGTTTAGTTCCATTGCCATTAATGGGGCTATGTCAATTTACACCACTGACGATCTGGCCCTAAAAATTCCATACTGTAAGTAAATGGAGTGTATGCATTTTTTAAACTTGTCTGGCTCGTCAGAGAAAACCCAAAACTGATCTGAGTAGATTTCCATTGCGTGAGCAAAGGGTTTGGAAAAAGTCATGGAAAAGTGAAGCAGTTGCATGGTTGTGGCAGATGGCTAATGTTTTCAGAAAGTTGGTGTAATTGTTAAGACAATGGAAAAAAATAACCCTTAGAAAAGATGTAGGAGCAGAATGATTTTTCTTAGAAAAGGTTGGGTTTAAAAGCATCCTTAGAGAAAACTCAAGCAGTGTGTCCCTTGGACCTAGAACAACACAAAGTAGTGGGGATAAAAGAGCAGCAATGCACTGAGCATCTCAGAGAACCCCAACTGCTGTGTATTGCCCATACAAATAGGTCTCTCTCTGAAGTGATCAGGATCCAAACTATTTAAAGCTTCATGGGTCAAGAACAATACCTTAAATTGCACCGAGAAACAGCTAATTAGGGGAGAAGACTCTATATCACCCTGTATCAGCTGGTGAATCTCCCCCCAAAGCAAGAGGAATATCCCAGACTAATTTTAATATAACCATTTATAACCTTTGAATGGACTCAATGACCTGACCTTCATGATAAAAAGCTTCCAATCGAACCATTAACCAAGGCAGGATTTTTGACCACCAGAGAAAAGTTAAAATACATGTATTTAATAACTGAATTGTGAATTTTGACTAGTGCCTTAGAGTCTATTGCAAAATAGTTGCCTTACTGCAGAATTAGTGGGAACCACTTTGGCCTCATGGATGATTAGTGAGCATAATAGAATAAGGATTTGTCTGCATTTTAGGTCCATACAATTTGCTGCAGCCAGTTTAACTGACCAGTTTGTAGGATTGTACTGCCAAAGGTCAGCACTGATTAAAGCTACTCTAAAAATCAGTTATTCAGGACAGTGAGAGCTTCTTGGATTGGATGTAACAGTATAAGAGGATGAAGTCCTTTGTGACTGCAAGCCACTGCAAGTAGTTGTGGAAGAGAAGTAAAATGGAAGTATTAGGACCAGACACTCAGCTGCGGTAAAATGACTTAGCTTCATTGACATCAATTAAATCAGGGCTGATTTTCTCCAGCTTGAGAATACGCATTTAATTTCTTCTAACTGCTCAGAACTATTCCCAGCGTGTGCGTGTTAGTCATATGTAAGAGGGAGCAGGTTTGGCAGAGGCAAAGATAAATTAATTCAGTTTGCCACAGGGATCTCTGTCCTCTGAAACCACATGTAGCTAGAGGGGAATAGAATAGGATTTACCCAGCATGTTTCTACTTACCATTTCCTTTGAGTGAGCTGCGCCTTTGCTCATTCTTCTCCCCAGTTTGGTTTGGCATCTTTGGAAATCAGATTCGGATTTTTATCTCCAATAAACCATATTCCTACTGGGACTGATTCAGCATTTCCAGGGCTGGTCTACATTCACCTGGAAATTTGGCGGCAGTCGACAGGAGTTATGCAAGCTATGCAGAATATCTTGCATAACTCCTGTCGACTGCTGTGCTGACATTCTGTGCTGTGTCCTGAAGATTGGGGGTATCACTCATCCACATAGGAACCTAGAGGTCTATCTAATTCAGCACCATCCCTCCAACAGCAGCTAGTACCAGCTGGTTTCCCCATGGATTGGAGTTGTCCACCTTTTTAAAGGAGTTCCCTTTTATCCCAAAAGCCTTTTAACAAAGCTTGGGACTTCAAGCAACTCACTATCCAGTCACATTTTTAACTAGTGAAGAAAGACTTTCCATTCTAAACGTACAGGTCAATATTTCCAGACATGCGAGCACACCAGGGGCTAATTTGTGCACACTTACTCACCAGTTCAATCAAGCACAAATAAGGTGCATTCTTGCAGAAACATTTCTAAAAATGCCACAATACATACATGGATATCACATATATAAAACTAGCACAAATGCAGATACACATAAATATCATGGCAAATGATGGCAAATAAAAAACATATCTTTACAATCTATGGGCTACATCATGCCATCAATTATCAATCAAAAGTCAGTGGAACTGTGTGTGTTAGTACTGATGATTTGGTGAGAAAAATTCATAATTGTATATACACTTCTGAAACATTCATCCCTGCAAATGCAAAATGAAACACTGTATGAGAAGGGAAAATAAATTACGAGTTCTAGAAAACTGGGAAGGTAGATTACATATTATTAATTTTCCCACAGCTCTAACGGTAAACATGTTCATTTCTAATATTTCCTGTTTTGGATATATATTTTGCTAACCTTTAAATTTTACAGCCTACAATGTACATATACTATGTCAACTTTGTTCCTGTTCTTTAATTTGTACCAAAAAGGATTAGATTTAAATAAAATATATATACAAGAGATTTTTGAAAAGTTAGTAATAAAACAACACAGTTGCTAACATACTTCTGAGAACTAGTAGGATCCAATTAAAACATACCAGTCTTCACTGAAAGTGAACTTAAAACAACTAAGCATACTTCTTTTATAGGTAAATAATAGCTGTGATTGTTTTCAGAATACAATGTAGTCTGTCATCTTTAGCATTTTTAACTTCAGTTTCCTCTATGCTCTTTATTTTCTACATCTCTCTCTCTGCCCCCTTGTTCATGGTTTGTTCATGATACAAAACGTAGAAATGGACAAAACTTCTGATCACCGAGTCAGGCAGAGCTACTGCCTATGTTATGTTATGCTCAGCATGCAGAATTACCAATGAAGTCAATGGAAGACCTGCACAGAGGACCAGGTCCAAGCCCCGCTGTTCATAATAAAGGGTTTATTTCCCATTCTGCTTCTCATTAACATACAATATCCTTTGAATATGAAGGTTTCCCTCTGCCCCCTCCCAGAAGCATGACAAATCTTACAATAGAATTAATTTAACTACATTCAGTAGCAATTGTACTTCAATTACAAATCATATACAATGACACCAATTCTGGTATGAGAAACGGTAACAAACACCCCCCTCCAAAAAAAAAAAGCCCTCACATAGAATTATCTAGATATTTTCAGCAATAATGACAGCAATGGAACATGTCAGGCTGTGAAATAGTCAGATCTCACAAGGTAAGCTTTATCAGGATTTGGATGGAACACTTGCAAGGAAAACTAACCCACTGCAGGAAGAGGTGTTGATGATTCAGTAGGTAACATTCTCCAACAAGTCAAACAATGCCCCAGGATGCAGTAGAACCACCATAAAACATGGTGCTTAAATGTGCACTGGCAGGATATTGAAAAATCAGACAAGCTGAAAGAGAGAGAGCCAAGATCGGCATCAAAGTGGCAGATCTTCAGACGATGCTAGTCATCATAGCTCCAATAACGAAATGATGAAAATTGACACCAGCTGAGGATCTGCTCCCAAACTGCTCAGGAGAGAAAATGAACCAAAGCACCTAGGACAAGAACAATTCTGAACGGCCTGGAGATTGCTCAGTTTAGCAGGAAGTTTTAATCCAGGACTCATACACACCTACTTCACAGGAATAGCCCTATTTAACGGTAAATAATATCTATGCGTACACTGAAATGTACACATATGGCAATCAGTAATATGGAAATTCCAAATAAACAAGAACTAATCATGGCAATATGCAGCTGCATCAAAGGTGGCAGAGCTTTCATCAAACCAGTCCAGATGTGAACTGCCTACAGCTGCCCCATATGCTATAACATTATGTAACGCTGTACATTATGTTCTTGAGTCTCCAGTTCAGGGTTAGTCAAGACTTTCCTTAGCTTCATAAAACACCCTTGACAAGCTGGGCACTTAAAATCAACAGAAATGCTTAAAGTATCAACGGTACAAAGCATGGATGGATAAAGTAATAAAAGGCAAGTTTAGCTGTAAAATACATGGGACCAATGGTATTTTAATTATGTCTAAAATGCACTGGGCTAATACCATTTTAGGGATGGGTGATAGTCCCTCAGTTCCATGTGCAGAGAAGATCTCTTGCAAGTAGACCTGACCCTGGCAGTATGGAAAGAACTCTAAGTTCCTAAACCTATGGAAGACACTTTACCAGTCGACTAATTTTTGCACATAGATGGAGCTCTGTGTATCGATCCTCCTGGCAACATGGGATGCAAAGCCAGTGCAACTGTTGAGGGTCTTTGCATAGCTAGCTTGTTTGCTACAGCTTCTACATCTGTATGGAACTTAACGGCTCCACAAGTTTTGGGAGAGGGATCCCCTGCTTTCCCATTTTTTGGGGGATGAGAGTGGGCGAAAAGGCATGCAAACTTTGCCCCTCCCACACTAATAATAAAAGATTTTGAAGGAAACTCCATGAGGAAAACTTTGAAAAATTTTCCTCTCCTCTACCTCACCCCTTTCCTATAAGTCATCCCTTGGGAGAGCACAACATATAGTTCTCTGATTAAGTATTAATATAGAAGATTTTTCAGATGTCCTCATTATTAAAAACAACTCAGGTCTGTTTCCTGATTGCAAATTTACAGATTTAAATTAGAGATATTCTGGTTTATTCCATTAAATTGTTAATATGCTGCTGCTTTGACTAGAAAGTTCTTCTGGCAGGTTATTTCTTTGTCCTCTCTCCACTTGGAAGGATTACACTTACCTGAGCCAATGATCTGTTGAGACTGATTTACAATAAACTCATTAGTTTAATACATTTGTTTTTACAACCCTTTTCCCCCCCAGACTATTCACATTTCTGCTGCAGAAGCAAGTAGCTGAGGTTAGATAATTAGGACTCAAAAATGGAAGTGTTTTATAAGTATGAAACACAGGAAATTAGTAAGCTTTGGACGCTCGTTTGCCAGAAGTCGTTGTTTGTGCAAATGTTTCTTGTTTCTCAGACAGGGAAAGTGATATGTAAGAGGTTAGCAATTATGGTTTATACATTAATGGTCAAATTTCAGTGTCACTTACGATAATGCAAGATGAGGGATGGCCAAAAAATAAGAGATCTGTTTTGGAAAAAAAAAAAAAATACTGAGGTTCTCAAACTTGTTTTTGTTTGGCAGCAAAATTAAAGAGAGGTCTTTTGAAAGTTCTAATGAAAATAAGAGATACCTCCACCAGAATAGCTAGCAGCCTGGAGATTAGGGCATTCTCCTGAGATGTGGGAGACCAAAGTTCAGGTCAAATTAAGCAGAGTAGGGATTTGAACCTGGCTCTTCCACATCTCAGGTGAAGGCATCAGCTACTAGGCTATAGTCTATCTTCTGTGGTGGTTCAGTGGCTCACTTTTTCCTTCCGTCCCCCACTCCAGAAAGTCATCCTAGACCTGAGAAACAATTTTGATGAATTGTCATTTTCTGATGAAAAAATATTTCACCAAAAAATTCCTGACAAGTTCCATTAAATACTTATGTCAAAAAAGCCTCATTTGACATTGTAGATGAAATGTTCCAGACCGTTTGTTCTATGGGGCATGTAAACACTTAAGGCTTAAGTGTTCCAGGTTTCAAGAGAGTTGCTTTTGCTGAAATGTGTGTCAATTTATCCTTGGCACTCTGTTCTTTTTTCAAATTAAATTAAAAGAAAACAGAATGTCAACATAACGGTGAAATTCATTCTTAAATCCAGCTGCAGTCATCTCAGGGGTAGTGAATTATCCAGGCTGGAGTTTATCCTTTAATACCTAAGGTTATTAGTTCTGACCCTATTTAAAGCCATTCACGGCCGTGAGAGTCTAAATACAATAAGAATGGAATGGACCAAGACTATGTTCTATTGTTAGGAAAGCAACAGGCATCAAGGGTTACGATACTCAGCAGTGCAGCCAATTTATAGACTTATATTTTATCATGAGTCTTGGACACCTGGTGCTTTTCTTAAAGCTCCACCTTCTGGAGTCCTGTTATGTAAGAATCTCAGCTTTAATTTCTTTTTTAAAAGGAAGTTTGTAAATCTTGTGGTTGAAGAAATAGATTTGAACATATAAACCCTAAAGGCAAAAAGATTAATGCAAAGACCCCATCATTTATTATTTTAAAAATCTCATGAATTTTAATGCAATCATGATTTTTGAATGTTTAAGACTGGCAATATTGTGTACCACATGTATCCCCTAAAATACTTTTACTAGTTACCTCTTCATTTTTGTTTTAGAATTTTATTTGCTTAGTCGCTGTGGTGTTGCTCTACTATAAATTTGCTCAATTTGTGAGCCCTTGTGTTCTGCCTTGCATTGTTTGGGTCTGATTTTCTAAACAGATACGTTTTCTAAATTGTGAAATACCCTTCCAACTGGTCTGTGCTGAGCTGACAGTATCAGCAGCCTGTCGCAACTGTAGACTACTACTTTTTATTTATGTTCATCCTATTGCAATTTGGTTTCTATTATAAATATGAACAAAAGAGCACAGAAACTGTATTCTAAGGACAAGAAGTTAAATCCACAGCACTGGAAGTCTGCTAAAGAAATCAAGACTGCTGAATGATACAGAGGTCTTTGTGAACCAGCCTATTTCAAACAGATAACACTTAAAATAAATGAAAACTGAGCTAAGAGAATGAGAGTGAAACAGAAGATTATTTTAATAAAGACAGAGTGTCTGGCAGTAGGATTTTTCTACATCTCATCGGAGACCAAAATAAGCAAGTAAGAAGGACTTGCCCTAGAGGAGCAGTCAGTGCGGGAAAGAAGAGAGACCTTCTCTGATGGTTAGTAAGTTTTGTATCATTCAAAGACCCTTAAGTAAAATTCTCTCCTGTGAAGACGGCTAATACTAGGCCTATGTGTAACCCACTGATGAAGAATGTTCCAGATTCCCCCTTTGCACACAATCTGCAGAGGGATATAAGCGTGTCACAGCCACTGTTAAGTTTAAGCTGTAACAACTCATGATTTTAGCTCTGGAGGCCCCTGATTCAATCCCCTGTACTAGGGCTAGATAGCATCCATCACATAGGCACCACGTAAGTCCCTTTCTTTTACACATTTCTACATTGTAGAGCCAAAATCTCAGCTTCTCCTAAGTCTCTTTTGGACTGTGCAGAAGTTAAGGATTCCTCAGCTTGTCTAACCAGCCTTATGCCTTCTGCTCCTGAACCATCTCCTAACCCATTAGGGAAGGTTCCAAGATGGGCTGGAGGCAGGGTGAAGCTCTAATTTGGACCAAAAGCCAGGCTGACCAATGGCAGGCTCCAGGATTTGGGTAGAGTGTGCAGAAAGCCAGGAAGCTACCTATCACCCCATCCTCCACACCTCAGGTGTGATGCACCTTGGGATCTGGCCCATGAGCATCTGGTTTACATCTGCATAAATAAGAAGAGAAACAGAATTTTTCTCTGCAGTAGCTGCAGTAAGTCTTCCATGGGATTTTGCATTTTTTTCTTCTGGGATTACCAGTTGAGGGGTGTACTGTAAAGTGATGTCCCAGCTAATACCTGGTAGCTGTACAATGTCCTGTAGCAGCCCAGTGTAAGAAGAAAGAGCGATTAGAGGGTTAAATTCAGAATAACCAGATATGAGACGCATTCGTCATAGTAAAAATATATTTGAAACAACAGAAAGACTGGCAAACCTTCATTCAGTTTCTTAGAACATTCCTAAGGAAAACCCGAATATTCACCAGCCAAAAAAGCTGAATACTTTTGTCTTCTTTCACTGTGAACATACTTTTCAGATAAAGAAAACCATCTTTCCTAGATCCCCTTATGGTTATAATTAAGAAAAGCAAATCTCATTCCATCACATTGCTGGAAGGATCCATTCAACATCCTTCCTGCTTTGCAGTTTGGAGTTTTGTTTTATTGTTGATTGTTTGCTTTTTCTTTTTTAACTAGTGTGTGTGTTACAGTTACAGTGTGTGACTTGTTACAGTTTATTATATTTGACACATTTAGACACTATGGAAGGAAGAGATTCCAGCATCTGTACGGAGAATGAAAGCTCACTGGACTTGAACATGGGCTCAAGATTCTTTTGTTTTATCAAATCAATAAAAAAAAATTGGAAATTAAAAAAAATTGTGGTTATTCAGATGCCAAAAAGCTCAAAATTGGCAACTGGACAGAGTACAATTTACATGCCATCATATCATACATTGCAAGATCATTAACCTTTAAGCTCTGGCTAAAGCAATTTCAATTTCATTAGCCCCCAAAGGATTTACCTTGGTAACATGCTTGAACCCTTCTGGGCTATTCTGTGTAGTTGCAGGGGGTCTTCCTTTGATCTCCATCTTGAGTACTACAGGGAGGGCAATATCCAATATTTTATGGCAATATTTTATGGCTGGCACATGTGACATTTTGACTTAGACAAGACCAATGACTTCACCGCACGTTACATTCCTTCTATCTTTAATTCTCTCCCCCCCGCTGGCCAGGTCTAATTCACCTCTGGCACGCATCACTGTCTGCCTCTTCCCCAAAAAGGAAACGATCCCTCGGTTTCTCACTGAACTCAATGGGACCTACTCACTTGAATTAGATGAGCAGGACTTGGCCGATGTCCCTTAACAGGATCGTCATCTTTTATAGTCCTATATTCCTTATCTATTTCAGTTTGAATAATAAGGGGAAAAAAAGACACTTGTCCATGGCTCTAGATGCCTTAGCACCTAATTAGTATTGTAGCAATACAGTCATATTATGCTTCCATCTCCCTTTTGGGAGATTAAATTAAATTGTCCTTATTTTAATATGGCCCACATGACTTGTTGCAGTAGAGGGAAAGGGAATGATCTGTTTTAATTTCTTTACACTTACTGAGACATTTAGACATTACATTTACAGGGCATTTTAAAGATCTTTGAAATAGCAACCGCACACACAAAAACAGATATAAATGTGTGTGTCAGACCTACACCTGGACTTGTGTGTAATTGTGACAGCTACTTAGCTGGCTATGCGTGTGGGCAGCTATCTGGACACATACCCATATTTGTTATGACTGTCATGATTAAAGTACTGAACTAGGACTGAGGAGATCTTGGTTCAAGTTCCAGTTCTGCCACAAATTTCCTGTGTGACAGTGGGCAAGTCACTTATCTTCTCTGTGCTTTGGTTCCCTATCTGAAAAATGGGAATAATAGTAATTCTCTACCTCTACCTGAGATAAGAATAGGTTCACTAATGTTTGTGAGGCTTTCAGCTGCCGTGGCAATGTAGGCTAAATGTGCACCTCAATAGACAGATGGGCAAAATAATATTAAAAAAATAATTAATGGTTAGGAAAGGGATGAAAATTGTTAATAAAAAAATGATTCTGAAAACCAAAGAAGGTGACACAAATAATGGAAAGTACCCCAAAATATGAACCACCTCAATCACTACAAACAGAAGAAAAGTAACCTTTCCTGTTAGTTCTGTGACATGTCATTGCCAGATTTGCAGGTTCATATGTCATCAAGCAACTATGGTATCTGAGTAACCATACAAACAAAGCCTGTGTGTTCTGTAACAGAGATTCTCAACCTTTTCCATACTGTGAGCCCATTTTAAACAGAAAAAAGCTGGGAACCCCCCAGCATGCAACCATAAAGAAAGGGAGGATAGTTGTGACTTCCAGGTTGAGGTCCCAAGTCTCATAGCTATTTAAAAAAAAAAAAACCCAAAGTTAGCAGCTCAGTTTTGGGAGGTAGGGAGGATTCTTCAGAGTCTGACACAATTCTCCACACCAAAGGTTCTCCTTTGTGTACCCTAAATCTTCAGATGTTGGAGCAACTGGTTCTTTAGAGTCATATAATGCATCAGATTTGTCCTTGGAATAATTCATTCAAACCTGATGTCTTGTTTAGGCCTCATGAAAAATGCCATCTCAAATTATTACAGGCTCATCCCTCCCAGAGACTACAAAGAAGTCCACTTAAATTACTCTCACTCAGACTAACTGCTTTGGAAAAGGAATATATTTTCCCATGCACCAGCCGAAAGCATATGCAGAAATTCACCGTGTAAATGAATTCCCGATGAAGGAACAAGTTTATTAAAATATATGCTCCCAACACACCCTGAGGGAAAATAATGGACATGCTGTCTACATAGCAAACCTCAGTGCATTGGCTTTAATAAAAAGAGCAGAGCCTTCCTAAATAAAAACTGCCAGTGAAATGCAATGTTGCTGCAACAGCATTAGCGACAGCAGATGTCCTCTGCCTAGCAATTAACAAAGCCCCATTTTTCCTGAGGGTATGGAAATCACCCTCCCCAGATACTTCCCTCAGACAGTCCCTCCACATTTTCATAATCATCTGAACCTCCTCCTTTAAAGGTTTCTAGTTTACATGGTCTGAGCCCGTTTAGGGCTTTAAAAATAAAATGTGTGGGGGAGGGCTGGGGTAGGGGGAACTGTGAGGGAGTGGGAATTTTCTGTAATATTTTATATAAATACTGCGCACACCTCAGTTTCTTGTATATGGTGCATGGTCACCTACGGATTGAAGAAGGGCTGTTTACTAGTGGGCAGGCTACCACAAAGGTGTGGTTGATACCTAGCTGTCTCCAGGTTGGGGCCCATGTCATTGGAAAGTCCATGAAGAAAATGGCAAAGCCAATCTCCAAGACATTTGCCACCTAACAACTAACGACCACAGATGGTTCACCCTCCTCACGAAGCCAGTCGCGTTTGACCAGCTGGACAACAAAAGACTGAGGAGGGGGCCGGGTGAGACTCACCCAGAAACTTGGAGAAAGGGGAAAAGAGGGACAGAACAGGAGCCAGGAAGGGGAGACACGGGCTGGCAGGGGCTCTGAGCTAACCCAGATGGACCATGCTGTACCATTCTTCTCTCTATGCTAACCAAGGACTTTCTATGCTGTGTTCTAGTTGACTAATAACCCCTTCTGTTCTGACAACACTATCTCAATGTCACTGCAGATGCTGTCGGCAGCGTGTTGCTCCCTGAGATTGTACAAGTCTCCCTCAGGGGTCTGCCTCAGTGGGACTCGCTGAACGGAGCTCACAGTGGGAGGCAAGAGCGCTGAAGGACCAGAGGGTCCAGGCTAAGGAGGCACTGAAGGCTTGTCCTCAAGGAAGAGTGAGACCCTTAGAGGGTCCAGTCCACTGAAGGGGTCCTCCCAAAGGCTGTTTCAAAGCTGGGATCATAGTGCCAATTCTATGGATCCGTGACAGGGGCTATTTATTTTAACTTTAGCTCTCTGAGGATATTTAAATCTAGGCATGTTGCTGCTCTCCGCTCTGAAGCAGAGAAAAGCCCGCCCAATATTTTTCAGCCCATCTTTATTTATGTCCGTGAGGCTGGTGCTCTCCGTTTAGGAGACAAGACTTAAGTATTATAGTTTTGCCTCCGTTCACGGATTTGTCCAAGTGAACACTGTCCCCTGTGGGCAAACACACTCTGATTGCCTCTCAAAAAACAGGCCAGATTCTTCTCTCGGTTACATTGGAGTTAATCAGAAATAATGAAGTCAATAGAGTTGTATCAATGAAAAAACAGTCTGAGGTCAGAATCAAGCCCACTGGCTTTATAGTTATCCCAATTACATAGACCACTTCAGATGACTCAGCAATGAGCCATTCCTTTAACAGTGGATCACAGCCAGAAAAGGACAACAAATCATTCATTTTATGGGCATTAAAATGCAGGCTGGGCAAAATGTTCTTGACCTGAGCACAGAGATCAAGATCTAGCCAGGGCAAATGTTCATAACCGTTATAAGAATCTGAACACAAAGTTTTCAAATTAAAAACATGACAGTTTAAGTGCTGTAGGATAGTAAATTGAGCACCATTATCCGCCCTATATATCACTGTTGCACTCTTTATATTATCCTTGGGGGCTTGATCCTGAAAGCACTTACACATGCTGGTAACTTACAGGAGTAAAGTTACATGCATAAATGTTCGCAATACCAGGCCCTTAGAACATTAAAAATGTTTGGCAATTGCAGACGCCATTAATTTTTCACTGTTACAGAATAAGTTAGTACTGACCATTACACTAACCAGCTTCTTATCCTGACAGAATCTTCACTTCTCACTTAAACTATGTGAGGTTAAAGATCACGGGGACTGATTCTGCTGTGTTACACCTCTGTAAATATAGAATTACTGCACTGACTCCAGTGGCGTTATACTAGATTTATATTATGTATTTGAAAGAAGAATTGGGCCCAGAATTCCTTACCCTGCCCAATGAATACCCCTTTTTGGTTAGAAACTCTGCTAATTTTGAATTCATTTAAAATTTCACAATCCTTGGGCCTTTGTAGGTACAGTTTTAACACAGACAAAAGTTGCTGCATGTACTCATTCTATTTTATGGCTTTAATACATAACATTGACACTGCTTCCAATCCAAAAAATAAATAAATATTTTTATGAATAAATGAAAAATGAATAAATACCCTGATTTGGCCCTCAATTATTATTATGCTTTATTATTTGCATTATTGTAGCACATAAGAGACTCAGTTATGGACCAGGAAGAGTCCATTATGCTAGGTGCTATACAAACAGGAGAAAAAGAGTCCCTGCCCCAAACAGCTTACCAACTATGTGACAACTACAATAAATACCACCACTGTTGCAGAAAGTTTTTTATACATATTTACAACACACAAGGTAGAATGTGGTAGGTGGGGTGAGGATAAAGAGATTTTAAAAACAAAATAGTAATCTGCTCACTTCAGGTTTTAGCTAAAGAAGTAGGACATGTGTGGAAATTTCCCCACATGCATGTGCTCAGAATCAGGTCTGAAGCGTCTTATTTTTGTAAAATGTGAAGTCTAGTAAAATTGTAGCCTGTGTAACATTTCATAAAGAGGTTCCACTGCCTGAAGAGATTGGGCATTCAAGAGGCATTCTTTTAACTCTCATTTTAAGAAGGATTAAAACCAGAAACAGCCAGAACAGGAAATTAAAAACTCCCCCTCTCAAATTCATTCGGACTGTGCAGTTACATCTTTATAAAACAGACAAGGAGTTCAGCACTTGGAGTTGGGTAATTAAAGTGACATAGAACAGCTCAACTGAACTGCACAAGTCTGCAAAATCTGCTAGAGTATGAATACAGGAAAAGGAAATGTCCACTAGAGCCCAGGAAGCCATGCTGGAGTTACAATGCCTGCTTTTTAGAGACTGCTTCTCTATTTCTTCTGTAATTTAGCAGTTTGAAGCACAACATGCTACAGATGACCTGAGGGTCTGGATTCAGGTCAGGCTAGGATTCACAGTTCAGGTTTAAGAATAATGTCATGTCTGAGGGCTCCAAAAATCTCTCAAGCTATTCTCCTTCATTTCAGCCAACTCCAAACCAGAAGTAGAAACCAGCCCCCTTCCAGTTTTGAATGCAACCTGGAATCAAAATTAAGCTAAATTTCAGAAACAGTTTAGCTTCTACTAAGAACTTTCAATTTTACTGACTTGTAAAGATGATTGTCCCATTCTCCCCCACCACAAAGCTGCTGCTAAATGTTACTTTGATACAAAGCACTAGGGACCAGATCCTCAGCCCTTCTTTAATCAGATTTGTGCTGCTCCAGAGCAAAACTCCTCTTGACTTCAGTAGAGCCAGAATTTTACCCCAGCTGTTCAATGGACATAAACTCACCAGTGCATAGCTGGCTTTATACTGCCTGCCTCCTCCTTCCCCCCCAAGCATATACCCTGTAGTAGAAGAGGACCAAAAGAGAGTGGAAAGAAGTGGGCCCTGAAAGATCATGGGCTGGCAGAATGATGCTTGGGGACTCTTCCAGCCACAGTAAGTCACAGTAGTTGAGTTTAACCCCTCCAGATTGTGGGAGGGAGAAACGCAGTTTAGAGCCCCTCTCTCTCCCTGCTGCTCAACACAAATGAGGATCACGCCTCAGCTGTAGAAGTAGGAAAAAGTTTCATCATTCCAACTATCTCAGAATAAATAGTGAGCTGGACATCACAGGCTTCAATCCTGTGCCAAACACCTATTGTCCTAAACAAGTCCAGGAACTGGCTCACAAAGCCTAGGGAGTCAGAGGGTGTTTCACTGAGCAATGTCAAAACCAAAGACTTGTGTCTGAATATTGAAGACATTAGTAATTGCCAGGTTTGGAGCTGTTGAATTTATGAGAAAGAAAACGCAGAGTTGCAGTAGCTGATAGATAACAGGCTGGTACAGAACTTTAGGTAACAATATATTGGCTAGCACTCAGTGTCAATTGGCAGAGAATGTGGGTACATAATTTCATTGGGGAGATTTGAAGTTAATGCTTCAGTTAACATACACACATCACTGCAGGGAGGTGATTGGGGCCCCTACTAACACATACAATAGGCACATAGACACTGACAACATTTTAATAAAAACTGTGTCTCTGTTTCAAAGGGTCAAAAAAATAAGTATGAGAATTGCCTCAAGCATCTTTAACTAGAAATTAAGATTTCTTCCCTCCTTCACTCATGTCAAGACTTATAAGGGCAGAGCTCCTAATTGCCCCTGAACAAATGAGTGAGAAATGAAAGCAACTTTATTTAAACAAGTAACCTCCTGTCCCTGCAAACAAACAAGTATCGCCAGATGTGCGGGAAGCAAGAAGAGAGATAGCAGGATGGAAATGGGTGGGAGTTCAGAAATAGGTTCAGATGAGAGTTAGTGGAGTGGAAAGTTAGTATTTAACTATTGTCACCCTGGAGACAAGGGATTTTAACAATGGTATTTAAAACCCACAACTCTGAGGAAGTCTTAGGACTCAGAGTTGGTGAAGGGGTTCACAGCCTTACGTCTTCCTCATGGACAGGAAAAGCCAAAACCCTACAGCCCACACTGTGGCATTGTCTCAAGACACAGAGATTGGTACTGAGATATTTAAAGCAAGGTTTCCTTCCTTTTACTTTTTCCTGTTTCCCCTGTGACTTCTCTCTCTCTTCTGCTACATAAGATGATAAAAGTTTTTCCTACCACTACTTCATACTTCTTTATATTAATACTTCCCATTCCACACAAGAGAGACCCGGGGCTTAATTCTCACACCAAGAAGTGAGACTAGTTAAAGCAAAGCCATCTCTGATGCCTTCCCTTGACACATGCATATTCAGATAGACACTAGAAAATATAATCTCTTTCTGTAACAGAAATAGGATTTCATAAATCAAGAAGTTGGTGCCATAGCAAGGACACTATGGCCAATGAAGTTAAATCTGAAAGACCAGGGGTTCCTGAATAGAATCATGAGACTAATCGATTTTTTGTTTTGTTGGAAATTCTCTCTGTAAGTGTGTGTACGCATGGACCCACACACACCCAGGTGGACTGTAAAGCTTCATCGTAGACACCATCTACACCATTTGGAGGGGTTCTTCTGTCAGCATAGTTAATCCACCTCCTGAGAGGTAGTAGCTAGATTGATGGAAGAATTAATTCTTCTGTCAACCTAACACCATCTAAACCCAGATTAGGCTGGTTTAACAATGCCGCTCAGAAGTGTGGATTTTTCATACCCCTGAGCAACATAGTTAAACCATCTTAATCCTCTAGTGTAGACTAGGTCTTAGTTATACCAGCATGAAGCCAAAGCATCTCTAAGGGTACGTCTCCACTTAAACCACTACAGTGGCACAGCTACAACACTGCAGCTGCGTCGTTTCGGCACAGACACTACCTATGCCAATGGGAAGGGTTCGCCCGTAGGCATAGGTAATCCACCGCCCTGACATAGCTAGGTCAATGGGTTCTCCCGTTGGCATACGTAATCCACCGCCCTGACATATCTAGGTCAACAGAAGAATTCTTTCATTGACCTAGTGGCTGTCTACACTGGAGATTAGATGGCACAGCTAATGTCTCAGCAGTGTGGATTTTTCACACCTCTGAAAGACATAGCTATGCTGATGTGCGTTCCCATTGTAAACCAGCCCTTACTCAGTGTGATTCACTCCAGATTCACACTGCTATAACTGGAACTTTTACATGTATCTAATCTCTATATCTTCCTTTCTCATTGCCAGGATCCTTCAATATCTATGTGCACTCTTCTAAGAAGAGCCAGACTTAAAAAACAAAAGCAATAAAACCATTCCCATCTTTTTGGCTTCTAGCAGGCAGTCCATGTGCCATCCTACTAAATTGATATTCTCCTCTATCCTCCCAACAAGCTGGACGTAGGAAAAGAAAATTGGCACATTAAACACTACTGCTATCAACTAACAGCAAACTGTCAGCAAAAGTCAGAGGGATGGTTTCACCATATGTGCTGCTACTTTGGAGGGAAAAATGAAAATTAGTCAGAGTGACTAAACAGCTTGGGAGATCCCACAGCTGGAGCAGAGAACAAAGATTCAGAACCACAAAAGATAAATCAGTACAAAGCAGGAACAATTAAACAATTATAACAAAGCCTTTAAGGAGAAAGAATAAAAATCAGGTCCGAGCTAAGATGATCCTGAGTTGAAATTTATTCTTGTTGAAGAAGTAGAACCAATTTAATTTATGGGCAAATTTGTATCAAAGATTTTAAGCTTGGTTATTAGAGATAATCCTTTGTATACATATTCCAGGCTGGAAAACTGCACAGAACTATAGGAACGGTAGCAGCATCTGATTTCAAAAATACCAGGGACAAGGATACTGAGTACAGAGAAAACAAATTTGTTGTCTTCCAGGATTTAAAACTCCTATCCCAAACAAAATGCAACAAACTGGTGAGATTCAATCAAGTATTTGCAAGAGAAGACAGTAACACGAGCGGAAGAAGATAAAAGCATTCCGGATGGACTGGTACTGAGGAGTTTGATGGCAAGTAATGATAGCCCTATTACCTCATCCTGCAAAAATGTTTCTCAAGGCAATCTTGGAAATGAAAAAGTTCTGTGGTTTTAAACTTCAGAATGTGTTAATTATTATTCATGGAAACGGAAACTATCAAAGTTATGTTCTGACATATGTCTATGGAAAGGCATTCTTAGAACTCCTATTAGGTATGTTAAATACTGTAGTAGTACAATAGACATACATTTGACCACTGCATTTGGTAGCCACTTCCTCCTACATAATCCCTACTAACAAAATTCAGTTTATTATTACATTTTTGGGTGGTCTTCTATGAGATATACATATTTAATTGAAACAGTGTTAAAACTAAGTGCATTTTGAAAGCTAGACAACTGCTCTCTTTATTGCAATGCAAAGACTACATTGCGCAATTGAAAAACAAAAGAGAAGATTCGAGATGACAGGAAAAGAACTCTATATGGACAATGTAACAGAATAAAGCTTCTGGAGCAGTGCTCCCCTGTGAGCTGTCTGCTTGGCATGCTTCACCTGTAAATAAATACATAAATTTATATTTATGTATTTATTTTATTTTTTATATATATATATATATATATATATATATATAAAGAGAGAGAGAGATTGCTTTTGCTGTGAAATTGTATAGTACTAAAAAGTAAAGCTGGTCAAAATTTTTCCATAAAATCTTTTTTTTTTTAATGGAAAATGCCTTTTTGCAAAACAGAAATTTTATCAAAATAGTCCATTTCTGGCAAAAATTTGGGTTGTGGTGGTGTTGGTGCTTTCTTTCTCCCCTTCTGTCCTCCCACCCCTCCAAAAAAAATGGTATGAAGAAAAGTTAAATGAAAACAAATTATATCTTGAAACGTTTCACAAGAAAAAAATTGCTTAAGTAGCTCTACTGAAAATTATGAGAGATACAAAAACTGCTTGACTGGATCATCTGGTGGCCAAGGTGTTACCCTCTGCATGTGCAGTCCAACATAGCCCTTGGGTTTGCAGTAGAAACTGTGCAACTATGTTACAACAGAGCAATTGAGACACCAGTTCTTCTCTCGCTTATATTGATATAAATCAAGAGTAAATTTACTGAGATTAATTGATTTACATAATATCAAACCAGAGCAAGAGGAGAATCAGCTGCTACACTGTAGCTTATCCGCAACATTTTATAATAATAATTATTAGGAACAGTAATATTACTGTAGCACCCTGTCATGGACCACAACCACATCATGATGGGTTCTGCAAAGACACAGAAGAAAGAGACAGTCCCTACCCCAAAGAGCTTACAATCTAAGTGTAAGACAAGAGACAACAGATGGAGTGACCGGGTGCCTGGATGGGCCACACTGATAATGCTGTAAGGTAGACTGCAAGGAAGAGAACAGACAATCTCCCAAACTAGTGGTTTATTCTATAATTAGATTCACCAAGCCAGTAACCAGTAATACCACACTGGTCACAAAGAAGCCAAATACCATCCCCCCTTTAAGCATTCCAGACTTTGACTTCCATCGAGACAGCCAAGTCTAATACAGTGTGGGGTTACTGAAAACCTGATTAACTATATGTGAGTTCCACCAATCCCAAAGGACTGGACCCTTATCCCAGGTCAATGAGAGTCTCGGCTCTTACCCAATAATCTGACACAGATGCCAATCCTTCAGTAACTACCAGACTAAAGATTTAATAATAAAATGAAAAAGAAAGAAGAAATTTGCTGTGGTTAAAAGATCAATATACATACAGATATGTGAAAAGTCCTTAGGTCAGTTTCATTTTTCATGGGCATCATAGCCCATGGTGGGATTTGAAGGTGGACGATGAGGAATCTTAACAAGGAGCACCTTGCAAAGGCGAGGAGGCAGCATGGGAGAGAGAAGTATGGGAGAGAGCAGTATGGTGCTTGCTTGAAAATGTATCTAGTGGTCAGGGGACCCTGGCACCATATGGTGAGATCCTGCATTTGCAACTGTCCACTTGTGTTTGTGCCAGCTGTTGCAAATTGCAATGGCTGGAGAGTGGCAGAGGTGGAATCAAGAATGTTTGGCCATAAAATAACAGATTGCTGGGGAAAAAAGAGACAGGATATGGTCAGATGGCCCCAGGCATCTCAACTTGTTGGCAAGTGAGAGAAGAAGCCAAGACAATTGGAACCCAGAGTTTGTGACTAATCACATTGGCTCAATGTGGTTGAAAGAGAGTTTGGCCGCCCATGATGATTCGTTATCTCAAAAAGTGCTCGTTATCAGACACATCAGAACGTTAATCTGATTTTCTAGCATATGTATGTGCTTGGGAACAAGCTGTCTAAATATTTTGTCAGTTTCTACTGCAACTGGCATGAGGACAACTTGGCTTTCTGATGCCTCCTTGCATTAGATAGTCTTAAAAGAGCAGGGAAATTAAAGAGGTCAACGGATGTTTATATCTTTTTGGAGCAGCATTTTTACAACAAATTGTGATTGTTTTATTACATGATTATGTTTTCTGCTTAACAATTACCATAACTGAAATTCAGGCGGTGGGAAGATATCATAGCATCTAAAATTCAAAAGCTACTGAATTAAGTTTTACGGACAGGGATGAAATAACATAGCAATTGCTTGTGGTGCCAGAAACCTAGTCCAAAATCAAGACCATCATGGGTGGAATACTCATATAAAGAACTTGAAACAATCAACTTGGTACTTGTACACATTTAATCCTATTTAGCTATATAAATCTAGCAATTTAAAAGCCAAAATAGTTTTTTCCAAAGGTCATTTGATCAAATTATAGTTCTGTCCTAAACAAGGTCCTGCTGTGACAAGGAGAAAAGGAACATAGTTGCACAATCCCATGATCTACTGTTTACCTCCTTTCAGTTCTGCAACACTTGTAGCCAAAAAGCCAGTCTGTTTGCATATTGAGATCCCATGACTCATGTGAAATAATTTAAGCCAAAATGACTTTCTAAAATCATAATTTTCCCAACAAATTTTAAAATGATAAATGCAGAGTTCAAAAGTCCATTGCACAGCACTCCTGTAGATATACAACGTAAGTATAAGACCTATGATAGATTGAGGCCCGGGGAGAGACGTTTACACTAGAATCATGGGTTGATGTACTAGCCTGCGGTCAGTTCTTGTTATAATACACCCAAATTTATCGCAAGAATTATTTATAATTTGAAATTGTACATAAGGTAGCTACATTTCAGAGATTTGCAGTTTACATTGTATACCATCTCCAACTCCAAAACAGCAGCAAATCTAACTCAGATTATTACTTGCATGGATCTTATAGAGCAGCCGGCCTTCTTTCTGATGAGAAATTAGCTGTGACTTTGTAGAGGATTAGATGAGTTTCCCAGAGGTCACCATGGACTCCAGCTTCCCGCTACTCACAACTAGTGCGCCAGTCTCTGCCAGACACCCAGAACCTTCTCTCAGAGGTGACTCCTCACCTTCTTTTTTTCCCCACTGTGCCCCTTCTTTGATATGTTAAACAGACTTGCTCACCATCTTCCAATACCTCTTAAAGTCTTGTTCACCTTCTACCAATGACTCTGTTCTGCTCCTTTTAACTCACCTCATTAGAAAAGTTCTAGTCTAGCAAGTCAGCTCTTACATATCTCCTGGCTGTTTCAGAAGCCTTACATTTTCCTGTTCTTGTCCCAAGGATTTCTGGGATTTGGGGGAATTTTTGTTCTTACAGATAATAAAAAAATACATTTAAGAGGCCAGCCTGTGGGGTACAGAGTTCATAGTTTGAGACGGGAGCTCAGTCCTTCACAGTCATGGAGAACACAACTGCTGGGAGTGATGCATGTGGACACTTTGTGAGTGGTTGCGATGGGCTAAGTGAGCTGATTTCAGGCCTCAGCAAAGCCTGAGAAGTGTGGCTCTCCCCAAACTACTCTCCACATCAGCCATCAAACCCTGACATCACTCAGTAAATTATGCTCGCTTCATAATACAATTATCCCCATTTCTCACTTTACTGTATATTGATTAGATGTCTAAATGCTATCATTTGCAGGCACAAGATTAGAGGCTGTTTTGAGCTCCCACTAAAAACAGAGTGCACAAAGTGGAAGATCAACTGTGTGAAACTTCAGGTCTGCAAATATTAGCTCCACCCACAAATGCATGCACACAAACACACACACTCCACACAGATTTAGAATCCCACTATTATTAAGACAAGGTAGCCTTGGAGAAAATTGTGCTCTGGATTTTTATTCCCATCCTGTCTCGTTTGATTCCATCACGTTTTATGATTACTCTGTTGGGACATTCATTACAGCTTGAAATGAGAGCCAAGCGTTCACATTTAAAAATCCTTGTGCCTTTGTAATGGCTACATTCTAGGCCATATCTACATGGGGACACTCAGGAAAGTTAAGGCAAATCAACTAAAGGTGTGAAGTCAATGAACATAATTTGAAGAGGATGCTTTCACTCAGGAGTAAAGTGGTCTTAGTTTGCTGTAACTTAATATTCCTATGACAAACATGCATTTTTTAGTACCTTTACACACACCTGTTCATCAAGAAAGAAGCATCAGAAAATGGATTAGGTATAAAGAACAAGAATAAACATGTTGCGTACAAAGACTTTTCTCAGCCAGCTAAGAGGACACTGACATAGGCCTTTAATCTGAAATCGCTTCAGGGCTCCAACCACGTCAGTTATCGATTTCCTACCGTTCAGAACACTAACACGTTACACCAGCTGTAGCAAGTTTACACCTTTTGTGTTCAGCTTAATAATTATATTTGATGACACACGATACATTTTCCCACTCTTGCTCGAATGTTATTAATTGTTTCTTCATCTGGGCTCTAGAATACTGTACACATTCCAGAGAATCACAAACACAAGTCAATCAGCTCTTTTAATTAGGGCTTCATTTTATTAATGCAGAATTTAAATGATTTTCCACATTATGCTAGGCTACATTCATTAACTCAAACAGACACAACAGCAGTTCTTTCATTTCCTGCACGTCCCACACTTTCCTGGGCTAAATCCTCAGCTGATATAAATGAGTGTAGCACCATTGACTTCCACATAGGTTTCAGCCATTTACACCAGCAGAGAATTTGGCCATTGTTTAGAAAACTTCAAGTGATCTGTCCTCCATCTTCTGCTGGAATGTTCTTGATCAATAGGGAGGAGCACAAATTGGAGGGGCTGAATAGAGGCTAATGAACATCTGAATATTTCAGAGACAGTGTTTGACATCAGCTCAAGTAATTGCTTGCTAAAGTTCAGCTGAACTTTGTTTGGAAGCTATACAACAAAAAAGAAATTCTGAGGTTTTCTTCCCTTAAACAGATGGAATTTAATAAACTGTTTTTTAAAAAGAGAGACCAGAACAAGTACTGGGGAAATCAGTCACTGTTACTAATTGCATCTATCATCTGCATCTTCTAGGAATTAACTTCTCTGTTTCAAGGCCTGATGAAGAATTAGCGTGTCAGCAACTTATCCATTTGACAGTGTAGCTTACAGGAATAGGGGAGCAGCTTTTTAAATTGTTTGAGTATGCCTCTAGAGAGCTCACAAACCATTTAAAGGGACACAACCCTATAGTTATATTCTACATATAGTTATGCCAATCTAAGCCACACTCCTCCTCTGAGCTAGTTCCAAGCAGCAGTTAAAAATCCTGATTTATTGCCCAAGTTGTAATCCTCTGATGATTGGACAGGGATGGCCTAGTGGTTACAGCATAGGACTAAGAATTAGAATGCCTGGATTTTATTGCGAGCTCTGCCACTGCCTCATTGTTTGAGCCTAGGCAAGTAAGATAACTGTCTCCCTCTCCCCATATGTAAAAAGGAGGTAATAATACTACTTCACACAGGCTCTAAGAGGCTTATTAGTATTAGACTAAAGGCTCCAATGAAGATTAGGATTCCATTATTATGATTTGCATTACAGTACCACTTAGAGACCTCAACTGAGATCAGAGTCCTATTGCTGGGCATATAGTAAAAGACAGTTCATTTAGATTGTAAGTTCATGGACAAGGCAGACAAGGGGTACAGAGGCACAGAGAAGTTAAATGACTTGACCAAGGTTACCCAGCAGGTCAGTGGCAGAGTTGGAATAGGTTTGCAGACTCTCAGTATTACAAGGAATGAGGCATTTGCAGAATAGGACCAGACATGAAGGAGGAACCTCCGGCTGAAACTAGAGTCATTCATCCTTTGTAATTTTCTGTCTTGCTTAACCTCAACAAATAATGAAGCATTTAGCAAAATTAGAACGTGTTTTCTAGCTCCACTAATTGCTGCAACTGGCCCGTGACAGCAAAGACTCTAAATAAGTCTTTTCGTAGCAAACTAGGAGGAAATGGGGGTACTTGCCTTGAGGAAAAGCAGCAATAAATCAGTTATGTACATTGCATTCTAACAATTCCTCTGGCCATTTTTTGATATTGGCCAAAGAAGGCTGGACCTGAGTGATGGTCATTACGACAGAGTTCTTGAGAGCGGAGGATAAGCATAAGTGGAAGATAGCACACACTACCATCCTTAAACTTTCAATCAGCCATGGGAGCCAAATCCCTTACAGTACACAGAAAAATATTTTTAATATAAACTAAAATGGGGTAATTATATCCCTTTAAGAGTCCCATGTGATGCACAAAACAATTAACAGCATGTTCTTAATGTTTGGACAATTTGTCAGAACTTGGCATATAATAAACAGCTCTTTACCCTTGGTAACCCACAGAATTATTAGGTATATCCAATTCTCAGAGCAGTATTATATTGCTCCTAACTCAGTTTAGACCACCATGCTGTGTATTGTAAACAGATGCTGGCAAAGCACATGCTCAGGAAGATCACACAAATGCTGGACCACTTGAAAATGGAAAATGAAGCCCTTGGAATTACTGAACAAATACCAAGATTTTTAAAAACAGGTGCCTAAGCAGTTAAGTGGTCCAGTTTTCAAAGGTGCCGCACACCCACTGAAATCAGTGGGAGCTGACGAGCACTCAGCACTTTTGAAAATTGGGCCACTTATTTAGATGCTCAAATAAGGACTTAGGATCCTATCTGTTTAGGCACATAGATGAGACATTGTTTTCTGTTGAGTTTTCTAATGGTCACCTGTCCTAACAGCCAGTAACATATCATAAAAGCCCTAAATAACAAATTCCTGTTAACATTTCATGATCACCTCCTCCAGTCAGCTGGCTGCTCTGTTCATTATACTCAGGTTTTTTTTATAGCAAGTTAAAATAAATTAGGTTTTCACTACCACCAAATAATATTTTTTAATTTATAGGTTCACTTGGTGGAGGATTATCTCCCAAGATCCTCTAGAATGCAGATCAGACATGCTTTGAAGATGGATGGTCATGTTACATACACTTTATTCCCCACTACAGCTTGTTCCAATAAAGCTCTCCCCCCACAAGGAAGGGGGAAAGAGAAATGGCTTGAACCTTTTTTCAGAGACTATAAAAGGGCTATATACAAATATCTAGAAATAGGAAAAGAACACCAAACAAAGTTCAAATTCAATTTCTTCTGATCAGTGTTACTAATTAAAGCACCAATCCTACAAATACACAAATAGATTTACACATGTGAGTAATCCCACAAAACTCATGTGCATAAGTGTTTGAAGGACTGGGGCATAAATTTGTTGGAACAAATACTGTGAATATATGTGCAACATAAATAGTGTGCGCACATTAGGGGCCTGTTGGTGCAGCCATTTGATGCATGAAACTGTTTTGATTTCAATGGGAGTACTGCATGTAAAGCAGCTGCAGGAAGAGTCTAAGTAGGCACATTTTTTAAAACCTAGAATAGATTCCCTTCTCCTTTGAGCTACCTAAACTAACCTATCATCTTAATTTTTTTTATCTTGCGCTTAAAAGGCTTGGCTATGATCTGTTTTCAAATGGCATTTAATCTTCATCTGCACCCCAGGCACCACCATTTTCAAGAGATTTGACAAGCTCACAGCATTTCTATTCTTAGAAAAAGATTATCTTGTATATTCACTGAGCTATCAAAATGGTTTCTCTAGTCTCTCGTTAATTATAACACTACCTCCAAAAAATACTCTCATCAGATTTTTCTCCAAAGAAATGACAAATGAAACATGGTTAAAAAAACCAAGCTAAATGGAATATTATTCTTGGTTACGACTCCAGTTGATAAACAGAATACTCATTTTATAATCACTATGTAGCACTGCAGAAAAGCTACTTGAAATTTAAGGCCGTGATCTTTTATTTTACTCTTGAGAAGTTCCACTTAAAACAATGGGAATGTCCACATGTGCAAAATTAACTGCTTGGGTAAGTCTCTGCAGGAGTAAGGCCCAAATAGGTCTACAAATTTTGACTTGAGTAGAGGGATTTAGTTAAACCCAACATTTTCTTTAAAAACTTTTGGTAATTTTTATTTTTTTTTTATTAATTCCAGCTAATATAGGTGAATTTAGAGCCTGATTCTGCTGCCCTTACTCAGGCAGTACTGCAAGTGCCGAGCTTTCAGAAAACATGAGTCCAGCCCCCCCAAAACCATAAGATTGTCTTAAAAATAATGAAATTTTTAAAAATAATACATTTGAGTTCTTTTTATTTTCTTCGCTCCCTCTTCACATTTGAAGCTTCTCTCTGAAACCATGAAGGCTAGAAACTTATTTCTTTATTTTTTAAATGAAGGTAGAGATTCTCATGTAAACACAGGACTCTAGGAGCTGGAATTTTAATAAATATCCCTGAGACTTGCGCTAAAATTGAGGGTGTTGACAACAGAACTTTGTCTAGTACCCTAACTCCATAAGGAGTTCCATTCAAATGAACTCCTTACAGTATAATCCTAGAAAGATTTTTGCATATGTTACAAGCCCTAACATGTCACTTGGTGTAATTGTGGCAGAACTGGACTCTTAGTCATTTGAAAATGTTTATATTTGAAAAGTTAAAAATATATGTACTTAAAGCATACAATTTTAAATCCCAGTAATTCTGCCAATGAAATTTATACCTAATAAAAAGAAGTTACATCTTCTGAGAACCAGCTAAATTTTGGAATATGTCAAAGCTCTTTGAGCCTATTTCAGATCAGCAGCATGGTTGAGAGATATAGTGGGAATAAACTATGTCTAGTGCTTGCTACAACACAGTTGTACAATGATTTGAAGAAGAAAAACAATCAGAAGGGTCAAAAGAGATGGCTGAGCCCATCACAGTGGATGGGGAAGGTTGTGGTGCCTTTGTCCAGTTACTTGTTTCCTTAAACATGGACCTTCCTAGGAAAGGATGGATAGAAGAACTCAAATACAAGTGCACTTTATCCACTCTCCCAATCTGTGACTCCCAGCCTTGAATCATGACTATAAAACCTCTGATGGCTTCTGTCAGGTCCATTTCAGTTGTTTCTCATGCTCTGATCTTTCAGTTCCCCATCTTGTTTCTTCTTTTATCACAACCCCTCCTTGCCCTTTACTCCTGTTCTCCCACGCCCTTCTAAGCGTCTCGCTCTCAGTCCCCCTCACAGTCCCTCTTTCTCTCTCTCACTGTACTCCTACTAAAGCTATGAACTGCAAGGATGGAAAAGAACAAAGCACACACCCTCTCTAGACAGTTCTTAATGGGCAACTAGGGCAGCATAAAGAGGGGTCCCAGAGGAGTAGCAGTGTTTTGTTTGGGTTTGGTTTTTTTTTAGTCCAAAGAATTGGATTTGTAATACATCAGCCCTTTGGTGCCTATAAACATATACAGTGTGGTCAGAATGTTCAAACTTGTATGATATTACTGGCATATATACATCCTCCTATTCTGTGCTATACATGTTCTTGTACTACCTTCCTCACTACAGTATCGGAGTGCCAAGAATTCATTTGACTGGCAGCCTGGAAAAGCCCTAGTGTGTTCTAAGGGCTAATGTACCTTATAACATAAGCACATAATTTTGTTTGTGATATCACTACTACAAACATTGTCTTTCCTCCTGTGACAGACTTGTCTACCACAAGACAATCCTGCTGGTATGTGTTTATTTATCTAATAGCAACAGTCAGACAGACAGGAAGGAATATAATAGGATTTTACATTTAGCAGGAATTACCTTGTTTTACACTTTTACAAAATTATACTGATTTAATGACACTAAGCAAAAGATGCATGTGGTCCAGGACTTTCAAAACTGATTAGCAATTCTGGGTGCCTCTATTTCTGGGGGCCCCTCTTGAGCCTGATTTTCAAAAAGTGCCAAGTCCTTGACTTCTGAAAATCAGTCCTCTTTAAGGGTGTCAATTTTGGCACCCCCCAAAAAAATGAGATATCCAGTAATCACGAGTCATAGCTGAAAATCTCAGCCAAGTTATTTACAAGGCTACCACACTAATAACTATTCTCCTTCTGTACAAACAGAGGCCAGACAAAAAAACAGCATGGGCAGAAAGCAAGATGTTTATAGGCATAACAAAGGATACTAACAGAAGATGTGAGTAAAACACTGACTCACAGCGAAGTCAAAATACAGTAATAATTAACATACCTTAAACTCCTCTTACCCCTTGTGCACAGCTCTGTTGGCCTTCAGATAAATTCATCCAGTAGTTTAGCTGTAAGCAGTTATAGAAGGCTTGGTGGCAGGCACCTGGCAGACTCACACTTTATCTCAGTCCTTTTCTTAGTGAAATAAGAACACTCCACAGAGCCATGGATTTATATTTCTTTTTCATAGTTATTTCATGCTCCTTTTGTTATCTATTCACTTTCCCTGCAGTTTTGTTTTTCTTCTTCAGTGTATTCTTGGTCCATTATTTTCCTGTCACTTTGCATTTTGCCCTTCTATTTCTTCTCTACAGGTGGGTTACCATGCAGGTAGCAAACCGCAGGACCTAGTGGAACAACTTAATTACTGGATCCTGGCAACACTTTCAAGCCAGAGGTCTTGCAAAAAACCACACCCACCAACACTGTCAAAGTCACAATGGGGTTATAAAACAGCAGAACCCTTTGAGAGAGTGCCAAATAACCCTACCCAGCTCTCTAACCCCTGCTTTTAAAGCATTTGGGTAAAATGGAGCAATAAATAGCTTCAGAGACAGTATTCATACTTCTCCATTGCCCAGAAGTTCTTTGTATTTTGAAGAGGCCTTCAAATCTGGCCTGAAGCTGTTGGCATAGATAATTCACTCTGGGGAATAGATTGTTTCCTCCACAGAAATAAAAGCAGCCCTGCTATGGCAGCAGCAAGCAAAACCTCTTTTGCATTGTACTTACGCTGTGGGTTTGCCAGTTCTTCACCATTTACATTTTAGAATCTAATGCCCTGTGACTTAGAGCTGCAAAGCAGGGAAACTAGTTACAGAAACTAGCTACTGCCCAACTTTCAGTATTGCCTGGAAGGATAGCAACCATGGCAGAAACTGCTTTATTTAAAGGAAGTAGATGAAAGAAGCCTTGTAAAAGTTAGGACCGGCAAAAGACTCTTAGATCTTTGGCTACTCACAGGATATTTCCCACGCCAGGTTTGGAAGTCCTGTGGGACCCCTGTGATGAAGATGTGAGCTCACTGGTAAAATGGACTTAAAGCCACATTAGACGTCTGCATAGTTGCAGCCAGGTCAATGTTGTGGTAGATCAGCACAATACAAGAGATTGCATGTGCTGAGAACAAATTCCATCATCAGTTTCCCTCTGGGTGGAGGTCTGCAAGGGGCTACACCTGCACTCTCTTACTTGGGATAGATTTGTTTAAAGCCCGCAAGGGGGCTGGAAACACAGCCTCAGAGCCTGTGATGCAGCACCCAGCCCTGCTTTTTCAATGGAAGGAGGAGCTCTTAAGGGATAGGAGCTGACTTGTCCTGGTCTGGACTCTGTACTGCTGTGCCGCACGGACTAGGCACTTTCCAGTCTTTCCAGCACTCCATGATGCTGCTAGTGATAAGGCAAAAACACCTCCAAAAGATGCCAGCCTCTCCCTGCCCTCCCCACTGCTGCTGTCTCCCTTAGGCTGTCACAGATTTAATTGTTTAAAGTAATAAGAGAGAAGATTGAATATGGGGGCTTCGTCCCAAATGCCCACGGTCACACTTGGTAGAAAGTAGGTTCTTATAAATGGAGAGCATCATGCAGGATTAGTGAGACTGAGATTTCAGAACCAAACAGAGGCTCATCCTTGATGCAGACTGACACTAGTACCACTGGGAATAGGGAGTTGACAGAGACACACATAGTCTGTTAAAATTATATCTGGGCTCAGCCAGTGTCGTTCCAAAGGGGAACCAATTGTACCTCTTTGTGATGGGAGCTTATGCTGTATAGGAGTAGGATATAAAACCTAATATCATCACTGATCGTAATGCTAATGTGTTGAGGCCTCAGCTAAATTATATTTACTTATTAAAATATTAGCTTTCAATTTATTGAAGTAGCTTGTTACATTTGATATTAATTTTTAATAATCTATAGGGTGTGCAATTATTGCTGATCTTGGAGCATCTCCTTTGGGGTAGGGAGGGAAGACACTCATCTCATACAAACACTCCCATTCCCTTGGCACAATTGGTAAAATGTAACATTGGTGCTTCCCACCCCACATGGCAGAACAGACAACAAACAGCAGCAGTATGCTTGGTTCAGAGGAAAACTCTTCCCCTTGCAAGAATCTTTGTTGATTTTTCTGCAGAAGAATAGCATCCCATTCAAAGGGAGGCTAAAAGAGAAGAGCACATGTTGCTAAAGATGCCTGCGAATAAATGTTCCATGTCTGAAAAGGTGACCCCAAAGACCTCTGCATTGGGAAACCCCACAGTTGTATTACTGAGCTTATCAAGGGCCAGATCCTCAACCTCCCATCCATCGTCCGTGTGCCAAACACTGCTCTGATGTAGTAGGAGACCTGGCCCTGTTGAAGAGCCAGACCCCGCATGCAAACTGGTTTGCTGCCTAAACATGGAATCTAACAAGTCATTTTTCATCCGTTTAGAGAAGTTTAAACACTTGTGGTTTTCATCTGGCTGCATAGGAAGAAAAGGTGACTTTTTGTGCTTCCAGCAGACAGAGACAGCCCCTACATTTCAGCAGCAGCAGTTACTGAAATCTTTTTTCAAAAACATCATGCTTTTGAAATGGATCCTAAAATTCTTGAACACTTTGGGGTCGAGGGTTTTTACTGCTGCTCTTTTATACATTAAGCATTCTGATGCAAAGTGCACATTAAATGCAAACGACCCTGTTAATGCAATGGTAACAGTTAGATGTACCAGGCCCTGAACAGATGCAAGTCAGGGCAAAGAGAACAAAGATACATCCCTGTGCCAGGGACAGGCACAGTGCTGGTCCACGCATGTGTCACCCCAGGGACCCCGATTCTGCAGTGCTGGGTCATGCTCAGGGTTAGTAATATCAGAGGGCAATCACAAGGGGATAGTTTCCTCCCATTGTTCCGTGCCAGCCACTGGAGTTGTCCCGACACCATGGAGTGCCCTTATCAAAGGGTGCAGCAGCAGGCACACTTCTTCACTGCACCCACAGACACCAGGCTGCCCCCCCAGCTCCAGACAGAACAGTATTCACTAGCTACAAAGAGCCAGGCCAGCTCTTCAGCTGGTATAAATCAACACAGTTCTATTGCAGTCCTGTGGATCTGGTCCAGAGACTCTCACACTGTGCTGAAAGGGATACTGCTTCTTTACTTGTTCATTGTGCCCAGGGGTAAGCTGAGCCACCCTGAGATAGAATAATAACACTTTGACCCATTAAGTCCTTTTCAGCCATGGATCTGAAAGCACTTTAGCATGCAAAGTAAGCGTCATTGTCTCTATTTAATAGGCAGGGAAACTGGGGCATGAAGCGGTCAGGTGCCTTGACCTAGGTCAGACAGCAGATCAGTGGCAAAGCTAGCAATAGAATCCAGATTTCCAATCTCCTACAACACTGCTCTTTCTACTGGATCACAAGGAGAACAAAAACCTTTCTAGTAATGGATGTCTCCTCTTCATATCTATCTGCCTCTGAAAATTGTGCTCAGTATTTGCAGATAATTTTTTAAATAGTCCATGAACCTAAAAACATGACTTTGTAATCTTGAGATCATCCCAATCTCCATGGAGGAAAAGGGATATTAATGAGCCCTGGGTTAATACACAGAGTACACAGACCCTCAGCGTGATATTTTCACTGCAGTTTTGTTTAATTAATTGGACGTACTGGTTCCTACATGTGCTTATTTTAACTGCAGCCTTGCTCTGCTTATCAAGAAATAACTATTTTATAGAAAGCCCCAAGGCTATGTAGGTAAAGTTTATAGCTTAAAAAATAGCTCTCTCAATTAAGCATTGAAATAAACAAATAATACATTTTAAATGCTCATTATTTACCCACTGGATTTTAAACAGTGCCTGTCTCTCTTGCCAAAAATGTGTTACTACTCTCAGTAAAAACCTTATGAAATGTTATGTCAAGCCACTACTGCAGATACACAGTCAACCAGTTCTCTCTGCAAACTGACAGACTCTTAACTACAGTCATACAAACATCTCCATCTAAGGGTGTCTTTGCACAAATTGTTAATATTCCTTGCAGATTCACTTACTGTCTTTCAATAGCTCCCCAACATATACAGGTACTAGAAGTAAATATTTGATGCTATTCGTTTTATAGGGGTTGAGATTTGGAGTATTTCAAGAACCCTTGTCATCACACTGGAGACCATTTAGCCATTATGTCATCTGGCAGAGTTACGGCAGTCTTTTTAATGTGACATGTCTCTTTCACTGACTTTATTTCCTTCCCCAAACGTTGCTAGTAGGTTGTAAAGCTACAGGGAGGCCAGCCTGTTAGCGTGATCTAACAGGGTTCATGTACATTTGACCACGTGTGGATATTTGATACATAAATCTTAATCCTGGCAGGACACAAAGAACATCTGCAATCAAGCAAAACCTAGTGTTCAATCTATGGATATTAATCATTCAAAAACAATTACATTCTTAAGATAGTTCTCCCTCTTTCCCTCTCCCACCAAGAATGACATGCACAAAAGTAAGCTGGAGTTGAAAGTCAGTACTTTTGAAGGTGCCTGGAAGTCTCTTTCTAGAATTCCCAAGTAAGGAAAGGCATGGCAACCCTGCTTCCCCTTTACATGTGGGAAGACAATCTGAAGTGAGAGCAAAAGATATACAACAAATGGACCAATAGCATACATGTGCAGATAATAGAACATCTGCCTTGGTTAGCATTTCTTCTGGATTGCAAATACGCTAAATCTCTGCAAAAATTTGGTATGAGATCTTTCCCATCTGTATTATCTTGTTTTCTGCCAAAGAAAAGGCTTTTAAGCAGGGTCATCATAAAAAGGAAACATATGGGAAGATACAAAAACTCCTACTTTTTCTGGTATTTGATCTCCTCTCCAAAAATTGAATGGAATGGAGAACAAGGAAATATGGAAAGTGGAGGCAACCAATAAAAAATGAACAAATTAGTTTGGCCACAATACATTTAAATAAAATCCCTCCATCACCAAGTCTTAAAACATTCTATGCAACATTAAGTTGGTTGTGGTCACCATATGAGCTGGCTCTGCATGCAGCTGAGCACTGGCGCTGGACCATTTGAGCTTGGATGACATTAAGCAATATTCAGATTACACATGTGCTTAGGTGCCTTGCCGAAATGAGGACTTTTGAGAAGACGGTAAACCTTAGATTAGTGGATTCATAATTTCAAAGGCCAGAAAGGATCACTTATTATCTAGTCTGACCTCCTGCATAACACAAGCCATAAAACTTCCCCAAAATAATTCCTAGAGCAGGTCTTTTAGAAAAAATATGCGATCTTGAATTTAAAAATTGTAATTAATAGAGAATCCACCATGACACTTGGTAAATTGTTCCAATGGTTGATTACCTTTACTGTTAAATATTTACAGCTTATTTCCAGTCTGAACTTTTCTAGCTGCAACCTCCAGCCATTGGACTGCGTTATATCTTTCTCTGCTAGATTGAAGAGCCCATTATCAAATATTTGTTCCCCATATAGGTACTTATAGATTGTAATTAAGTCACCCCTTAACCATCTCTCTGTTAAGCTAAATAGACTGAGCTCTTTGAGCCTATCACTATACATCAGGTTTTCTAACCCTTTAATCATGGACCCTCTTCTTCAAACCTTCTCCAATTTATCGACATCCTTCTTTAGGTTATGGGCACCAGAACTGGACACAATATTCTAGCAGTGGTTGCACCAGAGCCAAATATGGAAGTAAAATAAGGTCTTTACTCCTACTTGAGATTCCCCTGTTTATGCATCCAAGGATCACAATGCCCTTTTGGCCATATCACCGCAGTGGCAGCTCATGTTCAACTGATGATCCATCATGACCCCTACATCTTTCTCAGAGCCCTGGCTTCCCAAGATAGAGTCTTCTATTCTGTAAGTATGGCCTACATTCTTTGTTCTAAGATGTATATTATGGCTTAACGTAAATGTAAACGCATACTGTTTGCTTGCAGCCAGCCTAGGAAACGATCCAGATCACTCTGGATCAGTGACCTGTCCCCTTCATTATTTCTAACTTCTCCAATTTTTGTGTCATCTGCAAATGTTTTCAGTGATATTTTTTCATCTGTGTCATTGATAAAAGGGTTAAACAGCATAGGGCCAAGAACCAATTCCTGCAGGACCCCACTAGAAACACACCTACTAGATGAGGATTCCCTGTTTAAATTACATGTTTAGACCTATCAGTTAGCAAGCTTTTAATCTATTTAATGTCATGTTCGTTTTATATTGTTCTAATTTTTAAGTTAAAAGTCGTGGGGCACCCAATCAAACAGCTTACAGAAGTCTAAGCATATTACATCAACACTATTATGTTGGTCAACCAAACTGGAAATATTTTTTTGGAAATTTATCACGTTAGTTTTATCAGATTGATTTTCTGTAAGTCAGTGTTGATTGGCAATAATTATACTATACTCCTTTAATTTGTTATTAATAGAATCCCACACCAGCCGCACCCTTATCTGACAAAAGACTGACAGGCCTATAACTGTCTGGGTCATCATCTGGGTCATCCCATTTACCCTTTTAAAATATTGCCATGATATTAGCTAAACTTCCCTGTGTTTCAAGATTTATTCACATTGCAACATTAATGGTCCAGTGAGCTCCTCACTCAGCTTTTTAAAACTAAACATGTCTGACTTTAACAGCTGCTATTGAATGAGGTACTCATGGAATGGAAAGAGTGTTGTCATATGATATGACTACATCATCAGTTTTTTCCCCCCAAATACAGAATATATTGATTGAAATATTTATTGAACACCTCTGTCTTTCCTGCATTCTTATTTAGTGGCTGCATTCTGGAACAGTGACCACCCTTTTGTTCAACTTTTGTACAGTGTCTACTATAAAAAGCACCTGGTCCATGACTAGGGCTCCTAGGCACCATGGTAACACAAATAATAAACCACCACCATAGGTCCGGGGTGCCAGAATAATAAACAAAGCTCAGAACTGCTTGGCTTTACAATTTATGTCAACATCCACTTTCTCTTTGGTATTATTAAACAAATGCCTATAAGGGACATGGGCGCATCCAAAGTATAACTGTGTGTCTGAGAATTGTAGCTCCTCTAATAATGTGTCTTGCTTATTCACTACAGGCCAGATCCTCAGCTACTGTAAAATGAACTAGCTCAATACAGCTGAGGATCTCTCTCAAGCAGAGCTGAGAATAAGGCTGGAAATTTTAATTTCCCATAAAGAACGACACCACACATACTGACATGCAGCAACAGACCCACAATAGATCCTTTCTAGTCCAAAGCAATGACTGGGCAATCTACTGCAGATGATAAAAATATTTCCAAAATTAGCTAGTTTGTGAATAAATACTACTGTTAAAACATCACGGATACTGCATCACACAATGCGTTATTTTTAATTTATTTTGATAAGTATAGTTTGGTTTTAATTATTTAGAATCATACTTCATAGTGGAGTAGTAACTATGCTATAGCAGATTTTGTATAAAAATCTCTCTAATAGGAGACCTCAGTACAACTATTTCTCATCATGTTTGCTGACAAATGGGGCAAATTTCTTTTAAAAGAGAATGATCCATTTTACAAATAGCTCATTGAAATTTTCTGGAATTTGATTTCTCAATGAAACTTTTCAAACATAAGATTTTCTTTTTTCACTGAAAAATATAATCAAAATCAACACATTCATTAAACGTTTCAGTTGACTTGAAACTGTATTTTTCAAAGAAAAAAATGTGAGGGCTGAAAAAACGCCACCCAGCTTTATATTTTACAGAAGCAAAGTAACTAGTAGCTTCTCTCCCATGAAAGCTCTCATCTTCTCAAATATCACAACTGTGGCATGCCAAGAGGCTGATTTTGGAATGATTTCCTAAAATGCAGCAACAGTGTGGTGTGCCATATAAATCAAATGTATATTTAGACCTCTCCCATACCTAGAGGATACTGTGTTTGGCAATTGTACAAATAATATAAATGAGGGACCCATCACCAAGATGTTTTACTTCTATTTATTGCTAGACTGGATATAATTCACTTCTAGGTCCCTTGCTTACAGCTGAAAATCCCTTACTTACAGCTGAAGCTATGTTTTTCATCTGGATTGTTAATCTGACCTAAAGCTTATTTTATTTCTCAATAAAGCCCTGTATTGGTGATCATAACAGCAAAGGCTGCTAGATCAGTCACTTGATCCAGCTAACACCACATCTGTACACTTTGATGTGCCAGTAAAACACCAGGAAGAGCTAAAAAAAACCCTGGCATGTTGAGATTTTTACAAACACTTTTCCACTGTCTTTTTCCAGAAGAGCATATTGGAGTCGGACAGATGTTCTGTATGAAACTGGAGAACTAGCAGTAGCGCCTGATGGCCTGAGTACAGCTCTGAGATACATGGATTCTGATCCCAGCTATGCCACTGACTTCCTCTATATTCTTACCCATACTGCTCTGTCTTTCTTTTCCTAACTGTAAAACAACAGGATAACAACTTACTCCTATTATTATTTGTTATTGGATATGCAGTGGCGCCTAGGAGCCCCAATCATGGGTTAGGATCCCTTTATGCTAGGTGCTGTACAAATACAGACCAAAATGATAGCCCTTGCCTCAAAGGGCTGTCATGCAGATGTTTTGTGAAAATTAGTCAGTGTCAGTAAGATACTTGGAAAATGAGAAGTAATGAATATTTTTACTGGGTGAGCAATGTTGTAAATGATACTGCAATGATGATGACAAGGACAGTATAAAAACCTGATCTGAATAGCAGAATTGTTAAAATAAAAGCAGAACACTAAATGAAAAATGATTTACACTGACCATTCTCCTGAATGGTATTTAAGTTTGGTAGAAGGACATGCTCATAGTTGAGGTCGAACATCTCTTAAACCTGTTATATTCCAGTGAGTAAGGCAAGTCAAAAGATAGGAAGCAAATGGACCTTCTGATGAAAAACTTCAATGAAAATTTGAAAATTAAAAAAGAGCTGTTCTATACTTGGTGGCATCCCCTCCCCTGGTTTTCCTGTTTTGCATTAAAATTTTAGAATTTAAAAAATGTTGACCAGTTCTGCTGGATCACCCTCTACACTCAAAATATCTTGGTATTTTTATTTTAAATATTACAATTGGTTGCTAAGTTAAACAGCAGTAAGAACCACTGTTAGGCCCTTCTTCAGGTCCTCTACCTAGCAGGGAAGGAGAGCTAAAAACTGACAACATCAAGAAAGCTGAGCTGTTTAATGCCTATTTTGCTACAGTCTTCATGAAAAAAACTAATGGTGATCAGAAACCTAACACAATTAATATTAATAACATGGGGAAAGGAACACAAGCCAAAACAGGAAAAGAACAAGTTAAATAATATTTAGATAAGTTAGATATATTCAAGTCAGCAGGGCCTGGTGAAATTCATCCTAGGGTACTTAAGGAACCAGTTGAAGCAATCTCAGAACCATTATCAATTATCTTTGAGAACTCCCAGAGGACAGGTGAGGTCCCAGAAGACTGAAGGGCAAACATAGTATCTATCTTTAAAAAAGTGGAACAAAGAGGACCCAGGAAATTATAGACCAGTCAGCCTATCTGATACCAGACTTTATACCAAATCAAGTTATTAAGTAATCCATTTGTAAGCACCTAAAGGATAATACAGTTATAAAGGAATAGCCAGGATGGATTTGTCAAGAACAAATTATGCCATACCAACTTAATTTCCATTTATGACAAGGTTACTGGACTAGTGAATGGGGGGAAGCTGTAGACGTGATATGCCTTGATTTTAGTAAGGCTTTTGACGCAGTCCCATATAACATAAGAAAACTAGGGAAATGTTATCTAGATTACATTAATATAATGTGAGTGCACAAATGGTTGAAAGACTGTAATCAGAGAGTAGTTATCAATGGTTTGCTGACAAACTGGGAGGGAGTATCACATGGGGTCCTGCAGGGATCAATCTGGGGTCTGATACCTGTCAATATTTTCATTAATGACATGGACAAGGGAGTGGAGAGTATGCTTATAAAGTTTGCAGGAGATGCCAAGCTGGGATAATTCAAATTTACCCTGGCAAATTGAAGAATTGGTCTGAAACCAACAAGATGAAACTCAATACACAGAAGTGCTCACTTGGGCTTGCCAAAGTGTAGGGGGTAGAGTTGATGACTTCTCAAGGTTCTTTAGAAACCTACATTTCTATGATTCTAGTGTCCCCCATTGTTGGACTACTTGTGTGCTTAAAGTTAGAGACGTTTAAGGCTCTTGCTAAATATGCAGGACCCGAGGGGTATGTGTTCTGCAATGTACTTGGCCAGAAGAGAGAATATAAGTGAAGAAATGAACTCCGCTCTCATAACTTTGCTACACTGTTAATGAATTTATATAGAGAACTTCTGTCAATTATGGCCATGTTGGTTTTTAATTTGGTAACAGAGGGCTCAGATTATCTACACTGACCCAAAAAGAAGAAAGCCAGTAAAGAAGGAAATATTTCCAAAATTGTAAGGATTAATACCAGGAAATAAACTATTTTAAGTGCTTGGCATTACACTTTTAAGTATTTGGATAAAGATTACATACCAAAACTGGCTAGAGGAATATCCACTCTCCACTGCGATTTTTTCTGGACAATGACCATATGCTGGCAAGCCCTTCTCCAGCCCTTCTCTTACAATGGAATATCCCTTTCTGAACTCTTTAGCTTGGCTTGCAGCTTTTTAGACTTCTTGAACGTCATGACCCAAGAGTTCATGCATAGTGGCAAATGATTTATCTAAAAACCTCAGGTCTAGTTCTTTACAAGGTGTTCTATGACTACAGTAATTACAAGAGAAAAGACGATAAAAACTAGAACAAGAACTTAAACATTTTATCAAGTAACTGTACTAAGGCTAATCTATTTAAACATTTCCAGAAAGTTTGGTGAGCTAAAACACCTGCTGCAGATATGAAATACGGGCTTCAGTAATCATGGGTGCTTGTCTGATAAAAATGTGCCTAAATAAAACTTTCTGAGCTTGGGAAAATGTATTACTTCCACAGGTCTTGTCTCAAGGTTTGCTTTTCTTCCAGCAAAGAGGCTATTTTAAGATTATAATTGGAGCTGGCACCAAAGAAGTTGAGAAAAGAAACAAGGTGATAATTTGACCAACTGAACTACAGCTCTTATTAATGAAGGTAGCCAGTGTTTGAGTTGCATCATTTATAAGGATGTTAAGAAGGCTACACAGCATGACAAAGCTATGTCCTTTAATTAGTCATGTCTAACTGTGGCCATTCCCTTGACATAGCATGTACTAGTGTAACATAGCAGGAAGTGCCAAAGATTTGCTTTTCTCTCTTATCTGTTGTGTCAGTGTGACAATTTAAGTTCTCCTTTGCAAAAGCGATTGTTGACTACTGACATTAAATAAAGACTGCAAACTGCAAGCTACGTAAGACATATAAGCAGCTTTCACTTGTTGCTACCTCATGTGCAATAGTGCAGAGTGGAAAGTGGGCATACCCATTGCACAATGCTTCAGTGACTGGTTCTTCTACTAAAGAGGAAAAGAACCACACGTACTTGGAAGTGAGGAAACTCAGCACTGATAAAAAGATCCAACCAAAGAGATGCAAAGGGAAAAAGTCAGCTATCAACTAAAATCCAGGGCAGAGTTTCATGTTGTCAGGTCTACACTTACCTGGAAATTTGATGGCAGTCAAAATTACACAAGCTATGCAGAGTAGCTTATGTAACTCCTGTCGACTGCTATGCTTCCCTTCTGCATGCCATCTTCACTTCACTGCACGGACGGGAACCATGTTCCATCAACGCAGCACTACGCCATTTGAGGGGGTGGATTTACTGTGTGGATTTCCTGATCAATTGAGCGGGTCTACACGACTGCTTAATCGATCCAGAAAGGTCGCTCTGACGGTGGTGACTTTGCTGCCGTCACTATAGACGTACCCTCTGTCTATCAAAGCATAAAAGCTGCTCCCACCAATGAACTTTTTAAAGAGCTTCTCTAATTTGAAAACCATGTGGGGAGGTTGTTAACAGAGAGAGCACAACCCTGTCCAGCTTGCCTGCCATGGAACCCTAGAAACCAGAGTTCCAACATACCTACTAAGCAATCAAGACCATCCTCTTCTGATGTGGGATAGCTCCCCACTGGGTTTTTGTAAGCTTTGCTGAGGCCATTTTTAACTGACCCTAGTTATAGAACTTCTACCCCTTCCTTTGCAAGGCTCTTCTTTAGCCTCATACGTCTCATAGACAGGAAGGCAAGTTAAAAAAGAAGCAAAGCTATTATTTTTTAAATCTCATGATTTTGGGGGGGTTGATTCATGATTACAGAAGGTTTGGGGCTGGAAGTTCTGCATCCCAGATCAGACATACTCTTACTTGCATTATTGAAAGCAACAATCTGAGATATATTCTTGCACTGTTTTTCACTAACGAGAGGCACTGCATACCACACAGTGTGAAATATTAATATTCCTAGGAAATAGAAATTTTATGAGCAAGTAACTTGCAAAAAGAAAACAAAAAACCTGGCTGAAGTTTCTGAAGATAATGAAAGTTGTCAGGGGCAGGTGTTTTATTACTGATATGTTTCAACTTTTACAGTTAATCTAGCTTCCCACCCACATTCCAGCAGAGTGTCTCCCTGTAGTACAGACTCCACACCTTCTTTCTGTTACACAACAACCATCTTCCTCTAAATGCTCCTTTAAAAAAAAACAACAAAACCCCCAAAACACTGAAAATTTAAGTTCTCAGAAATAGCTCAAATTGTTTTCAAGAAAGTAACTGGTAAACGTGGCAAAGTACTGTTTGAAACACTGCTGCAGCAAGTCTGTACCCTGAAATCAAAGCCAACACTCTAATCCTCTGTCTACTAGGGCCCTATTGCCTCTCTACCTCAGTGGATAGAGGGGATGATTACTCTCATGACACAGATGAGGAGGGTAGATTACTACAGCAGGATGCTCTCTTGTCCCAGGCCCTGTGGTGCTTCTCTCTAAGTGCTCTATTGACTTTGGCCAAGGACAGAACATCATCTCCTCCCAATCCCGTGGGAGTCCAGTGATAAAGTTAATGCTGACCGTCAGTGCTGCAAGGAAGCCCATTTACACAGCTTCCTGCAAAGGAAAAATGAGAAATAAAGAATGTATGGCTTTTATATTGCTATCCAGGGACAATTGCACTGCTTACGGGAACCTCGCCCCCAAGTTTCCCATCCTTCAAATTGCCCTTAGTATGCTAAAACCCAGTGGCACTTCTGGGAAGAATCGAAGTGCTGCCTTTGGAAAAGTTTTGTGAGTTCCATGTTCACATGCTCAAAGTTAGGCCCATAGGCAGGTACCTTTCTGAATCACTGCCCGAACATGCAAACTGGACACAGTTATAGTGGGGCTTTGTGTGGCAGTGTCTGGAAAATCAAGCCAAACCATTTTACCTGCCTTGGTGAGCATATGTCTAGAATGTAATTATTTACATGGGAAAGTTCTATGGCTTGGGTTACACAGGCGATCAGACTAGATCAGTGGCTCTCAACCTTTCCAGACAATTGTATCCCTTTCAGGAGTCCAATTTGTCTTGCGTACTCCAAGTTTCACTTCACTTAAGAACTACTTGCTTACAAAATCAGACATAAAAATACAAAAGCATTACAGCATATCATTATTGAATAATTGCTTACTTTCTGATTTTTACCATACAAATAGATCATAGAAATAAATCAATTGGAATATAAATATTGCACCTACATTTCAGGGTATAGAACACAGAACAGAACAAACAAGTTATTGTCTGTATGAAATTTTAGTTTGCAGTGCTTTCACTAGTGCTTTTTATGTAGCCTGTTGTAAAACTAAGCAAATATCTAGATGAGTTGACATAGCTCCTGGAAGATCTCCGCATACCCGCAGGGGTTGAAACTACTGGACTAAATGATCGCAGTGGTCTCTTCTGGCCTTAGAATCTATCTACGTATCTCACTTATAAAAGAAAGCAAGTATAGCTCATTGGATTTCAGTCTCTGTACTCTAGTGTGTCCTAAGATTCTTAAGACTTAGTAATCACAAATAGCCATATCAAGTCTACTTGTAGCACTTTTGGACATGTCTGTAATTTATTCTATTTCAGATACTGACATTTCAATGCAAGGTCTTTAAAGGGCTAATCCTGTCGCTATAACCTAATGAGAGTTGAGCCACCAGCTTCAGTGGAAGCAGAATCTAGCCTCAATGGCATGCTTTGCTAACAGGCATGCTCATCAGTTCATCAATTGATTATGCTATGCTGCATAATCAGGGCTGCATGCAAGTCAGGCATGTGCAAACGTACCTTGTGATTTGGCACTCAAGAGCCCTAAATGCTTTGCCTATTTCTTAGCTACTACGGGATTACATGGGCCTTGTTCAACTGCCCATGCTTTGTCAATCATAAACCGTAACGTGAACTGTGTTTATTTTAAGTAACTTAAACAAATTGTCCTGGGCTTTTTTTATTTTATTTTATTTTTGTCACTTGATTTAAACACCAGTAACACTTTACACATGGTAAATGACTTTCTGACTTTGGCCTTTTGACACTGGAAAAGCAAAATTAACTGTAGACTCCCGCCAAATCTTGTGCTATATTCAGTTGCTTCTGTTGCGTTGCCCTATCACCTTCTTGATGCTGTGAATTTCTTTCAAGGCCATAAATAAATAGTGAATTTATCTAAAGTGTGCGAAATAGGATGCCTGGAGGGCTGGGCAGCCTAGCGGTTAGTGTACCTCCCCCTCCACCCCTTGCCTTTCTATCAGGGCAGTAGAGGTGCCTGGTTCCTGACCCTGAACCAGGAATCTTCTGGCCTCCACCTGCATCTGAACCTCAGCCCTTAAGGAGGTGTGATGGGGACCCACACCCTCCCTGTGGGAAGTCACACCAGCAGGGTCCTCCCTGCAAAGAATGTAAGTCCGCTCCCCTGGGCTATATGTCCCTTCAGTTTGGGACATGGCCCCAATAGTCCAAACAGTGAATCACTCAACAAGAGTCCAAGTGAGCAGGGCCCTGCAAAGAGGGTTGTGGTTACAGGTTTTGTCCATGGGCTCTGCAATGCTGGGAGAACTAGCAAACATGTATTTTAGTAGAGTGCCTCTGATTACCTACTGGGAGTGCCAGCGGAGTTGTTAAGTAAGAAGAGACCATTCTGCCAGGGTCACTTTTCCAGGACCCACACTGAAGGTCTGCTCTGGCAGACATGTTTTAACTACAGGCCTGATGCTGAAAACTTTGAACTCTGTAGCTACTCTTTACGCTAACCATACTGAACGCTACAGCCTGTCCTGGATCACAGTCGGTGATATGGAACAATGCTGAGAGAGACACTACTAAACATAGTCAGCAAGTCCTCCCTGGCATCCCCACAGCAGGGAACAATTTTAAAAGGATATGACTAAGGTAACTAAACTCTCACTGCCTGGCAGCTCTATTTCAGAAGTCATCCAGGGAAGATAAAACAAGAGGCCACAGATTCCTCCCCCCCCCCCCATAATGTTTTCTTTTTCCTTTTTCCTCTGAGAGCTCGCTCATATCTTTAAACACACTCACATGGATTCTGTCCCTGCTTTTGCTGAATCCTTCAGATGGTTTGTCACTGACCAGTGCCAAAAAGACTGGGTTTTCCATGAATTATGCTACGTAGGATGGGCAGCAAGCTGAAATCCATTGAATTTGCTAAAGATTTCACTTCCGAATGAGAAAACATTGTAGGTTTTATGATTGCAGGACACCACTACCCTTCCTGTGAAGTGCAAATCAAAGAGTATTTCCCATCACTCAGTCTGTTTGTGGAAAAGACCTGTGTACATTAACAAAAGAGCAGCAAAGAAAACATTTGCAGTGCGCTCTTTTTCTGGCTATGTTACAGTTCCTTGTGAACCCCTTATAATAAGCAAGGACAATCAGGTTGATATGTGAAGTCTTGTTCAAGGGTAACACATTTTGGTATTCATAATAAAATACTTTAAAAGCTCTGGTTGATTTACTGTATCTTGGGCAAAATGACTCTTTTGAAATGATATCAAGAGATCTCTCCTATTTAATTTCAAGCCTGTAAGGCTGTATGTTAGGGAAAGATACAATCAAATAGTGCCCTCTAATGGTTTACAATAGTATTTCCCCAAGCTATAGAAGTCTGGCTAAAAAAATACAAGTAAATCAAAATATTTAACAATAAGTGATTGAAACAATTGCTGGCTCAAAAATGCAAAACCACACCACAACTGGCAACATGTAAGCATCTATAGAGGCTTGAAACATCTCCTCATTTTTCAAGGTATTCCCACCAGCTCAGAGTTGAGGCACATTGCCAGACAGAGCAAGGAATTCTGCACCCTCATTACCTCTTGAATATCTGCTCTTTGGATGTGAACAAAAGAGAAGGCTCCAGTCTCCGGGCTCGTTGACCCTAAATCTTTCATAATCATGAACAAGACGTTTATCAAAACAGAAAGGGTTTACGCTCGCTCTCAATACAAGAAAAACAAAGACAATGACTGGACTCTTCACAGATGCTGAGAAGTTTTTGGAAAGAACAGAAAAATGAAGAACATTTTTAGACTCAGTCTGACGGCTTTGAACAGCGTTCTTCTGATGAACTGCAACTGTACCATCCCAATGAGAAATGCTCATGTACCATTAGCAAAGGCCATTGTAATTTAAGATCTACGCTAAGTTGCTTGCATGCCCTTAAAGAGGGCTTAATTTGTAATGAAAGATGGGCCGGGGCTCAAGCAATTTTTTTTACCTTCATAATTGGCGCAAGTCCAGAGGTGCCAGAGATATGAACTGCCAAGCCTAGGGTAGCCAAGGCTTAGCCCTGGCATGGCCTGGCCCAAATTAAGCACTGCTCTTAACCCCGTAGTACCTGAGAGCATCACAATTATTACTGTATTTTACTTCACAACACTTCTGTGAGGTAAAGAAGTGCTGTTATCTCCATTTCGCAGATAGGAAACTGAGGTATAGAGAGACTGAGGGTACATCTACACTACAATAAAGGCCCCAGGGTACAGCCCCAGCTAGGTCAATGACTTGCACCCAAGGGGCTCAGGTTGTGGGGCTATAAAATCACCACGTAGATGTTTGGGTTTGGGCTGGAGACCTGCGTGGGAGGAGGGTCTCAAAGCAGAGGCTCCAGTCCAAGCCTGAACTTCTCCACTGCTATTTTTAGCCCAGCTGACCTGGGCTCCGAGACTCAGCGCTGTGGGGTTTTTTTGCAGTGTGGACATAATGTAAGTGGCTTGCACAAAGGTCACACAAGATGTCAGTGGAAGAGCAGGGTATTTAACACAGGTGTCTAGAGTCTCTGTCTGGAGCCTTCACCATGTGGCCCAAAACCCACTGGAGTCAAGCGTAGTCTTTCCACTGACTTCGGATCAGGCCCACAGCACACAGTCTATACATAGAGCGTACAGACTGGAGAACTATGAAGATAGGCATCCCTTCACTCACACTGGTGTTAGAGGGGAATCTGAGAATCCCTACGAGAATTGGAGCTCTATTGTTCTACAAGCCCAAACACTCCTCTGAAAAAGAAACATGGATTATTACTAAAAGTTTCTCAGATGCTCTAACGCAGCAATCCACTGCACCCTCAAATTTGAGGTCTGCTGTGGAGAGGCTGCCCCAGCAAACTAGTGGTTCTTCCATCAGACCAGACCCTTTCTTCCTCTCACCTGGTTTTCCTTCCACAAGGGCCACCAGCCTAGCCCAGCCCTCCCCGCCTCCTCCCGCCCCCAAGCAGCTACCTGACCCCTAACTCAGAGACATGAATCCCCTGGGTCCAGTTCTAATCCAGACTGCTGGCAAGTGGCAGAAGGCTGCACTGCAGTTTAAATTTGCCTCTCAAGCTGCCAGTTGATGGAGGGTGAAATGACTGCTCAAGAGAACACTTCAGCTCTGAGGGTACCTGTCTAATGTCCATTTCATCCTTAGACAGCCAGCTAAACCTGGTTCATTCCTAGGGACTCAGACCTGGAACTAATGTGCGTTAGGCTCAGAATTACACAGGCCTTGGTCAGTGATGCCTTAATGCAGCAGGTCCCTTAACCATTCTCCAGTCTGGCCTGAAGATTAAGAGAGCAGAATGGCCCATGTGCCTAACAATCCTGAGACATTATAGCTCCAGTTACACTCTAGTGCATGCAACATATGGACAGGCCCAACGTGTTAACACCCAAACGCTACCAATGAAACCCTTCAGTCTGCTGTGACTGGACCATTTCCCTGTGCCATTATGGACATCCATGTTCTTTTCATTCAGATCCTTCATTCATCTTCCAAGTCATCCCACATCAGTACATCCCCATCACTCCTCCCTTCAATCAGGAAGTCCCTATTGTACTTCAAGCAGGCACTCAAGGCAGGTCCTTCTCCCAACCACCATGCTCCAGCTACCAGGGGCAGAAAAATTGTCCCACCACCCAAGATTTATATTTTAAGAAATACTACTTAAAACAGGTATGAGGGCATCTGTCCCCACCGCTGCCGTGACTCCTCTCCACAGGGGCAGTCCTGCACATGGGTAAAGCCAGTGCCCTACAAAGCTCCAATCAGACACAAGAGAAGTAGAATAGGGAGAAGTGTTTGGTATGGTTCATTGGGCTGACCTCTCCAGGTAGGCAGCTGGCTGACCTCTCTCAGTCAGCACACGCAGCTGCCAGGACCTCCACCGCTCAAAGGCTGAGTATATTTGGGTGTAAAGTAGCAATGTAAGCCCTTTTGTTTATTTAATGTAGTGGTTTCTTAAAAACATTTGTTTGCTCTACTTGGCCATATTTTGAAAGCAAAACTAAATTGAATCCCAAAATATTTGTCTCCCTGTGGGTATTTCACAGACAACGGCTCACCACAGCGTACATCGGAGCACAAGGAAAAGGCAAAATCTGAAAGCCCAAGACAACCACGTTTCTTATTTGTGTTAAAACACCAACTGTCCCTGAGCGATTCTTCATTTTCATTGGCCAGCTCACATTCCATTGTGCTGCCAAGCCAGAATAAGAGTTCAGGGAAATGTACTCTCTAAAAAACCACCCTCAATTATTTTTACGGTAATGTAACACTACAACACAAAGGAACAGGGCTTCTGCAGCCATCAACACTAGACTGCACTTAAGCCTGTGACGATAAAAGTAAAGAAACACTAAAGTGCATGCTTTCTAATATTGACTTTTTTAACATTGTTTTATCTTTTCAAACGCTTAAAAATAAACTCTCTTTTCGTACAGTCTGCCCTTCATTATTTTTCTTCCCTTTGTTTCTACTCCCCAGCCCACTTTTCAGGCTTTGTAAAATAAATAAAGGCTTTGGAAAACCTAATACGAAGAGAGATTCTTCAGCTTATTTTAAAAGTGTCAGTGAAAACTGGTGGTGTTCGTTTGCACCAAAAACCTCTGCAGTAGTGGAAACCCAAACCCCAGAGCATCCTGCTTCGAGCCTGATTCCCAGAGTGTGAAACTGACTAGAATCCCCCCCCCCCCCCCCCCCCCCAAAATCTGAAACCAACCAATGTAGGTTCATTGTTCAAGTGAGTGAAATAAAAAGGGAACAAACAGGATAAATGTGGGGTTGGGAACCATTTTTAAAACACTCTTTTCATTTTAATAATGAAGGTGTTTTAGTAACAGAGATAAGGATTTAATTTGAGAATATGACTTTTAACCTGACTGTGTTCCATCAGAAGAAAAAAATTCTACATCATACTACGCTTTCTTCTTCATTAGTTCTCAGGTGTTGTCCTGCATTTGGGGCCTGTGACACATATGTGGAGAGGCAGTGTCAAACCTTTGGTTCCTACAAAACTCGGAGTTAAGTTTCTTCCTTTGATTTATTTGTAAAATTACCAGAGTGGAAAGGATGAGAGGAGTCAAACAAAGTTCTCAGCATTGCAGAGAGAGGTTAACAAAGGCATCATAACATATTTAGCAAAGTAGACTGAAAACCACACGGTCATATGGGGCATGGTCGGAAGAAATACAATCCCTAGCTGGACCGTCACTAAGGTGCCATCCTGCAAAGACTTGTGCTTCATCTTACGCATCATGAGAAGTCCCACTTAACTCCACAGGGCAACTCACAGTTCAGTCAGAGCACAGTCATTCTGCTCTCTTAATAAATAACCTGCATCCTTTAATCTGCCTGCCCACTGATAGCTACATTCCTCTGCTAGTGCCACCTCCCACTGTCATCCTCCAGAGAGGGAGCTTATGTTTAATTCCACCCATATTTCAATTTCAGATACAACTATTTATTTTTATTGGCACTGTTCATTTCCCTGTACTCCAGTAGGCGGGTCAGTTTTACTTAAGCAAGCGCTTTCAGTGTTTCAGGCAAATTAATACAATCTAACATCAGAAAACTGGAAGAAAGGAAAATCAGGACAAAATGAGGGCTTGATCCTGTTAGAGACTGAAATCTGAAGGCCCTCAACACATCACAGGATTTGGGCCCCATCATTTAAATTGAAAAGCCATTAGTGTGACCTGGCAAGATGTGGTTTGAATCAAATAATCCCCTGCATTGTTTCCATGCTACGTTTTATTTTCAGGTATTAGGCAAGACAATGGGAAAATATTATTGTGGCATCAGCCGCCACTGGGAAATGTGCTATGTAACAAACTTTACATTTGTATAGCACATTCCCTCCAAAGATCTCAAGAGATTCACATACATTCATTATTTAAACATTGCAATATCATGGGAAGAATTTTACAGATTGTTGATGGATGCACTGGGAGGCTAAACCAATCAAGAATTGATCCCAAGAGCCTTCAACCTCTGCACTATTTGCTGTCAGGGGTTAAAGAAAGAGAAGTGGTTGGGAATGGCATCTCTCCATCCTCAGATTCTAGTGTGGAGTAGCAGAATTCCCTCTACATCTAGCCCTCTCTCCTCCTTGTCTGTTACAAGCGATCTGGGGCCAGACTCTCAGACGGTGTCAATGTAACTTAAACACATGCTTTACTGAATAGGCTTTTCAAGGGAAATGTTGCCTCTCTTTGGAAGATTTGCATGCATTGGAGCAGAATCATCCCAAAGCACTTGTAACTTTTACAAAGAAATCCTCTGGAATTTAAGAGAGAAAACGTAGTTACTTACCAGTAACTGTTGTTCTTCGAGATGTGTTGCTCAGATCCATTCCACTTAGGTGTGTGCGCGCCCTCGTGCACAGCCCTCCGGAGAACTTTTCCTAGCAGCCCCTGCAGGGGCCGGTCTCAGCGCCCCCTGGAGTCCCGCCCTCATGTGGCGGTACATATAGCGGGACCGGCCCCTCCCCTCCTCAGTCCCTTCTTTCTGCCGACTCCGACAGCGGGGACGGAGGGTGGGTGTGGAATGGATCTGAGCAACACATCTCGAAGAACAACAGTTACTGGTAAGTAACTACGTTTTCTCCTTCGAGTGGTTGCTCAGATGCATTCCACTTAGGTGATTCCCGAGCCATACCTTGGAGGTGGGTAGGAGTCAGCGGCGAGCTGCCCTCAGCACGGCCCTGCCGACTCGCGCGTCGTCCCTTGACTGCTGGACGACAGCGTAGTGCGCAGCAAAGGTGTGCACCGAAGACCAGGTGGCAGCCCTGCAGATGTCATCCAGGGGGACCCTTTCCAGGAAGGCCGCCGACGCGGCCTGGGCCCTCGTCGAGTGGGCCGTCACCACTCCTGGGAGCTGGACGCCTGCACGCTCGTAGCAGAGCCGGATGCAGGCGGTGATCCACCTGGCGATGCACTGGGAGGTGACCGGGGAGCCTCTCATCCTCTCTGCCACCGCGACGAAGAGCTGCGTGGTCTTTCGGAGCGGCCTCGTCCTGTCCAGGTAGAACGCCAGCGCCCTCCTCACATCGAGGGTGTGCAGTCTCCTCTCGTCCTCGGACCCGTGCGGTTTAGGAAAAAACACGGGGAGGAAAATATCTTGGTTACAATGGAACCGGGAGACTACCTTAGGCAGGAACGCCGGGTGAGGCCTAAGCTGAACCTTGTCCTTATAGAACACGGTATAGGGGGGCTCCGAGGTTAAGGCCCTTAGCTCAGAGACCCTCCTGGCCGAGGTAATGGCCACGAGAAAAGCCACCTTCCAGGAAAGGATCATCATTGGACAGGTGGCTAAGGGCTCAAAGGGGGGACCCGTTAGCCTATCTAAGACCAGGTTCAAATCCCAGGGAGGCACCGGGTCACGGACCTGCGGGTAAAGCCTCTCTACACCCCTGAGGAACCTCACCGACATGGGGTGGGAGAACAGGGAACGTCCCCCCACCGGCTGGTGGAACGCCGATATGGCCGCCAGGTGTACTCTGAGGGAGGCCAACGCTAACCCCTGCAGCCTAAGCTGCAGCAGGTAGTCCAGGACCGCCTGCACGGGGGACGTACCGGGGTTTTCGCCCCGCGACTCCGACCAGCAGGTGAACCTCCTCCACTTGGCCCTGTAGGCGAGCTGCGTGGAGGGCCTCCTGCTTCCCAACAGCACGCGTTGGACCTGCTCCGAGCAGGTTCTCTCCTCCTCCGTCAGCCAGAGAGCCTCCAGGCCATCAGGTGCAGGGAGTCCAGGTTGGGATGCAGTAGCCGGCCGTGGTCCTGGGAGAGCAGGTCCGGTCTCCTCGGGAGCTCGATCGGGGGAGCGACAGACAGGCCCAGGAGCAGGCAAAACCAGTACTGCCTCGGCCACGCCGGGGCGATCAGAACCACATCCGCTCTGTCCCTCTTGATTTTCAAGAGGACCCTGGGCAAGAGCGGGAAGGGGGGAAACGCATACAGGAGGGCCCCCGTCCATTCGAGGAGGAATGCGTCCGAAAGAGAGCCCGGCTCGCGACCCCTGAGCGAGCAGAACCTCGGGCACTTCGCGTTCTGCGCTGACGCAAAGAGGTCCAGATGGGGAACACCCCACACGCGGAAAATCCTGTCCACCACCTCTGGGTGGAGAGACCATTCGTATTGTGGTAGGAATGACCTGCTGAGGCGGTCCGCCTCGTCGTTCCTGACCCCAGGCAGGTGAGAGGCGGTTAAACAGAAATTGCATCTCACCGCCAAGTCCCAGAGTCGGAGCGCCTCCTGACACAACACCGAGGAGCGCGCCCCCCCTTGCTTGTTGATGTAATACATTGCAGTGGTATTGTCTGTTAACACCTGCACCATTCTCCCCAATAAAGAGTGGCGAAACACCTCGCATGCCAGTCTGACCGCCCTCAATTCTTTCACATTGATATGGAGGGCCAATTCCCCCCGGGACCAGCGACCCTGCGTGGTCAGACCACCGGTGATATGGGCTCCCCACCCCCGGTCCGATGCGTCCGTGATCAGGGTGACCGAGGGGGTGGAGGCCCTGAAGGGAATCCCTTCCAACACAGTCCTGGGGTCCAGCCACCAAGTCAGTGACCCCAACACCCAAGGGGGCACCGTTACCACCTTGCTCAAAGCATGCCTGCTGGGCATGTAAACCCTGGACAGCCAACCTTGGAGGGGCCTGAGCCTGAGGCGGGCCAACCTCACCACATAGGTGCACGAGGCCATGTGGCCTAACAGCTGCAGGCAGTGCCTGGCTGTAGTCGTGGGGCACCTCTGAAGCTGCGATATTATCGCTGTCATGGCTTCGAACCTCGAACGTGGGAGGGAGGCTTTCGCCTGCACCGAGTCCAGGTGGGCCCCTATGAAGTCTATGCGTTGCACCGGACGCAGCGTCGACTTCTGCTCGTTTATGAGCAGCCCCAGAGCATGGCAGGTGGACTGGACGAGAGAGACCGCCTCGCACACTTGCGACCTGGTCTTGCCCCTGATTAACCAGTCGTCCAGGTAGGGGAATATCTGGACCCCCCTGCGCCGCAGGAAGGCCGCCACCACCGCCATACACTTGGTGAACACTCTGGGGGAGGAAGACAGGCCAAAGGGCAAGGCCGTAAACTGGTAGTGGCCACCAGCTACCACAAACCTTAGGTACCGCCTGTGGGCGGGAAGGATGGAGACGTGAAAGTACGCATCCTTCAGGTCGAGGGCGGCAAACCAGTCCCCTGGGTTTAGAACGGGAATGATGGACGCTAGGGATACCATGCGGAACTTCAGCTTTCTTATGAACCTGTTGAGCCTGCGCAGGTCCAATATAGGCCTGAGGCCTCCGTTGGCCTTGGGAACGAGGAAGTACCTCGAATAGAATCCCCTCCCCACCTCGAGTGGTGGAACCACTTCTATTGCTCCTTTGACTAGGAGGGATTGAACCTCCTGGAGGAGTAATTGCTCGTGAGATGGGTCCCTGAAGAGGGACGGGGGCGGTGGGGAGTGGGGAGGGGAGGCCAGGAGCTGAAGGGCATATCCCCAGCGCACGATATCGAGGACCCACTGGTCCGATGTTACTTCCCGCCACAGGCCGAGATACGGCTTGAGCCTGTCCAGGAAAGGCGGGGAACCCAGGGAACATGAGACGGTGCCACCCTCGGAGACACCGTCAAAATTGTCTCTTCCCCTTAGGCCCCTGAGAGGGTCCTTTAAAGGAAGAGGAGGACGGCGGCGGGCGATCGCGCCGTCCAGAGCCCTTGGTCCTATCCCTGCCCCTTGCTGTGGGGAAGGGCCTAGGCTGCGGCCTAGACTGCTGCCGCTGACGTTGCGGCGGTTGCTGCGGCTGCTGGCGACTCTGCAGTCTAGCCGCCTGGGGCGTGTACAGGCCCAAGGAGCGCAACGTTGCCCTCGAGTCCTTGAGAGCGTGCAGCTTCTCGTCCGTCCTCTCCGAAAAGAGGGCGGCTCCATCGAAGGGTAGGTCCTGGATGGACTGCTGCACCTCCAACGACAAGTCTGTGGACTGCAGCCACGCTGCCCGCCTCATTGCAACGGCGGAGGCCATAGCCCTGCTGGCTGTGTCTGCGGCGTCCGATGCAGACTGCAGGGCCGCACTTGCCACAGACAACCCTTCCTCCAGCACCAAACCAAAGTCCACTGCCTGGTCTGGAGGGAGAGACTCCGAAAACCTCCTTAAGGAGTCCCACAGGTTCAAATTGTACCTGCCGAGGAGGGCCTGATGATTGGCCACCCTCAGCTGAAGCGCCCCAGTAGAATAGACCTTTCTACCGTAAAGGTCCAGCCTCCTGCCTTCCTTATTTTTAGGGGAGGCAGTCTGAGCACCCTGCCTGTCTTTTTGGTTGGCGGCATCCACCACCAAAGTACCCGCGGCAGGGTGCGCATACAAATACTCGTGCCCCTCGGCTGGCACGTAGTACTTCTTCTCGGCGCCCTTAGAGGTCGGGGCAACCGAGGCAGGGGTCTGCCAGACTGACTTAGCCAGGCGCAGGACCCTCTCATGTACGGGAAGGGCCACCCTCGTTGGTCCCTGGGCCCCCACACGGCCGAAGAGGGGGTCCACCTCTTCCTCTAACACCTTGACCTCAAGGCCAAGGTTCAAAGCCACCCGCTTTAGAAGCTCCTGGTGGGCTTTAAAATCAATGAGCGGGGCTCCTTGGTCTCTTACCGCCGCCTCATCCGGCGATGAGGAGTAAGAAGGGCGGCGGGGCCCAGTGGAGGGGCCCTCCCCAGGGTCCTCCTCCACCTCCTCTTCCCCAGAGGAGCGGTCACCCTCCTGCACCGAAGGTGCTTGCTGAGTTTGGGTGACAGAGGCAGGGGCCGACATAGTTCCCTGCCCCATCTGAGCCGCCCACTGGGCCCATAACGGCCACTGCCAGGGTCCCTGTGGCCAGCTCAAAGGCGGCACCGGTGCCGAGGGCAGAGCCAGTGCCGCAACAGTCGGTGCCGGTGCCGGTAACAGTATTGGGTCCGGTGCCGGGTGCGGTGCCGGCTGCGGTGCCGGCTGCGGTGCCGGCTGCGGTGCCGACGACCATATACGTTCCTGATGTCGGGTCCGGGACCCCGAGCCAGGAGAACGCAGGCGGTGATGACGCCGGGAAGGAGCGCTCCGAGACCCGCCACGCGACGATCTCGAGGAGCGACTCTGACTTCGGTGCCGACGAGGCGACGCCGAAGAAGAAGGCGACCGGTACCGGGAAGTCTTTCGCCGCTTTGATGCTGGGGAGCGGTGCCGAGAACGCCGTCTCGGTGCCGAGTCAGAACTCGACGACGAGGAGAGGTGCCGCGACGAAGAGCGATGTCCGGAGCGGTGCCGGGACCTGGAACGGTGCCGGGAGCGGTGCCGGGACCTGGAGCGGTGCCGGGAACGGTGCCGCGACGCGTCGTCCGAGGACGAAGATGGAGAGGAGCTTCCGAGCTCGACTCTCCTGCGTCGGGTGGTGGGCGGCCTGTCCACCGGTGCCGGGGCCGCCCACCCTTCGGGGCCCCCCATCGCGGGTTTGCCCCGGGAAACGGGCCCTGGCTCTCTCCGGTGAGAGAGTGCCGGAGGCGTAGGCAGCTCCAACAAAGCCTGAGCCGCCTCGATAGCCTCCGGCGTCGAAGGGTCCCGTATAGGGGGTCCCCCACTTCCAGGAGTCGGGGGAGCCTCCCTAGTAAGTGTCGGTGCCGGGGCCGGTGCCGGAGCAGGGGCCGGTGCCGGAGCAGATGCCGGCGGCACGTCCATGAGGAGGAGCACCTCCGAACTCGACCCCGGCCGCTCCTGCGGTGCGGGGGAGCGCTGCAAGCGTGGATGGCGCTTCTTCCTCTTCGGCACCGAGACCCCCGGTGCCGGAGGCGCACTCCGCACCGAAGACACACTCGGTGCCGGAGTAGTCCGCGATGGCTCGGACGCCGGGCTTAAAGCGGACTCCATCAGAAAAGCCCTAAGCCTCACTTCACGCTCCCTCTGAGTCCGAGGCTTAAAGGACTTACAGATACTGCACCTATCTCTCCGGTGCAGTTCCCCCAAACACCGCAAACAACGGTCATGGGGGTCGCTAGCTGGGAAGGCCTTGCCGCAGCTAGCACATGGCTTGAAGCCCGGCGAACCCGGCATAGCCGGGACGCCTTGAGCCCGAAGGCTCCCTAACTAACTAAAAACCCTCACTAACTAAAAACTAACTTAGTTCAGGGTGAACTGATAAACTATCTACTCACTTTTAAAGGAGAAACAAAAACTGTTGAAGAGCAGGGGTAGTTCTCAACTGGCCGTCACGGGCGGAAAGAAGGAACTGAGGAGGGGAGGGGCCGGTCCCGCTATATGTACCGCCACATGAGGGCGGGACTCCAGGGGGCGCTGAGACCGGCCCCTGCAGGGGCTGCTAGGAAAAGTTCTCCGGAGGGCTGTGCACGAGGGCGCGCACACACCTAAGTGGAATGCATCTGAGCAACCACTCGAAGGAGAATGATAAACTTCCAATGAAGTTTTAAGATAACCTGTAGAATTTCTATTGCATGACTGTAATTCTTTAAATTTCACACTGGTTTAAAATTTATAGAAAAGATCTCATCTTCTATGAACTCCAGCAGGTTTTTAAGAGTACTTTATGTGGAACTCGATTAGCTTCATTCCTTTTAAATCCTACATGAATTTTCCATTTGGGAATTTATTATAGACACAAATCAGATGCACAATTAGAATGATGTACCATAAATCAATACTTTTGGGCCCTGATTCTGCAAATGCACATGCACATGCTTAACATTATGAGCGTGCGTTATCCCACTGAGCTCAGCGTAAAGTTAAGCACAGGATTAACTGGGAGACTGGGGGCTGAGATGGCTTCGAGATGAAGGACAGCCTAAGGATTAGCGTATTTCCCAGCTCCACAGTCTGCCTAAGTAAGTGTTTGCAAGTCAGTTAGGGGCAGATTTTTACATGTATTTAGTTGTCTAAAGATGCAGAGAGGCGCCTAATAGACTTTTCAAAAGTGATACTGGGCATGCCTGCGCATTTTGGAAATCCCATTAGGCACCTGCATCTTTAGGCACCTAAATACCTTGAAAAATCTGCCCTTTGCTCTCTCTGGGCCTCAGTTCTCGCCCTGTAATATTGTGGTAAGTGCACTACCCAACCCCATGGGGTACTGTGAGGACAGAGACGTAAAAGACCTTGAGGTATTCAGATACGACAGCAATGGAGGCCATATAAGCACCTAAGATAGACAGTTGGTGATCTTCAGGCACAGTGGTGCTACTCATGTGCACGGTTAACAATTATTCTGAAATGAAATTAATATCCTCTACCAGCAGGGCCTGACATCTATTCAGGTTCCACATCTATTGGCGTGTTATTATTTCTATTTTAAAATATCCTAGCTAAGAAAAATTACAGTCGAATATTCACTTCTTTAGATGTCTGAGACAGATAAAGGTTAGATGGCAAAATTACCTTTAAACCAATCAAATAGTTTCCCAGAGCTCCATGATAGCCACTTCACTAATTTCCTGTATATAAAAATGCTTCATAAATGTATTCTTATAGTGCCATCTGATACCTATACAAGGAAATAAAGCACAAATAGCTGTGAAGAAAGCCATTACAGAGCACTTGCAGTATCATCCATTAACCCCACAATTTTCTTGACAGCACAAAGGACCATATTATGTAATTGATATTTAAGCAGAGCTTCCCATTGTTTTTAACTGGAGCACCCCAATGGTTCAAATAGGGAGCTCTGCTCTAAATATAACATCTATCACACAATATGGCCCCAAGTAATTCCGTTTCACTGAATGTGGAGGGAAAATTGCCTTAAAAAACCAGAAAACCTCTATGAGGTATTTGTATTTTGCAGCATGCACACGTTGTCAAATCCACATAAATTGACAACTGGCTCGTCAATTCAAAAAGTTCAGTAAGAGACCTCTATCAAAGTTTATGAAGTAAGTTCAGCATCATCCACACGCTCAGTACATAACCTCTCTTTTCAAATGCAGAGAGATTCATTTTGACAAGTTCTGTTTATAATGCATCAAAAACCAGAATTTTTACAACAGCTACAAAGCCAAGGATGGGAGAGTGAAGAGAAAGGATAAAATATAAAAACAATTCTTGTCTTCTGAATGATTCTTAAACAAGCAAGAATAACTCCATTCATCCAGCTAGTGGTCTCCTCTCTGCATGACATGATTCGATTTGCAGGTTTGCAAAACTGATAACATATGTTAATTATTTTTCCCCCCGATAAAAATAAGGTTGGCAGTTAATTGGAAGGGGGGAGCAGGGGAGTATAATGGCTCAATGGGCATGCAATCCACAGGGGCAGAACGGGCGTTGAATCACAATAAGTGTACACACAAATGACCAGTAAGATTTACAAGAGCCCATTTCTGTGCAGAATTGCACGCACAAGTTAGGCACGCAAATTACCCCAGGTCCCTATCCCAGAACACGTTCAGTGAAAACATTACATTTTAAAACTGAAGATAAAGAATTAATCCTGCAACAGGATCCAGGCTGGCTCAGGGGCATGCCTTTATATAGCTAATTTGCAGTACTGGGGCCTAAAACATTTCTGGTTCACCAGACCTACTATTTTGATTTTGATAATGCTTTTCTAATGTGTAGGCACTCAGGTACTGTGGTGAAAGAACAGACAGACTGAATTCTAATCAGATCAGTCAATCAGAACAGAATCCATACTTGGTCTCCTTTCCAAGTCGGGCTGCCACCCAGGCGCCGAGCCTCCCCACACTACATAAGGAGCCCCGCTCTCCCCCCAGGGTTCTGGCTCCCTGCAAGGAGCACAGCAGCTGATCGGACAATGGTCACAGATCTCCCCGCCAGAGGAGAGAAGCCCCAGGCAGCTCCTCCATTCCTGGCTCGGAGCAGTGAGGTGAGAGGCCTGAGCAACAGCTAGGATCCCAGTGGGAAGCTGTGTGGAGCTGAGCGCCCTGGTTCTCAGCTCCCCACACTGTCCCTCTTCAGTCAGCAGAAGTGTTCCCGGTGAGGACATGCAGCACCAAAGAAGGAGGGTAGCAGGGACATCAGCCATCGCAGGAATTACTGCATTGGCTGTAAGTCAACCTAACCTCGGTCAACTAAGGATTGTCGTATAGACATACCACTAAAGCATCTCAAAGCACTTTACAGACATTAATGCATTAAGGACCACAACCCCACCCTATGGGCTACGTGTCTCACTTGCCAACAAAAGCTGGCCCGGTAAAAGATATTACCTCACCCACCTTGTCTCTCTAATATCTTGGGACCAACATGGCTACAACAATGTATATCATCCTCACTTAACCATGGGGGACCTGAGACACAGAGAGATGAAGTTACTTGCCATAAGTAACGATGACAAAGCTAAGAGCAGAACTGGAGTCTCTTGTGTTTCTAGTTATAAAACCAAACCCTGAAGAACATTGTATTTCTGCTACTTTCCAGCAGATGAGAAACAAAATTCTACCTCTTTTTCTGAAGCAATGGAAAACTTTCCCTGAAAGATTTTTGCACCAAAGGCTCTTGCAAACCTCACCAGAGGCAGCTGCTACAGCTCTTACTGGAGACAAATTGCCTCTTGCATAACCCCAATAGCTGCACTGACAGAGTCACTAGAGAGCTGCACCAGTCATCCTGAGCTAAAAAGGTACTTCAACACACACAAGGGGAGGGATTTAGAAGTGGGGATTGCCAGGGATTCAAAAGGCTTCACGCATACCAGAATGACATTCAGACAAACACCATGATGATTTACGATTGGGGCGGGGGAAGAGGGACGAATCACTTCACCCTTAAGATGCTTTCACTTGGAATGCATATTCAGTGCTGCGTGACCTCCCTGCGTCTTCCTAGTCTGCAGCTTGTTCCATCTCTAAGGCTATTCTTTTTCTGAGGACATTATGTACCGTACAAGACAGCACGAAAGGATTACTGTATGCATTTCCCCTGCAGCCACTTAAAGGGTGGTCCGATATGTCAAAGTATTGAAACTGCTTTCAAAAAAATACCAAAGGTTGGTTCAGTGACAGATACTGGCCAGTTGTGTGTCGCATTTCATTTAATTTCTTACTGACCCTCTGCAGAAGGAAGTTATATTATTATAGCCTTCCCAAAAGAAGAGAACAACAGAGAGGGGTCAGAAAACAGTGGTTTGGGGTTTTTTGTCACTTAGAGCACAGGCACAAACAGACCGACACGGTGTGTTACACATATCAAATACAAACCATAATTATCATAGCTCTGATAAAAAACAGCAGCCAACACCTTTACTGATTTACTTATCACATGTGGTCATTGGGAAACATGCATTTGCTGATGGGATTCAGACATTTTGGCTGTGTTGTGTCTCTCTTTCATGTAATCATGACTGGGAATTAGATATTTAACAAGCAGATTGTAAATCAAGCTCCTGTATCGTGTCTCTATTCTGACATGGTATCTGCAATGGGAAGGGGCTTTGTATGGACCACATGAATTTCACTCAAAAGTTCCCAAAAAATAGGGGTCCGTCAGGCAAGAAATGTCTCTTGTACTTGCTGCTGACGGTGTCACGAGACCTGTATGTATTATGCATGAGATCACAGCATCTAGAAATACAGCAGTGAAACCTAAAGAGTTTGCCTAACTGAATAGAGTCAGGTCTGTTGTCACAAAGTGTTCTCTGACACACAGTTATATGTAACAACAGAATTGCTCGATGGATGACTTCAAGATGATTGAACTGTTATGATTTCCTGATGCTCCAATTTTGATGCCGCTGATTGGAGAATAGAGCTGATTCCATTTTGAGCCAACTCAAAATATTTTAGATATGAAATTTACTTTCCAAATCCATTTTTGGAAGAATTGCTGTTACACAAATATATTGCCTTTAAATTGCTGATGAAGCCCAACTTTCCAAGTAATATTGCTAAGCGGCAACAGCACCACCAAAAAACCCAGCCCATTTAACGGAAACACAGTAGATGAGCAGAATTTCCTTTTTTAGAGGAAGTATGTTGTCATGACAACATACACATCAACTGTTCTCACACTGTTAGCAAAAAAAAAAAACGGTACCTTTAAAAAAATAATGTAGTTCAGTGTGTTTCTGTTAAGGCCAAAAGCACATTTGTTTCCAAATGGGAAGTAACTATGAATTGTATAAGGGCCAGCAACACTTACTCAGTCTCAATCCCACATGTGATGACAATTGATTGACCTAATTTTCTGTATTTAATCTGAAACAGATACATGTTGGAATTAAACCAGACTTGCTGACAATGAGACATCAATCAGTGCACTGTATAAATGTTATAAATAATTAAAAGAGAACAAAAAAGGACAAATCTGACCAGGGTATAAATGCCCAGTTATCAAAACTATGTCCTGTAAAAATGTGAGATGTTATTTCTGCAAAAATATGAACATTTCTAACGCAGAAGATCAGCCAGATAAAGTTCATTTTAATCCTTTGGCATGTATATCTTATTTCCAAATCAAATTTATTTGGTCAAAATAGTTTACTCAAAAATCTGTAATGTCTCTTTTACAAGTCAATTTACCACTTGCAACAAGAAATCAAACATCACTACCATAATTATAATATGTTTGTGACAATCTGTCTTATGCCATGTGCACATAGCAGATGAAATTTCAGACTTGCTGACCTGCTTATGTGTGAGAGAGAGGACATGTCACCATCTAGTGATGGCAGCTTGCATATAACAAACTAACCCTACTGCAAAAATACAGCTGATTGAAATCTGGTGAAAATCTCTTGTGATAATGTTAAGATTTCAAATGTTCAGAAACAAAAAGTCAACCAGCAATACCAGCAGGAGTGTTTGATCAGTTATCACTAGTTAAAATGCATATGTATATATTTCCTGTGCTACTTACAATTCCTGCATCATAAGATAACCTCTTTGTTCCACAGTACACAGAGTAAAATGGAAAGTATCTAAAATAATAGAAGGTTAGATCGCATCCATGAGTATGTCTAGAGAACTCTAGATGATGAAAAAGTGTGTTTTTCCATTCGGTTAACTGAGCAGAATGATCTTAATGTGACTGAAAAGCTTCTTTACACCCATCGAAACACTGTAACACCTTCACAATCATGTTTAGCTGGTCATGTTGTAGCCTAGAAAGAAGCTCTCCACCTCTTTTCCAAGTCACAAATCCTTTCCGGTATAAAGCATTTACACAACAACATATCCTGGGATAGAGCATTCACACACCAACCCTTATTTAGGTTGAGCCTGAAGGCTCAATCTAGTGTAAAATAAACAACAAAACGAAACAAAATTTATTTCAGTGATATATTTCTCTTTAACCACTGAGGATAGCTGATCATTCCACATTGCAGACTTTAAACAAATCATTTTCATTTCTTCTTGATCGAATGTTTAAAAGGCCAAATTGCAGTGTATAGAAATGACCACTTTGGGTTATCCTGGTAGGATAAAATTTGTTTATAATGAAAAAAAATCAGCCATCATGAACATTCAAAGGTTTTCAGTCAAAGGTTTTCAGTCAATGGTTTTCAGATGAAATTTGTGCCTAAATTCTAAGAATGATTAACCAAGCAGACTAGTAACCTTCTTTGATAAATCAAGCAACATGCATAACTCGCCGTAATAACAAGACCACATCATGTCAGTGTTCCTTAATCATATCTAAGAATGTAGGCAGGTATTATCATAGTGGCTTTTGTAAGATTAGTAGAGAGATGAATCTTTGGCAAGGTATTGAGTATGCCACTCTAAGAAGTTCCAGACTGTGGTTTTTCATCTGCACATAAATAGGACACATTTGAAAATGTCAAGTATGTGTTAAACTCAAATTTCCACATAAAGCAATACAAGATTTTGACCAAAACAGCCACATTTATTGGCAGATAAGAGCAGGAGAATGTTCATCCCTAAATACGATACAAAACTGGATCTTCTTTCTGCAGCTCTTAGAGCAGAATTCTCTTGATATTTCGGATTGATTTACTAACTACCACCAATGGCATTTTAGCCACATACATGAAAATGTTTGCTGAGTTGCAACAACTTAGAAGATTGCTGTGGGTTATAAAAGACAAAGGCCTAATGAGGAACCCAATATAAACATCAGTCAAAAGAATTAGGGAGCGGGACAAATCAACTGCTTTCAGTTTTCTTAACATGGCTTAGTTACAGACTTGTGAGTTCTTAGTTGATTTCCATCTCCTGGATGGAAAGTACCTGGGTGGTGGTAACAAAAATTTAAAGGCAATGACACCACATAGTTGACGCTTAATAGAAGGTAAATCCAATAGGCTTCAAGAACCAAAGAAGTCAAGAGCAGGCAGTAGTTTAAAACCAACAGTCATTCACATTATTGATATCTGATGACTATTCCAGGATCTATAGCCTTGTGACATTGGAATGACCCTGTACCTCCATTTTACCATGAAAAATTTAAGGTTACCCCCCCAAAACACCTTTCTTGCTAGTTATTCGCAACTCTATCTTGTTCCCATTGAAGCTAATGGGATGCTTGCCAACAACTTCAGGACTAGCAGAAGCAGAATTATTTGCAGTTAATTACTTGAATGTTTTAGAAGTGAGCATCACATAAATGATGGTGGTTCAGATTATCGAGAGTGTTTTGTATATACCTTGCATGTGCGTGAGTTGGGCACGAACAAAATGGTGCCTTGGAAAACCTGAGCCAAAATCATTTGGAAAAGAAGCATTTATATAAAGGCTAATGTAGCTTCTGGGGTGGATGTCCCCTAGGATGCCGGGCCTGTATCTGTCGATCTGGCCCTTGCTCTTTCTTAGCCTATTCATTGTTAACTGGGGCGCTCAAGTGCGTGACAAGTTGAAAGCCTGAAACTGAACCTGTCTTCTTGTTAATAGCAAGGTTCAGATAGTCCCTTTCTTTCTTCTTCCAATGTAATTTGCTACTGTAGTCAAAAACTCCCATGGAGTTTGAATTGTATGCTCCCCACTTCACAGGAATGCAGTGCAGGCAGGGGAACTGGAAAACATGGAGGTGTTGGGGGAGAGTGCAGGGGTTCACAGGAAACCTTGAGAAGCTTTCCCTCTGGGAGTGCCACTCAGCACAGACAGATGGACTGGCATGCTGCCCTTAGCTACTGGGCTTCCTCACGTCCTGACTGTGGAGATAAGGTTCAGTTCACGGTACTGTCAGGATCCTTAACTATCCCAGTGTTTTACTCAGACACTATCCCATGCAGGATGGGGAAAAGGGCAGCCTTTCTGTGAGTGCAAAGAACTAGGTGCCTAGAGGCTGCCTGGTGCACCGGCATAAAGTCTTAGAGTTGCTATTCTCCGGCTTCTTTCTCTGGTCCTCCCACCAGTGTGCCCCGTTAATCCCCATGGATACTTTGCAGAGGGGCTAGGATGGTTGTGTGTAGTAACAGAAGCTCCCCAGAGGGACAGGTGAGTTAAACTCCTCCTTCCCCTGCCCAGGGTGCCTTTTTCTGCAGCTCAGTTTCTATCCACATCACCACAGTGAAGAACATCTGACAACTCTTCCCCCAGCCCCGTTTCTATTGGAGTCTTGATTAACAATCAACTTGATGTACATGGTGCTTCTAATTTCTTTGAAAATCTGGCCCAATCCTTAGTACTCTTATCTATATCATACATGTGACAGTACAGTTGCAAAGATGGCCACCAGGATATTCCCACTGCAAACTCTTTCAAGACAGAAAAGCTATCAATTGGAGCTGGTTCTTCTTAGCTATTGAGCCAATGTTCTATCCAAAACAGCTCCGTTATCCCCATTCCTAAGACTATAAGCAAATAATGGTGCCTGAAATCAGCTAATTAATTTACACTCAGGATTAACAGTTGGATAATAAAATGTCTATTATCCATAGATTCTAAATTAAAACAACAACATTCTGTTGTGTCAAATGCTTTCTGAAAGGCAAAGACAAAATGCAGGCAACATTCCAAGACATGTTTTTCCAAATACATTCAGAACTAAATTCACATTATTAATGATGTGTCTTCTTAAGATAAATCTATGCTGCACTTGATTAACTAAATAAGATAAATTAATTCAAATTATGGTCAGCATGCTATGATCTACATGAAATGGAACAGACCTCCAATTATCTAAAGATTTCAGATTCCTCCCCCGCCCCATCTTTAGGAGCCAATGAAACTACCTCTTGTTTGGTAATTGTATGGTTGGAAAAGGCTCTTTTGCAATAGCTACAGTGAACATAAAATGGAAGTCAAATCAGCAGAGAGCACTTTGTAGAAATCAAAGTACAGAAAATTAGCACCTCAAGATTTTTCGGGGGCTTTAGCTTTTTGTCCAATGGTGCCCAAGCATGGCTTAGTGAGACTGATTCTCCCCTTTGTTCCACCAGTTTTACAGCAAGTGAATGGAATTACACCCTTTGAAAGCCAATAGTGGAGAGGAGAATCAGGCACTATGCATTTGTTTCTTTCATGTGGTTGGCAGGTGTTAGGTGCTACTCCATCATTATTTCAACAAGTCCGACAACAGGGATATTATATGATAATATAAATCAGTTGGTATGTGAAAGCATGCAGGTTACAGCGGGGAAGGTAAAAAAGGACAATGTGACTAAAGGAGGAGGAAATACAGAGAGTGTGGCTGGAATATACTCGTGGGGTCAAATCCTGCAATCTTTATTCAGGCAAAACTCCCATTGGCACCAATCCTGTAGTTTTCTCTTAACTCTCACTGAATTCAGTGGGAGTTTTATTTGACTAAGAACTGCAGGATTTAGTCTATATGATACAAAAGGACAATGAATTCATTCTAATTACAGACTGCTCATATCTGCTTAATGTAGCTAATATTAGAAATAATTTTACTCTATTCAGGTTCTTATATCTTCATGGTGCTGTGCGGATCCACAATCACAGAGTAGTTAAATCACTCGTGGCCTGATACTGAACCCACTGAAATCAGTAGGAATTTTTCTGTTGCTTTCAGTGTGATTTAAATCAGGCCCTAAGCCTTGAGTACTATGCAAATATTTGTGGCTCTCCTGGGATTTTATTATCATTTATGCCATTAGTCGCTACACATCCATGTGTCTTCCTTACGGTAACAGAAAAAGACACATAGGGTATGCCTGTGTTAAACATCAAATGTATCTCTTCCATTAAAAGATTTTTCTTTGTGCAATTCCATGTCATATATATACAAATTGGCCCAGTGCTTTCTTCTTTTTATCTATGTGTTCTCAAAAGTCACGTGTTTGGTGTAGTAGAACACAGAGTTTGTTATAAAGGAGACACAATGGATACATACACGGAATTCTTACTGATTGCAACGGGACTTGTGTGCCTGTACCAAAGAGAGTTTGACCTAGAGTTTATAATCATCTAATTAATAAGTTAATGTTCCCACTGTGTTTTGAAGATGAAATGTGCAATTTAAATCCTAACGATTATTATTGCTTCAGCAGAATGAACTACATTGCAGTAGCCTGATAAAGATAAATCTTATGGAGAAAGAATGTTATATTGCAATAATGGGTATGGTGCTTGGAATAATTTCTGGGTATGTTCTTGCCCTGGGGCTGAAGCTGTTTTGCCCAAGCCCCAGAGCCAAAGCTCTCACTCCATGTCTGAACTTGCTTCCTGCTTGAAGTCAGCTTTCCTTTGAAGCCTGAATCATGCCTGAACCTTTGAGCTGTGCCATCTGCAGCAGACACCAGGATTTCAAAATATTTTGTTGATCCACCACCATGTTTCCAGGGAGCTACACACATTGAACCTTATTGCTGGTTGAAAATTGTTTGGTAAAACTTTGATTTTCTTTTGAATTAAATGAACATTTTAGAGAACTACAAAAAACAATTTTTGTCAGAAAACTTTAAACTTTGGAGTTTAAATTTTTTTTTGACAAAAACCTGGAAAAAAAAGTTTCTATGAAAAATGTTGTTAAAACAAAAAAAAGTTAGTTTTCATTAAAATTTTTCACAGGGGGAAAAAAATACAATTTGCTGACCTGCTCTCCTGAGCTGTACCACGAATACCAATTAGTTTTGATTTTCCTTAGGCCAAACCATTAGGATTTCTTTGCCACAGACTTTAGTAAGTGAGTAGCAAAGACTGAAGCCATTTTCTGTATACACCACAATCAACAAGTAGTGGATACTAACCTTGAGAAGTGTAGACCCATATGAAGCCCTTTTATCTTTCTCCCACCTATCATTTATACTACATCAAATATTGCTACCTTTAATCATTACTTCAAGATGCTCAAGTGGTCCTGACAGATACAAAGAAAGGAAAAAAAACCATGTAAGAAATGCTTCATAAGAACAGAGTTTTCAATGAAGGGATTGTGCTTGTGAGGAATTAGGGTATTTGAGGTACTGTGGATCAAGGTCTGACTGGCAAATGACAATAAGCCAAAGAGCATATTGAAGCCAAGCAGAATGAAGAATGGAGCGGACAGAATGGAGCTCAGAGTAGTGAAGCTGGCAAAGTATATCTTAACATCTGTAATATTATCAGGATCACAATAGAGCAGCAAGAAACTGAGCCAAGTACTTTTCCTATCCTAACCAAGTTCTCAAATGGATGCAAATTAATCCCCCTGTATTTAATTTTTGCTGTACACTTATAGTGAGGATAATGGTTAGCATGTTGTTTGAAAAGCCTTCCATCCTGCCACTCATTCCATAATTCTCTGCTATTTCAGTGCTCAGATTGAAAAGCATTTGGATAGGTTTATGCTATCTAGTTAGGTTTTCCAGTTGATTATTTTTTATTTAAAAAATATCACAAGGCTTGTGTAACATAGAAGGCAATAAATACACACTTGGTCATTGCTAACAACAAACAAAGAGGATAGGCTTAAGAGAAAAGAGAGCTTACTTCTAACTAGATCAGAAGCCAATTGAAATGCAGGCCTCTTTCTCTGGGAAACCAACTGAAAAAGGCTTCAAACATCTGAAAGGCCAATACTCAGTAATATGAAGTACCTGTCATGGAGGTGAATGTAAGTTATGGGTTAAGCAGACATGTTTCAAACCTGGCTGTTAATACTGTGATTGTGAATACACTCCACCCCTACAAAACATTTGACTTTCATCCATAGAGTAGAAAGAACCACAGAGTTCCCAGGAACACACAAGCAGGAAATGGGTGATAGAACAAACCAGAATGGAAACTGAAGGAATAGATCCATTAACATGTTAATTAAAAAATGTGTGTTAACTGTATTAAACCCTCTTAATAAGTTATACAAAAAGACTCAGAAGAAAGTAGGAGACAATCCACAAAACTCCTGCTTGACTGCTGCCTAATCCTGTAGGCACCTAAACTTACTTGGCACCTAAATTGCTGCTCTAAAAGCCCCTAAGGTGTCTAAGTTTTTGCTTCTGGGGATGCATGCTGCTGCATCACTCTGTGTGGCTGGATGCTTATTTCATGCCTATCTACTGACAGGGCCCGATCTAGCAGATGTGCTCTGAGCACAGCAACCATTCTCATCATTGTCCTCTCACTCTTCATAACATGACAAACTGAGGCAGAGCAGCACAGCTAGGAGAGAAAGCAAATGGGAAAAATCAGCCCCCAAACTCAGGTTTGCAGCAGTAGGCAATTCCTGGAGACAGCCAGAAGCACCAGAGATTGGAGGCAAAATTAGGAAACAAAATATGTGAATACATCTGAGATCAATGCAGAGACAATCCATGCCTATTACTATTTGGGTTCCTTATACATATTTTATAGTACAAGTGGAACAGGATCTTGTTTTGGAGAAGACTTTTTCTAATTCTCCAGTGTTGTATGGAACACCTAGCATGATAATTTTGGTCTGTTCTTAATGGCACAGATTTATTTGCCACTTTCTTGACACACAAGTTCCCACAACATGCTCCTTGTCCTACTTACCCAGAAATTATTTGAGCAAAAACAGCACATGCAGAGAAAGTAGCCTTTTGACCATGAGAAGGAGTAACTTCAGCATCACTAATGTGAGCAAACTGAGTTACAGCATGCTGGCATTAAAATCTAAAAAGCCAGGTAAGAACGACAAGAGCCGGAAATAATGCTTTTTGTTACTAGAATTGAAAACATTGCTCTAAAACAAACAAACAAACAAAAAATCTCCCATTGTCATCAAAACAATTGTAACTTTAAAGCTGACATCATTATAATTCCAAATGTGTCCTGAGTCGTTTCTTTCCAAACGAAGGAATAACAAGAAAGATTAGAGGTATGATCAGAAATCACATATGGCCTGTTGAGTAATGGAAATGAGGCTGTTTTACTGTTCTGCTGACTCAAGAAAAAATGGGTCAACGTGACTCATCTCTTCTTTGTTTCTTCCCCTCAAAAAACATTTCCAGAATTCAAATATTAACATCTAGGGGATTTTTGTTTGTTTGTTTAAATAGAACGTAAAACAGAAGTGTGTGTCTGTTCATTGGTTTTCTACTGCATGGAAAGAAAATTAATAGAATTGTGCTGCTGCACTTTAGTTATGTTTGGGTGTTAATTTGCTGTATTTTTAAATTATGTCAATGTACTCTAACATGGATGGATAGAGGTTCTTTTTCAGTGTGTGGAGGATGCATAAATCTAAATATTGCTTAATTTTAGTATTTACTGAATGGATATTTCATTTTAAAACGAAGTTTAACCAATTATTAAATTCTGAACGGAGAAAAATACAATGCCATTTTCTTTAAACTGAACATAATTCAAAGTGACCCATTAAATTTGTCCTCTCATCAGTGAGACAAAGGTTGGAAAGCCACAAAGAAAAAAAAGTGTCAGTTCATTGTACTAAATTGGGAGATGCTGCAATAAAGGGAGAAATAATAAATAGGGAGCTAAAAGGATTGGAATTATGCTCAGGAAATAAAATGCCATTTAACCTGGAAAAACGCTAACTACTCATACTGGGTCTGATCCTGAAAGTATTGTGTATGTTTTCCTCCTGGGAGAGAAAACCTCTGAGATCTCCACACCACTTTTCCACTGGGATTTAACCCCAGCAAAAAGACTGCAGAACCCTCATAAAATAATCTCATGAGTGTTGCAAACAGATTCACTATTAATTATTATTATGAGGATAACTGACAGATGGTTCATGCAAACCTGTATCTTTTGCAAAATACAAAATGCTTTGTGCTCCATGCTCATTGTTGAAATAATTGAACACAATTATTATTCCCAACCGCCCCACCACAGACATGATGCCAGTGCACTGAGAAATAACAAGGTGGCCTAAGGGCAGCTCTGGCACAAAATACCTATGATTGATTCCCAGCTTATTTCTTGCTGCTTGGACTGGCAGTAACTAAAGCAAATGCAGAGGCAATTGACTCAGCTATGAGAGAGGGAGGGATCCAAGCACTGCTTTTTCTCAAACAACTCCAGAAAAAACCAACAGAACTCTACCACCTCATCCCTCGCAAACCCGCCCCAGGGACCTTCTACGTGCTTCTCACAATACACAAACAAGGGACACATCACATCTAGCCATTGCACTCCTATGGAAGGAACATCAGGACTTGGAAGCCCTTCTCAAACCACTGACCACACAAAGGCCAGTTTTCTCCAGGACTGAACCAACTTCTTCCAGCAGGGCTTGAACAAACGGGGGCAAAGAACTCCTCCGGCTCCTGGGCTGCTGCAGGGGGCACAGAATTTGGCCCTGCAAAAGCCATCAAATTTTTATTCCTACCCACATCCGTCGTCCAGAAACTCTACAACATTAGCAACCTCCCTCAGAACACCATCCTTGCCACCATGGATGTTATCTTCCTATACACCAACAGCCCCGCACCACGACAGCTTTGCTGCCTGTCTCAAATATCTGTTAGACAACACAACACTAAAATATCCACCCCAAACACATTGCAAAACTCAGTTATTTGATCCTCACCCATAGCAATTTTTACATCCAACAAACATGGTTTTTGTCCAAACCATGGGTAGTAGGCCAACCTGTTCATGGGCCACCTTGAGGAACAATTTCTGGTCAAATGCACCATGAAACCAATGTTATACCGGAGATACCTCGATGATGTTTTCATCCTCTGGACAGATGGACCTAAATTCCCTCGCAGATGTCCACCACAACTTCAGCAACCGCCACCCATCCATCAAACTCTCTCTAGAACACTCCCACACCAGCATCAACTTCCTGAATGCCATGATGAGCTTCAACAATGGACCCTACAGACAATTATATACAAGAAACCCATGGATCACGACACCTACCTCCACAGATCCAGTAACCAACCAAGGCACACCAAGAAATCGGTTATCTATGACAGGCACTCAGATACCACAGAACATGCTCCAAGGAAAAAGTCCAGGATACGCACTTGAAACCACTTTCACCAAACACAGACACTCCACCAGAGAAGTAGACCGCATCATGGAACAGGCACTCAAATACCCCAAGAAAACCTGCTTCAATACAGAAAAAAACCCACTGAAGGCACACCTACCACCCCACGCTGAAACCCATGAGGGGTTTCATTAAACAATTAGAACTCATACTTGATGAGAACCACACATCCTCAAAGAAATCTTTCCTGAACCCCCTCTTCTGGCCTTCAAACACATCCTCAACCCTGCTAAGCTCATCATCAGAAGTAAGCTCCCCTAAGACCAGAACACACTGATTCAAAGCGGAACCAGACCCTGCCAGAACAACAGATGCAAAACCTGAAGATGTAGCTCCACCATTACAATGACCAATTCCCCCCGCCAGAACATCTATCAACATCCATGGATTCTGTTCATACCTATCACAACCTATGGTGTACCTCATCCAGTGCACTAACTGCCCCAACAACTATGTGGGTGAAACCAGACAATCATTACACTCTTGAATGAACTCACAGAAGACAATGATAAAAGACTAAAAACCACCCTATCACATGTGAACGTTTTTCACAAAAAGATCACTCCATATCTGGCCTATCAATCCTCCTCCACAAAAGAAACCTGCACAACACCTTCAACAGATGAGCCTGGGAGTTTAAATTCATTCAACAATTTGTAATTTTCTAATCCACCTTTCTCCTATGACAGCAGAGGTGTTAAACTGCCCACCTCATTTTTAGTGGTTTCTTTCAACATGTTAACTCCTTATGCTTAACAAACTGTCCCACCTTATATTTAGCTGTTACATTCTGGTTCCCTTTTCCAGCCCTAAAGAAGAGCTCTGTGAAGCCTGAAAGCATGTCTTCTTCCACCAGCAAAAGTGGGTCCAATAAAAGATATTTCCTCACTCATCTTTTCTCTCTCATATCCTGAGACACAGTTACAAACACACTGCAAATAATATTTTTGAATGACATTTAACAAATCCATAGGTAACCCCGTCCAGTTCTTCTAGGTTGGCAATGATCATTGTGGGATTGTGGTTAAAACTGGAGTTTAAATGGGGTGGGATCCACAGTGTTCTACAAGTTTCCGGGAGGTACTGCTTATGAGGGGAGGGAATAGATTTCTTCAAATAAGAAAAGTTCCAGAGGGGTAGCCATGTTAGCCTGTATACAGCAAAAACAACAAGAGCCCTGTAGCACTTTGAAGACTAACAAATTTCTGCAGCCCATGAAAGCTTATGCCTGCAGAAATGTTAGTCTTTAAAGTGCTACAGGACTCTCGGGTTTGTTTGTTTTTTAAATAAGAAGATTTTTGAGAAGCCTGTGCTTGTATAATAGGCCACCAGTTGACAACTCATAGGAAGTCTTCTCAATAGCAGGACACATTTTTACACTGCAAAGACTCTCACTTGTAACAGGAGGTCATTCGGAGAACAATATGAATAAAGAAATGCCATGCAGATCACATCTTAATACAGTACTCCACCGATAAAACCAGGTACCTTAGTTACTGTGAGTACAATTGTAAAAGGCTCAAAGAAAACCATCAAAAACCTGTAACAGGACCTAAAAATAGCTTTTCTATACACAAATTTAAAGCATCTTACCTCACCTTCCTGCAGGGCTAGAAATAGGAACTTTCTCTCATTATTCCTTTATTGGAAAGAGATTCCCATCTCTGCAGTATGACCCAGCACTCACTTCTCACTGCGGTAGAGACAGAGATATCAGACCTAACATTGTGATATTTGTATGCACAGAAAAAGCTATTTGGGGTAATCTGTAGAGGTTTAATGCCTCTCTCTGGGCCCTTTACACTTGGACTCATGGTAACTCAGACACCTGGTACTACCATTCCCATTTTACAGAAGAGAATTGAGGCAATGAAAGATTAAAGTTAAAAGTGTCTAATAATTTCAGGAACCCAGTTTGAGATGCCTGTGACCTGATTTTTCAGAATACTTGGCATTATGCAACATGTAATATATTCAAAATGCAACTCTCATTGATCTTGGTTGGAGCTGTAAGAGCCCTGCACTTCTTCAAACCAAACCCAGGGCCTCAAGGCAGACACTCAAAAAATTAGGAACATATAGTTCACGATCACCTATGAAAAGTTTGGTTTTAAGCAACTTGCCCAGCATCACATAGGAACTTTGTGGCAGAGGCAGGGATAGAAAATTCAGACAGCATTCAACTGCCTTAAACATGAAGCCACCCCTTCACTTCCTGCAATCCCCAGACTCATTCACTACATATCATCCCACTTCTGCAACAAGTGAGACCAGAGGTCCTACAGACAACAGCCTGCCTCACCACACAACCTTGATTCGCCTCCAGAGCAGGTCCATCCTCTGTCCTGAGTGAGGCAAGGGTCCTGTGGAAAAAACAATACATGATCACCACCCAACCCAGCTCTTAATCCCAGTCTCCCTCCCTGGATCCCTCATTCCAGATTCCCCCACAGGGTAGTCATCTGATCTCAGTCAGATGACCATACCCACACCAGCACCTTGCCCAGCCAATCCCAATCTCTCTTCCCCTCTCAGCTTCCAATCTCAATGTCTGTCCTGCTTTCCCCCAAGCTGCATTTCCCAGTCTACTCTCTTCACCACCTTTTAGGTCTGCCTCTGTCTCCTTTGCATGTGAGTCAGACAGCTTCTTCATCCTCTTCCTTGCTGCCTAGACACCAGCAGGTGGGGAACTGAAGGAACAGGAGACACAATCTCCCTCCCTGCTCTTAGTTTGGGTGCCACAATGGCCCAGAGCAGCAAAAGGACTCAGGAAAGTCCTCCTCTCCCCTGCAGTCCCAGGCTGGAGCATGCTCAGTGTGAATACAGACACTGGCAGCTAAATTCTCCAAACTCAATGCTGAGCATGTGCAAACAGAAATCTTTCAAAGGTTGGTACGTTGGACACATTTCAGCAACAGGCACGTCCCTGACACAAAGGGACCCCTTGACAGCTTTCAAGTCCCTGCTCTAAAGCATGGAGACACTAGAGTTTCTGAATAAAGTAGGATTTTTTTTTTAACATTGGCAAAACTATTTTTTCCTAATCTTGTTCTCTGAAATGGCTGAACTATAACTGCCGCAATTAAAAGAAAAATTCAGTCTGAAACAGACACCCATGATAGAAAATGTCGGCCCAAATGGTTTGTTTCACAAAGTTTTACAAGCAACTGAAAACAGTCTTATAAGAGAAAGTGTCAGGCAACCTGAAGTACAGGCATGGCTACCAGCTATGCTTGTAAAATAGGCCCGTGTGTGACAACCTCAATCCCTCACACCCTCCACACTAGAACCAGACACAAAAGCAAGGTTTATTACACACCATCCCAATGGGGGGTCTGTACAGCTAAATATGTGGGACTAAGGCCTCTGCCTACTCTATGCAAGGGCTACAGGCATAAACTCCCTGCCACTCCCCTGGGAAAGGGTCTCTGCTTCTCCAGCTGGGACATCAGTAGCTTAAAGTGTAACAGGGAGGAAAGCACACACAGCATTGGGGCACCCACAGCCAAGCCACTCACCCTGGTCGTCGTCCTGGGCAAGAACTGTTCCAGACAGCAGGCTGTGAAGGCAGGCACACAGTGTTGGGGCAGCCAGCGCTGGGTGTCTCTAGACCCTTTCCCTGGGCGGGGCGCCGTGAAGCAGGGGGGCGCCGTGAAGCAGGGGGGCGCCGCAGCCAGGGCTGGGCGCGGGGCTGAGGGCAATGGCGGGGTCCCAGGCCCACCCTGGCTGAGGGTCCACCTCCCTGCGTGCCCCCCCC
>ML675625.1:19524951-19679115 GCA_007922155.1 Mesoclemmys tuberculata
GTGTGTGTGTGTGTGTGTGTGTGTGTGTGTGTGTGTGTGTGTGTGTGAGAGAGAGAGAGTGAGAGAGATGGCGGGGGAGGGGTAGAGGAGGAAGAAAAGAAATAAAAACATCCAAGATTGGGGAAATCAATTTTTAGCAGAAAGGTTGATATTTCCAGAGTGAGACATGACTGATAAAATGCCTTGAAGATTTGATGACTTATGAAAGAAGAGTTTATGGCATTCTGCTCCCCGGAATCTGATTCAGCATTAGAGAAATCCATGAACATTCATGGGCATGTACATTTGTGAATGAGCCATTGATCCCACACCACAAGGAAATTAAGAGCTGGCAAAAGACAATTGCTAACTTTCTATTTGTTAAAATTCTCCATCTACAGATTCCACCTCTGCTCAATATTGTTGCATCTTCTTGAAAATAGGGAATCAGCAAGCACTACTGATAAAATAATAATAGTTTCCATTCAAACGCCATTGGTTCAATCCCAAGGAAAGTATCACAAGATCAGGTCCCAAATGAGAGAGAACATAAGAGAATGGAAGTTTCATACCTGAGTTGCAAGGGAGCTGTATCAATTTGTGAAGTATGTTTATATATATATATTTTTTAAAAATCAGTGTTCCTTAAAGCTACTCTGAAAATTGTGATGTTACTGAAGCCGCCCTGCTATAAGCCATAGAGCGAAACAATTCCCCTTTTGCTGCATGCTGTCATGCAGCATCTTCAGTCGGTGGAGCACCGCTTCTGGTCCCATGAAACAAGCAGTGACCAGTGGGATCACATCGTTTTGAAGGTGTGGGATGAGGAGCAGTGGCTGCAGAACTTTCGTATGTGAAAGGCCACTTCCCTTGAACTTTGAGCAGAGCAGTCTCCAGCCCTGAAGTGCACGAATTCTCGCCTGAGACCTGCTGTGACAGTGGAGAAGTGAATGGCCATTGCTCTGTGGAAGCTGGCAACCCCAGACTGCTATCTGTCAGTTGGGAATCAATTCAGAGTCGGTAAATCCACCGTGGGAGCTGCTGTGATACAAGTGTGCAGGACCATCAATAGGCTTCTGCTAAGAAGGGTAGTGACTTTGGGAAACATGCAGGAAATAGTGGACGGATTTGCTGCAATGGGGTTCCCAAACCGGGGCAGGGCAATTAATGCACCTATCTTAGCACCTGATCACCTTGCCACAGAATGCATAAACTAAAAGGGATACTTCTCAATGAAGTTGCAGGCCCTTGTGGATCACAGGGGACCTTTCACCAACATCAGTGTAGGGGGGGTCTGGAAAGGTGCATGATGCACACCTCTTTAGGAACTCAACATCTGTTCAAAAAGATACAGGTGGGCACTTTCTTCCCTGACCAAAAAATAAATATTGGCAATGTTGAAATGCCAATAGTGATCCTGGGGAATCCTGCCTGCCCCTTGCTTCTCTGGCTAATGACACCCTACACTGAGCATGTGGACAGTGAAAAGGAATGTTTGAATAATAGGCTCAGCAAGTGCACAATGGTGTGGAATGTACATTTGGCCGCTTAAATGCAAGATGGCGCAGTTTGCTCACTAGGTTAGACCTCAGTGAACTCAACATCCCAACTGTTATCTGTGCCTGCTGTTTGCTCCATAACGTATGTGAAGAAAAGGGAGAAAAGTTCCCACAGGACTGGGTCACGGAGGCTGATAGGCTGGCCGCAAATTTTGAGCAGCCAGATACCAGTGCTATGTTGAGAGCGAATCGCAGAGCACTGCACCTCAGGGAAGCATTGAAAACCCATTTTTGCAATGAACTGCAGTAATGTACGTCTGTCAGTGCTGTGCATTTCCTTCCTATCCCCCACCCTAGCACCATCATTCCACTCCCCTTCTTTCCCTGCTGACCATACCCAAGCTCTTAATGAATAAAGAGTAATGTTTTTTAAAGCAGAAAATTTTTATTGGTGATCCGCTATAGTGGGGGACAAAGGTGATAATTTAACACTCTCATAAGGCCGCTTGGGCATCCAGAGCAAAGTGTGACCGTGCAAACAGCAAAGAACGCACATTCCCAGTTCTTAAAGGGGCCATCACCTCTTTCTGCTCCCTCCATCAGTGTGGAATGGAGCATGTACTGCACCCTGCTCAACCTCCTCCTAGAGTGCTTGGGGTGGGGCCTGGGAAACAGCTTGTTGGTTGAGCATTTTGGAGGGGCTGCAGAGGGAGTCTGTCCTTCCACTGCTCTGCCTGGAGCTCTACCAGACGCCTCAGCATGTCTAACTGATCCCTCATAACATGCAACATGCACTGCACACTCCTGCTTCTGAGCTGATTTTCTGTTTTCCATGTCCATGTTCAGTTTTTCTGACAATGACATCCACCGGGCTCAGAGTTCTGCGTCAGCAACTGCAGAGGCGTTCATTAGTTTCATTAACATGTCATCCTGAGTTGGGTTTTTTTGGGCCTTCTAATCTAGGAAAGGCGCTCTGCAGGAGTAGATGCGGGGGTGAAGGCTGAGGTGTCCATTATAAGGAAAGCAAAGCACAAAGTTTCCATTGTTTTCCAAAAAGGAACACTACAATGTAAAAAGAACTCCTATTCATTTTCACAAGGCAAAGCCAGACCCACCTCCCAGTCTACTTATTGCACAGGTCGGAGTGGCATTGCAGCCATGGTAAATAAGGGGTCCTTGCATACATTATAGGGAAGTCTTCGTAGCACTAAACTCCCCAATTCACACTTAACCAAGGAACAGGATCACTGGGCTCCCATTTATCATCCCAAAGACTGGTTTAGGAGGAGGTGGTCCAAAGGGATTGGCGGAAGGTGTGGGTGAAGTGTTGCTGGAGAAAACATGCCTAATACCCATGCCAACAATGCCATGGCTAGGAATTGTCTGTGTTGGGGCCCAGGACACCATCCATGGCAGGGAACTAACATGCAGTGACTATATTGTCCCGTTACTGTAAACTTGCGCCATCTTCCCTAGTTTATGATGTGTGATATCAATCTCCTGCTGCTATGGTGTGTTCTGCAATGATGTCTGCTCATTTAATAGAGCGGTGGAGTAAAGTGTCCTACTGTGGTGGAAGAAATAAGGCTACCCTCCCCAGAAACCTTCTGCAAAGGATTGCCAAGTACCTACATGAAAGTTTCCTGGAGATGTCCATGGAGGATTCTCGGAGAGTCCCTATGCAAATAAATAGTCTGTTCCAGGGGTAACACTCTGCTTAAGTGGACCAACACCCAGGAAGCCCACCCCCACAAAAACACAAACCTCTTTTTTCCAAGAAATAAAAAGGTCAACTGGGGCTGTAACCACAGAAATGCGATCTGCTATACACACTTGCTAGATGTGCCTTCCCCAGCATCAGTCATGCTGTCCTGTGTCTGGCTGGGCCGCTCTGGGGTAACAAACAGGTGCTGGCTTTCAGGGAGAATGGGTATCCTTCTCACATGGACCCTGTTCTCCTCCTCCTCCTCCACAGTCTTCCTCATTCATCCTGGACTGGGACTCTACTGCGATATCTATGCTCCATGGTGGTACAGTGGTGGGGTCACCGCTGAGAATTGAATGCAATTCCTCATAAAAGCGGCATGTCTTTGATGATGAGCCAGAATGACTGTTCACCTCCCTAGTTTTCTGATATGCCTGCCTCAGCTCTTTGATTTTAACGCAGCACTGCTGCACTTCCCTGTAGTGGCCAGAACTGAGCCAGAACAGACTCTTCGTCCCACAGGCGGATGAGATCCAAGATCTCAGGTCAACTCCATGCTGGAGCACGTTTGGCGCATGCAGTTGCCATGAGCGGTTCAGCTACAAAGCTCTCTCTCGCTGCTGACCAAACAGGAAATGGGAATTCAGAATTTTCTGGGGGTTCAGGGGAGGGGCTGTTTCCTGTCCACATGACCGTGGTGCAGCAGAGTGCAAATGTTCAGAGTGATCACAATGGAGCATTATGGGATACCTCCTGGAGGCCAATGGTGTCAATTTATGTTGTGCTCTGCCTACACTGATGCTGATTTGACCAACTCAATTCAACATCAGCGCTATGCCACTTGAGGAGGTGGTTTTATTATGTCGAATTTTACTACGATTTAGGTTAGCAGAACTGATATGCCAGTGGAGACACATTATGTGGTTGATGTAAACTGAATTCCATCGACCTACATTGTCACTGGCCTGAGTAATCAATACTGATCTCAATACTGATATTAACTGGGTTAGACTGAAGAAGGTAAGAGGGTTCATTTGTCTTCTCTGGAATTTTATTATTTGAAACCTTTAAACAGGAAAAAGTTATAGAAAAATTAAACACTAGGAGCCTAATTTTTAAACAAGTTAGGCACAAAGATACAAGATGTGTGCCCAAACCTACACTTAAATAACAAATGCAGTCATTTGATTTCATATGCAAATTAGATTAATCACATGCCTAATATTTAAAAATCAGGCTCCAGGTATAAATTAAGATGTTTTAGGATTTGTGGATCAATTATTATTTGTACAGTACTTTGAACATGGAATGAGTTATATTAATGATACTAGATGTTTTTCTAGGAGTTACTATTTACTTTTGTCATAATGTAAGTGACTAACATTAATTTTCCACAACCTTTGGCTTTGCGAGTTGTTCCAGATCAGTCAATTAATGCTGTAGTTAATGGGTTATACAGTTTATTTATTTAGAGAAAGTAATTGTTTCTTACAAGAGTGTGGTTTTTCCAAAGTGCAAGTTAATATCTAGAATTAATTACTCTGCCTTCTCTAATCACGTCTGTCTTATAAATACCAATAAGTAAGTAAAGCAAAATGTGACAGCCTCATATTACTTCTTATCTACTAGTTTAAATAATAATGCAGTGGAATCCCTGTGCCCATTAAATCCAGAGGCTTGGCCTGAAATCCACGTTGATTTATTGCCTGTAATGTATACACAATTTACACATGCCCTAGGGAGCACACACAATAACCACATGAAGCAGGTCAATAACTTGATGCTCGAGTCTACATAAATTTCAGTGAGATGATCTTAATCAAAGAGTATCTGATGTTTTTTGGAGTGCACTGTTATTACTTTAACAGACATGATTCAAACTCAACCATAGAAACGTATGTAAGTAATACAAGTCCCCATGCAATAAGGGTACATGGTGATTTCATTTAAAGAAGAGATGTTGCATAGCTAGGTTGGTTTGCAAGAGGAGGATTAGATAACACTTCCCTTGTTCTGGTCATTTGGGCACCCTCAATCCATTCTAGTGCTGTACAATCAGCAATCTGACTAGTTTACAGCGGTGCAGTGCCTGGGTCAGGCCTGTTCCTCCCCCCCTCAAATCACATCCCTCTGGTCATCAAGTCTTCCCCTCTGCTTTGCCCCCATTTATTTATTGTGAATGTTTGTCTAATTTCATCCTGCTTCCCACTCTGGCCAGGCTTCCTGCTTCCAGCCTTCACTGAACCTTGTTTTTGTTGCCTTGACACAACCCTGGAAGCAGAGCAAAGGCAGCCCTGGGGGACAACCACCAAAAGCAAACACTCAGAATCTCAGATCCCAACACCCTCCTCAATATACACGTTGATGCCTCAGGCAAGTTCCTTCATCCCCAGGACCACCCCTGCTAACTCAGAGGCATGCACACCAATGTTAGGTGAAGTCAGCCCTTTGAGAAAATTTCCTCCCTCTTGCAAGTGATTTAGTTTGCTTTCCAAGTGAAGTGCCTCCCATCCCAACCCCCAGGGTCCTGCATGGTACAATTTGGCTGAACTTGATGATCTGGCCTGTTAGGGATGTGCAGGGGGAGGGACCTAGCCAAGAGGGAGCTAGAACAGGTTTTAGAGAGTTTCCCTTCAAGTAATTCTGCTGCATATTATGGCCAGCTGGATCACAATCCCTGCCAAGCTCCCTATTAAGGGGCTGCTGCATTATTCTCCCTCTTGTAACTACAGCTTCTTTGTGTTTTAAAATGCAGTGAGTTGTGTGGTTGCAAAGCTGCTAGATGGACAGCTCTGGTTTGTCCACAGTGCAATGCAAGCGACCCATCAGCCCAACATGATGCATCAACCAGCTCCAAAGGCGATAAGATAGTTCAGACACTGGGTGGGATCTTCAGAAGTGCCTACACAACTTTCAGCGGGACTTGAGCCCCTCAGGAACACTTGGAAATTCCACCCACCAGCAAATACACTGGCTTTGGCCAAAATTTTCAAACTAGGGTGGCACTTGTGGGAGTTCCAAAGAAACCCATGGGTGTTAGGCACTCGGTATCCATTGAAAATAAAACAACATCCTGGGATGTTTTTGCAAATCCTGCCCCCGAAATGAAGTGATCTGATTTTCAAAGGTGATCACACAAACATGCGTGTGTACATTTGGCAAGCCCATTGAAAGCATATTCTGAGTTCAGTGTTCCATAGGATGGGGCATTACTGCCATTGCACACACTTCTAATGAGCGAATGCACGCTCTTACTCTGCACGACGGGGCTTCAAGGCTCTGTGACAATGACTATCCCTTAGCCCAACATGTAATGCACGGCATTTTAGAGCTCTTGCACTTTGTCTTACAGTGATTTACCTGAATGTTAAAGTACAATACAGCTCTGCTGTTTTGCGTGCTTACTGGCACAGGACATGGAGCTGTAGAACAGAGAACACTGACAAGATGCCCAAGAACTTGTAGCAAATTCCTAGTTGGGGCATAGGTAGTGGAACTAAGAGTGTGTGGATGCTGTTGGCTTGAAGTGGTTTCCATCATATGCAGGGTTTGCAGTTTGGTTCAGTGGCTCTCAGAATCCCCATTATACAAGTTGTTCCAGCACCCCTGACCTATATTTTTCTGTCATTTTCTTTATATTTTCCAGTTAATAGTTTCTTAAGGTCTGATCCAGCACGCACAGACTCAATAGGGGTCTTTTCTTCAGGGCCTAAACCTGCAGAAGATTCAGAGTGGAAGACTCCTGTCCCAGAGTAGAGCCCCAATGAAAACAGTGGGTCCCCATGGGGCATTGTGCTCTGCCCACATGCAGTCCATTGCAGGATCAGGCCTGGAAGAGTTTACAGTCTAATGTCAGGGCCTGTCTCTTTGTGTTTGTTCAATGTAGCATAATAGGATCTTGACTATGGCCTCTGAGAGCTATGATAGTCTTTTCTTCCCTGTCTTCTGCTCCATATTCAGTAGCTAGCAGGTCTCGGATTATATCCTGCAACTAGCAGAATTAAGAGAAATTCTACTAGCAAAATCCCTAGCATGGAGCAATAGCGCTCACTGCTGAATGCCTGTTTCTCTGTATTGCTGACTCTGCCTATTGCTGTACAGCCCAGGCTTGAGAACAGCTGTTTTAGCTTAATTGGATTCCTCTGAAATTTATGTTTTTCAGATGGTCCTTTTTTTTTGACTTGTGGAAAAATTGCATTTGTCATGGTGGAAAACAAACACATTCACTTGACTGATTTGATTTTGGTATAACAACTATGCAGATTTGGGGGGGTACCACCTTCCCATGGTTTTATTCTCTCCTAGAAACTTCTGTAGATAAAATAGAACAGAGTCTCCGAAACGGGAGCTCAGAGTAGATTTGCTAGGAATGATCTGTCACAACGGCTCATCTGAGTTTGTTGTGGCTATTCAACCAGCCCTAAAAGCTGGGAACTTAATTTCCAGCACTGATTAATACATAGTATCACCTAGCTATGCAGAGGAGGTGCCAGGCAAGAGGCAAGGTGGCCTGATTCTTCATTAACACCAATTCTCCATTCACTTATCACAGACTTCAGTGGAGTTACTTCTGATTTACACTGGTGCAATGTGGAAAATAAGAATAAGTCACCTCTCTAGATGACGAAGACCTCGGGACTCATGTAAAAGGTATAGCTGTCGGGAATCTAGCATCCTGTTGCACTGCATCTGCAAGTAGTGAATGAAAGCAAGCATATCATCATTCCCCCATCATTAATGCATGCTATATGGTCCAGGAGAATGAACTATTTTACTGTGAATGACTAAGAATAGTCCAAAGCTGAATGAGCCAAGCTCTTGCACGATACACAAATATATAAATCTCAACTGAAGAGAGACTCTGCTATGTCTCTGACAGCAAACAAACATCAACCATTGCCTGAAGCTAGTTCACTTGAACCCTCAAACTAGTTGTTAATGTAACAGATGCTGAAATGTAAGAAATGCTTTTTCTCTTAAGGCAAACACAGGGTATGTGAACTGCAGCTGCCAGGACTCATAACACACATACATTCCTCATAGGAGACATGCACCAAAGCACCAATTATGTTCCAACCAGGAAGATCAGTGGTGACGAAGCCCAGTGAAAGGTAACATGCCAGCAAGCCAATGCATGCAGCAAAGCAGGCCTCAGAAAACCAGAATACAGTCCCCGGATGGGAATGTTTTCAAAAGGGACACTCGCTGCCATTCATTGAAATCTAGCCCAACTTTACCTTCCTGATCCCAGGAAAGTAATGGCTTAAATATCACATATTTGATGCAGCCTACTGTTAAATAATCCATGCAAACACTGCTGCAGTATTCCTTCAGCAATGGATGCTGCTTATCCTGCAGTACCTCTCCAGTAAAAAGCCAGTGGTGCCCATCCCAACTCCTCCTGAGGTGGACTAGTGGCTGCATCCACTCTTCCCATTTTCTTTCTGCAGTAGCCTAGCACGGTTGCATCTTTTCACCATTTTCAAACCCTTTTCTTGTCATGCCCCCTCCCTATCTTTTCTCCCACGCCCTTCACCTCCTCCTCAGTTTTTCTTTTTGCTACTGGCTTTGCATTCCATTCACTCTCCCCCAGCACTGTTCCCTGCAGGCTGCCTTCCGCCACATAGCACAGCAGACAACATTAGCAAGGAGCCGTGGAGAGAATGAAAGGGTGGCCACATAGATGGGCAGCACAACCCTGTTGAAGAGCCTGGTGCTGCTCCAAAGAGTCTAACCACTTCCTACAAGATTTCTACCCACAGCGGTTAGAAGTCAGGTAGTAAGCTATAACCATATGGTCCAGTAGCACAGAATATGAAAGTAGGAAACCTAAGCAAGCACCAGGCTTGGTATTAGCCAGATGTGAGGAAACTGTGCCCTCGTGCATTACCCTAGCCTGCTCCTCTTTCCGTATATCGAATCACACAGTAGATCAGTTCTAGGCTGCAGCAAATCTTCCTATTACTAAAACAAAACATGGCTGGACTCACAACTTACCGGGGAGTGCAGCGGTCATGCCAGGACAGTATATGGGCCTTAAATGTATCCCTCGGACAATACATTAGGTCAGCACTTAGCCTTCTGGCAAACACAGTAGAAATGGGGGTTATATATGGTCTGTATAGCTGAGGACAGTGAGATTTCTTGGTATCTCTGGGGTGCTACCCATACTAGGCAAAAGGCAGACACTCTTCAGAGTCGGAGGGCCAAATGCTACCCTCAGCTACACCTGTTTTACCACACTGATGATCCCAGGTGTCGCATGGTGCATCATTTGAGCACTGATCCAGAAAGGTGGTTGGAAAACCCCAGCAAATTGCAACTCTTGGACTCTGTTCCTTCTCTGCCACTAACCACTTGTCCTTGGGCAAGCCACTAGCCTCCATTCTCCAGGTTTTTTCATCTGTAAATTAGGACACAAGCCTTGCCTGGGTGTTAATAAGCTGGATACAGTGATAAGACAGAGCATGACAACCCTCAGATGAAGAACTGAAGAGGGGCAAAAACTAGTTTTAAAATGTGAAAAATCAGCATGGACAGAGGGAGGGAAAAAAATCAGTGCCTGTGTGTAGAATGAGTCTACAGCATGGACTGGGAAACCGGACATCCTCAGCTCCCCTTTGCAGGAATGGCTATTCCTGCTGTGAGTCTAGGTGGAGAGAAGGGTCTGGGAAAGGATGGTTCCCATGTCTGAGATTTTCACCTGGCTCAAATTACTCTCTCTATAGAGCTGTCAGCCAGCATGAAGCAATTGACACCCAATATCATGTAGCATTGCAGCACCAGGAGCAATGATTTCACTAACACATGTTGAGCATCACCATGAGCTGGGACTCTCCACAGCTACAGCTTTGGCACCGTTCTCTGAACCATCCCTGCGTTTTCCTTCCTCCACTCCCTCGTCTCCCTTCTCTCTTTTCCTCTCTGATAGCTTTCCCCTAACAATGACACTTGCTCCTTTTATGTTCCTCTATTCTCCTCCATTTCTGTCACACCGACACCTGCAGAGAACAAATCCTATGAAGGGTTTTATATCGGCCAGTACAACTGTAATGGGTTGTTATTGCCTGGTGCCAGTCACATGACAGCAGTCAGAATTCCAGAAGATTAGATCGGTCACCTGTCCGGGGCCAGTATGGGCTCCAGTGGCTATGATTACGATACTTTAGTCAGTGTGTGACTTTTGTGGAGATCAGAGTTGGCAATTCTAGCTCATTTGCACCTCAAATTAATGACTCTCCAGGACTCGAGTGGCAACGAGAAAGCTCTAAAGAGCTGTGACCATCTCTGACCTGCAACCAAATACAAGATGAACCTGGCTTGATGTTTAGTGGTTTTTTGAGTGGAGGCAGGGAGGGCCCTGGGGCTATGGGTACAGCTCAGAAAAATCGGTAACACGCACGCACACCTGTGTAGTTTCCAGTGTCAGTGCTCCATGTATGTCCTCTCATTCTTGATGTTTTACTGCTATTACTGGTTTGCTCTTGGTTCTTATTGATGTGATTTTTAGACTGATGGTGTCTTTTTAAATTGTAAGAAAGACTCAGGACCTACTTTTATGACAGAAAGAGGCAAATCTAAGCACATTTGGGCCAATAGGAATGCATGCAGTTTAGGGATTTTGTTGTGATCGATTATAATATTCTCATTATACAAGAAAGATTACAGAAGAGTGGGGTAGCTTTATTTTGTCTGACATTGTAAAGAAAGAAAGACTTAAAGGATTAGCCTTGATAATTTAGCTGTTTCCTTGCAACATATTGTGATGTACTATGAAGTAACGCAATGTGCATCCTGAGCATAAAAAGGCAGCCTCTGGCAAGGGCCTTACAAATGCCAAAATGATTAAAAATTGTCCCAGAAATGACAACGCAAGATGACACCTCTGGTTCCTGTATTGCATAAGGACCTATTATGCATGTAATTAATAGGCCACAATTCAACTAATTCCTCAGGATTTATTTCCCTTTTCATCATTACAAATCTGAGGACAGTGTAAAAGAACCAGATTAGGTCTTGGAAGAAAGCCACTGTTTTGGCAGTGAGTGAACCCATCATAATGATTTCAATGGCATTGGTGCTGGGGAGAAGGGAAGCCGAATGATAGATAGAACATGTTTTCTTTGAGCTGGTTTTTATTCAAGGTAGGCTAACAATTGCATGCCTAATTTGCACATTCAGTGGGCACATGCGATCACAGCCGTGTCATCACTGTGCCCACAAATTACCATAATGAATCATTTGCGCACACAGTTGCCTGATTTACACAAGCAGTTCTGGAGATTAGGTGTGTAACTGATAAGAATTTTCTAAAAGTCAACCGCCCCTCCAGGGTCAATCTAGCTATAGTAAGCAGCCCTTCTTTCTAAAAACTGTCCTGTTTGACATGGTTATTACAAGTTATCTTGCCACTTTGATCCTGCCTTTCCAGTATGCAATACTCAAGGACTGTACAATACAGGGCATCCCATTGAGATCAGATGGAGCTGGCAGGCACTTAACTCTTGAAAATTTGACCAAGAAACGTTGAGGCCTGGTCTACACTTACCTTGAAATTCAGCCGCAGTCAACGGGAGTTACGCAAGCTACACAGGGTAGCTTGTGTAACTCCCATTGACTTCGTAACTCCTTTTCTACTTGGTGTCTTCACTGTGCTGTGCCGATGGGAAATGCGTTCCCGTTGACGCAGCACTACATCATTTGAGGTGGTGGTTTTAACGTGTTGACTTCCGGATCAATTGAGCGGGTCTTCACTGACCACTCAATCCATCTGGACAATCGATCTGAGGGTGGCAAATTTGCCACTGTCACTGAAGACGTACCCTGAGTTCAAGGTAATAGAGAGGAAATCAGGTGAATTCAGACTCTGACCATCTGTAGGAAAAGTTTCTAAACCTTCCTTTTAGAGAAATTTTTTCCACTGTGAGGCTCACAATACAAACATCCCTTCTAGTCTCAAGCTCCTATCTGCCTACTAATCCTCCCAAACGTCTAAAAGCCCACACCAAGCAGACCCCAGAAAGTCTGCTAGGGCTTCACTATTGCTATTGATTTTTCCTGAAAAATGCTCAGATGCCATGATGTTAGATGGCTCTGTCAAAGAGAGCTTCAACAGTGTGTCCAAGAATTTGGCATGGAGGAAGCACATCAACACGATAGAATAAGGAGGCTTTCATTGCTTCTACATGTGAAATACCTGTTCTTTGGATAAAGGGCTTCAGTCTTTGGGACTGTCAGACTCAGACTATAAGGTCAGAAGGGACCATTAGGATCATCATCCTGCACAATGCAGACCACAGACATTACTCCTGTAATAGACCCCTAACTGAAAACTGAGTTGCTGAAATCCTCAAATAATGATTTAAAGACTTCAAGGTACAGAGAATCTCCCAGTAAGTGATCTGCACCCCATGCTGCAGAGGAAGGCGAAAACCCCCCAGGTCCTATGCCAATCTGCCCTGGGGGAAAATTCCTTCCCAATCCCACATACGGCAATCAGCTAGACCCTGAATATGTGGGCAAGACTCACCAGCCACACACAGAGAAATAATTCTCTGTAATAACTCAGAACCCACCAATCTAACATCCCATCACAGGCCATTGGGCATATTTACCACTAGTAGTCAAAGATCAGTTAATTGCCAAATTAGGTTGTCCCATCATACCATTCTCTTCATAAACATATCAAGCTCAGTCTTGAAGCCAGCTAGGTTTCTTGCCCCCACTTCTCCCCTTGGGAGGCTGGTCCAGAACTTCCCTCCTCTGATGGTTAGAAACCTGAATCTAATTTCAAGTCTAAACTTCCTGATGGCCAATTTATATCCATTTGTTTTTGTGTCCGTGTCAGTGCTGAACTTAAATAACTCCTCTCCCTCCCTAGTATTTACCCCTCTGATGTATTTATAGAGAGCAATCATATCTCCCCTCAGCCTTCATTTGGTTAGGCTAAACAAGCCAAGCTCTTTGGGTCACCTTTCATAAGGCAGGTTTTTCCATTCCTCGGATCATCCTAGTAGTTCTTCTCTGCATCTGTTCCAGTTTGAATTCATCTTTCTTAAACATGGAAGACCAGCACTGCACACAGTATTCCAGATGAAGTCTGACCAGTGCCTTGTATAACGGTACTAACACCTCCCTATCTCTACTGGAAATACATTGTCTGATGCATCCGAGGACTGCATTAACTTTTTTCACTGCCACATCAGATTGGCAGTTTATAGTCATCCTGTGATCTACCAATACACCCAGGCCCTTCTCTTCCTCTGTCACTTCCAACTGATATGTTCCCAATTTATAGCAAAAGTTCTTGTTATTAGTCCCTAAGTGCATGACCTTGCACTTTCCAGTATTGCATTTCATCCTATTTCTATTACTCTTGTTTACAAGGTCATCTAGATCTTGTTGTATGATATCCCAGTCTTTCTCTGTATCAGCAATAGCAATATGTGTCATCCACAAATTTTATTAGCACGCTCCCACTTTTTGTGCCAAGGTCAGTAATAAAATGTTTAAATAAGATCGGTCCTAAGACCTGAGGAACTCCACTAGTAACCTCCCTCCAGCCTGACAGTTCACCTTTCAATATAACCCATTGTAGTTTCCCCTTCAACCAGTTCCTCATCCCCCTTTTAATCATATTAATCCCCATCTTCTCCAATTTAACTAATAATTCTCCATGTGGAACCATACCAAATGCCTTATTGAAATCTAGGTAAATTAGATCCACTGCTTTCCCTTTGTCTAAAAAAATCTGTTATCTTCTCAAAAAAGATTAGGTTGGTCTGGCATGATCTACCTTTTCTAAAACCATGTTGTATTTTGTCCTAATTACTGTTAATCTCGATGTCCTTAACTACTTTCTCTTTCAAAAATTTTTCCTACACCTTGCATACCACCAAGGTCAAACTAACAGGCCTTTAATTAGCCAGATCACTTTTTTCCCCCCTTTCTTAAAAATAGGAACTATGTTAACAATTCTCCAGTCATACAGTACAACCCGAGTTTACAAATTCATTAAAAATCCTTGCTAATGGTCTTGTAATTTCACATGCCAGTTCCTTCAATACTCTTGGATGGAGATTATCCAGGCCCACCCATTTAGTCCCATTAAGCAGTTCAAGTTTGGCTTCTATCTCAGGTGTGGTAATTTCTATCTTTATATCCTCAATCCCAATAGCCCCCCTGCCACTATTCCTAAACTCTTCATTAGCCTCATTAAAAACTGAGGCAAAGTATTTGTTTAGATATTCGGTCATGCCTAGATTATCCTTAACCTCCACCCTATCCTCAGTGTTTAGTGGTCCCACTTCTTCTTTCTTTGTTTTCTTCCTCTTTATATGGCTATAGAACCTTTTACTGTTGGTCCAGATTCCTTCTGCAAGGCCCAACTCTATTTGGCTTTTGGCCTCTCACTATCTCTACATGTTCTGACCTCTAAGAGGTAGCTTTCCTTGCAGATCCCTCCCATCTTCCACTCCTTGTAAGCTTTCTGCTCTCTTAATCACCTGTCTGAGATGCTTGCTCATCCAGCTTGGTCTACAACTCTTGCCTATGAATTTTTTCCCCTTCCTTAGGATGTAGTCTTTAGATAGTTCAGCTTGGAATCTTCTGTGAATATTGCATTCATTTTGCACTGTATTAATTTACACTTTGCACTTTATTGTTTTCATAAAGCAAGTGAAATGGCTTGGAGATTAAAGTACACTTTTTCAAAGTAATTCATAACTTTGTAGCTAATTTACATGTGCTCTTAAGATAAGCGTGATGCAGATCACGTAACTGCATATGTAAATAGTCAATGGCAGTAAGCAACAAGTGCAATGACATGACTTGCATTTGTATTCATGATACTTTTGTATATGCAAGTTAGGCTTAAATTTTTATACTTATGCAATTTTAACATTTGGGTCTGAATTTACAAAGCTACCTCTGCTCTTTGATGTGCAAGAACTACATTTTTATGATTTATTTGCCATTTATGTTTAATGTTCCACAGTATTTTGGACCAGATTTTCAAAATATTTAAGGGTACAATTACAATCCTCATGTGTGCAAACTAGGTAACTGCATCTGCAAATAACATTGTTTGCACGTGAACTTACTTGATCATCATGAATAATCAGGCTTTGAGGCAGGAATTGTTTCTTTTCTATGCTTTTACAGTATTCTGCACAATAGGGGGCTATATTTACTGCTAACAATAACAAAGTTAGTTGTACACACAGATTAGGTTCTTTCAGACCCCTTTGAAAAAAAATCAATCCCTTTATCTTTTATTGTTGGCTTCCTGGACAACTCACCAGGAAGAAGCAACTTCTTAAAATGCTGTTAGTATGGTGCCTGGAACCTGGCAAAACTGCTCGTCTGCTATCAGCCTCCTTATTTATTACTTCAAGCATTAAAAAAAGGATTACATTCACAAAAGAACTTTGAAGTAAATATGCTGGCAAGACCTTGTTTCTGCTGCTGCAAAGTGATTTCTAGTCTTCTACCTGCTCTTAAGATTCCATCTTCATCTACTTAATGGGTGAAATTATCCATCTTTCTCAGTCACATTATTTAATCATACCAAAATGCCAATGAGTTGGCTACATTGAAAGTCAATGCTACTCTGAAGTAGTAACAAGCAGCAGTAGTTTCTCTGGAGTTGCATGGAACAGGTTGTACAGCTGGAAATAATCCTTAATTGATTTGGGTGTAATTACACGACTTGCATTTGTATTCAAATATATCTTTTTTTTGGGATGGGGCAACCAGATTTGCATTCCGCAGTCAAAAGGTGCGGGCTACCATGGATTTACAGTGACATCTTATTATCTATCGCATTCCTAAGAGTTCCAACATTGTTAGCTTTTTTGACTGCCTTTGCATACTGAGAAGATATTTTCAGAGAACTATCCAGATCTTTTTCTTGAGTGGTAACAGCTAATTTATGTATAGTTGAGATTATGTTTACTGTGCGTCAACATTGACTTTTATGTGCCATTTTGTTGCCGAGTCACCCAGTTCTGTGAGTTCCCTTTGTAACTCTTTGCAGTCTGCTTTAGACTTAACTATCTTGAATGATTTTGCATCATTTGCAAACTTTGCCACTTCACTGTTTACTCCTTTTTCAAGATCATTTATACCAGGGGTGTCAAAACTCACTTCCTATGGTGGGCCACATTTTAATTAAATTAAGTTGAAGGGGGCCACGCATACCATAAAACCTAAGCACCTAAACACCTAAAACAGTACACTAAAACACATACGCTAAAACATCTCATGCTCTATTCCACTTCAGATACTCTACTCTCCTACTCTCCGCCAAGAAATCTCCCCGCGGGGTGAAATTCGGCGGCAGAGTAGGAGAGTGGGACGCAGAGCAGGGACTCACCGGTGCTCGCAGGCTCCACTCTCCACCATGAAATCTCCCTGCAGGCTTAAGATCGGCGGCAGGGTAGGAAACTCCAACGGCCTTTTCCTTTCTGAGATGAGATCTTGCGGTAGCATACGCTTTTACTGCCGGCCCGGATACCACAAGCCGGCGGGCCGGATTCGGACCGCAGGCCAGATAACACAAGCCCGCGGGCCGGATTTGGCCCGCGGGCCTTGAGTTTGACACCTGGGATTTATACTGAATGCAGTGGTCCCAGTACAGATCGTTGGGGGACCCCACTATTTACCTGTCTCCACTGTGAAACCTGACCATTTATTTTGTTTATCTTTTAACCAGTTATTGATCTAGGAGAGGACCTTTCCTCTCATCCCATGACTGCTTACATTGTTTCAGTGCCTTTGGTGAGGGACCTTGTCAAAGGCTTTCTAAAAGTCCAAATACACTATATCCAATGGATCACTCAGGTCCACGTTTACTGACTCCATCAAATAAGTCTAATAGATTGTTGAGGCATGATTTCCTTTTACAAAAGCTATGCTGACTCCCAACAAATCACGTTCGTTTGTGTGTCTGATAATTTTGTTCTTTACTATAGTTTCAACCAGTTTGCCTGGTATTCAGGTTAATCTTATTGGCCTGTAATTGCCAGGATTGCCTCTGGAGCCTTTTTCAAAAAAATCAGCATTACATTAGTTATCCACCAGCCATGTGGAAGAGAGACTGATAGGTTACATACCACAGTTCGTAATTCTGCAATCTCATAACTTGTCAAACCTTGGGTGAGGAGTGCAGAATGACCCTGGTGTGACACTCCTATTGACACAGCAGGGATTGAGTCAATAGTTGGAGAGTGTGGCATTGCTCTTAAAATCCAGATGAAAGGTGATGAGTTTGTATCCTGGGATGCAGATTCCTCAAGCATATTGAGAGCCAAGAAGATGACAAACTGCTAGAAAATCCCTCAAGGGAGTTTTGAAGCCCAGACCATCTATCAGGAAGGATGCTATTACTTTATATCTACATAATGCATTGTTTATGTGGGTTAGCACTTCCACCCCCTACGTACAGCAATGGGAGAGAGAGCCAGACAATCTCGTAATGGAGAGGGAAACCTGTGCTAAACGTAGATATGAGTTTTTCCTCTACTTGGTTCTTACTGCAGCTATCTTGAAAATAGTTGATATATTCATCTGAAAGTACATAGAAGAAAACAGTAACTCTTTGCTTTTGTGGGATTGCATTGTGGCTCTCCATATAATCACCCACCAGGTATGCCATAAGTGATAACTACAGTAATAAATATGTAAGCTAATGTGGGTATGTCTGTAACAAACACTGTTTGAAAGACAAATGAGCATCATTTTTAGCTAGTTAATATTTAGCACCATGTAGTATAAATCTAAGGAGCCATGAGAATTAGTTTGCAGCCAAGAATCTCATATCAGAAGCACATTTTTGGTACTATGGGCACAGCTGATGACTCCTATTGCATTACAAATCCTTCTATTGTGCTTTTGGAAAATTCAGATGACACTGGCTAACACTGCCTACAGTATATACTGTGTATGAAGGTCAGTACTGAATAATACATTTGCCTTTGAAATGGGAACAAAAGTGTTATTTTGATCACTTATTAAATCATGGGCAAATCTCCTAAATTCGGAGAACTAGCTTACATAGCAGGAGAACATAGAAAGTTTATAGCTGTATTGATTATATGGCTCTGCAGTTTCCTAGTGCAGCTGGGCTTTTTTGGTTAGAGGAATGACTCACTGCAGGAAAGACAGGGGCTGACAATGGTGAAAGAGTTCTAAAGTGTACAAAGTATCAATGGAGTGTACAAAGTATCAATCCATTATATTCTGTTCTCATTTTATTGAAGTCCTTCATTAGTCCATGCACATTCAATCAATTAAGCCTGTGCAGAAATTCTTACTGTGCCCCTGTTCCCTTTGCTGACAATAAAGGTATCTAATCCCTGATTAAACCCACAGTAATAATTCTGTCCTTTTAAGGGTACAAGACAGATTGTCTTCTACAAGTGTCACCTAAGGCTTTGATGATATCATTAAAATACGCTCTAGTGGACAATGAGGCATCTCCTATAGTGCGCACTCCTTAGTCCTCAGTGATCCTATTCCAAATTTATAATTGCTACCGGCCAATCTAGATCAATCCCAAAGTGTCTCAATTCCCCCTGTGCACTCAAAACCAAACACACTGAGTCAGCCTGAGCTGGAGTGAAGTGAGTCTAAAAACTGGTATTGACCCATGATTATCTGAATTGCAAGGAATTTTTTTCCTTCAAAAAGTGGTGGATTATAATTTCAGAGCATTGTATGCTGATACAGCTGGATAAATGTCATCAATACCAATGGCCATCTTGGTTTAGCAATGCACCCCAGCATACTGCTGAAGATGTATCCCTGTATTCCCACTCCAGCTACAGGGTCAACTTCTCCTCGGAGTTACATTGCTGAAAGCACACGGAACCAAGATTGTGAAATACCTATGGAGAGCAAGTTTTGAATGTGTAAACATGAATCTTGCACTGGAAACCTTATGTAAAAAAAAGAGTTACCCTCAACCATTTAGGGAAACACACACACCACTTGATGCATGTATTAAATCAGAGCCAGCCAACACAGCTTGAATTTAGCTATTAAAGTCACGCAATCTCCAGATCAAGCATCTGTAGCAGAAATAATCTGAAAAATACTTTCGAACATAAATTTAAGAAAACTAAGCCTTTCATGGCCTGGAACAACTCGCAAATGAAAAAACAAGGCAAAATTCTGTCAAATAAATTCCCCAATAGGAATTATTTGCCCAGTATAATAAAGGACAGTGTGTCCAACTAAAACTATGAATGCTTGAAAAATCTATTAACTATATGGGAATGTTCATAAATCAATTTAAAATAGTCACATATTAATTGATAACTACTAATTGGCATTACAACTACCAACGTTTATTTCCCTACTGACCAAGAAAACAAAGAGCACATTCCTGGAGCACCTTAGCTGAATTGTACAGCCTGATACAATCATCACAGAAATCATAGGAACAAATTCTATTTTTCAAAAAAGAGATATATATAAAAAAAAATAGATAAATCAAAGAGTGAGAACCCAGAAAGAAAACACTCTCTTTATACCTTTCATAGTCACTGTTTGAATGTCACACATGGCAGCAGCTCTCAGGTACTATCTATTAGATCATTTTTAGCTCTACCTATTATGTGAGCTGTGTTAGTGGGAGGAAAAAAAACCCAATGGGTGTATTTTAAGATAAAAGCAAAAACATTAAAACACAGCATTTTGAATGCATGCCAATGTCTGCATCAGTGACATTATGGGCCAACAACATTCAAAACCAACCAACACAAAGTCTGTATTCACAGCCTGATCCGTTATGGCAGGAAGTGCCAGATTTAATGTATGCAGCTGTTGTTTAGTCCCAGTGGTAGGGTTGGAAGATTGGCAGTGGTGCATCCCAGCCCCCAATGATTCATTCTGCTGCCCAAATCACACAGATATCCACCAGTCACTATGATCCAGTGGTATATTTTTATGTTTAAAACAGTAAAGTGTCCAGTTGAGAGGGCATTTGCAGTATTCAAGGATCAGATGTCTGCCATCTGTGGACTCTAATGGGCCAGATCCTCAGCCGATGGAAATCCGTGGAGCTGTATGGAAGTTAGTGGGGCTGTGTTGATTTACACAGGCTGAGAATCTGGCTACAACATGAGTGACTGCATCCTTATCTTCCATTTATTTTTTCAAATCTATTTTAATGGCTTACATTTGGGGGGAGAAGGAGAAGGAGGAGAGAAGTCCGCTTCTTGTAGAATTAATGGTTTCATGTGATATTTAAACTGAGCCGACAGGCCTATCTACTCCCATATTTAGAAATGAAACCTGGGTTTTGTTATTGAAGTGACTTGGAAAAAAAATCACACCCCCTAAATGCAAATGAAACAAGTGGAGTGATATGCAGGAAGGCTGCTAGCTTGTTACCTTTACAGAGAGCCATTAACTGTGTTCTAAAAAATAACCAGGATTGCATCCATACTGGGTTTGCTAGTGAGACAATGTCTGCTGCTACTCCAGCTGCATTGTGTGACGCTCGGATGTTTTCCTGCTTGTTAGTACAAGCTCCTGGGCAGCAGGGAGTGCCCATGTCAAAAACAAAACATTAGTTACAACTGATTGCGCCAGATCCTTAGCTGCTGTAAAATCAGTGCTGCTCCACTGTCATCAATACTGTGATGCTAATGCACACCAGCTGAGGATCTGTCCCATTACTTCCAATGCCAAGATTTATTTACGGTGGGACTACTTCAGCTACTGAAATGCTACAGAAACAGTAACTGATGCACTAGAACCACACACTGTGCCGAAAAAAACGATCCAGTTTTCCTTCTTGAGCTAGAGGCCGTCTTGCTAAGGATCGTACTGAAGTATTTATTTTTACACTTTGAATGTAAAGCTTCCTTTGTACATCTGAATCAGTGGCATTTTGCTTCTCCCTAAACTTTAAGGCCTAAAGCGACGACATGTTAAGGACTTAAAAAAAAAAAAAAACAAAACAAAGGCTGCATGAAGAATTCTAATGATCTCTTGCAGACTGATGAAAATATGACTTTGATTTAGAAGAATTCACTAATACAGGCTCGTCGCTGTTATTAACAAATTAGCTTTCAGGGAGAGTTACAGAAAATATATGGATTTAGAGTGCAGCACTCCCAACAATTATATGGAACCTTGAAATAATATTTTATATAAAAAAAGATAAGTGACCCAATCAAACGAAAAATTTAATATCTTACTTTAACATTTTATTTTCTACTGGTTAAAGGGAGCAACTGAAAACCTGGGCTAGAGCCAAGCATATTTAAGAGTCTTCCAAAAGCCCAGCTAATCCACCCTCATCACAAGTACATCTGTGGGCACCTCCAAATGATGGTTACCCGTTATACCAGATTATGGAGTGATTTTGTGCTGTGGACAAATGTTCACTCTGGGCTACAGCAGAGATCACATTCATCAAGTTTGACTTATCAGACTTGACTTATCCCCCACGCTACAGTCAGATCTATGGGAGTTAGAGAGAAGGATGCACTGATGAGGAAGGTTCAATCAGAGTCCTCAAACACACTACACTTCGTTGTACACTGAGTTGCTCTGCTGACCTCCATGCTTGTGACTGCCTGGAGTCTGGACCACACCTTTTGGCCAGTAGTCCTCCATCTGTTCTAATGGTGGGAAGCTTATTTCATACAGTAATAGGAGACACGTAAGCCACAATGATAGGATCAGGCCCAGAGTCAGATTTCTGTTTTGTAAACTCTGTTTTGTAGAACAGAAGGATTCAGGAGACGGTATGATCTCAAACCTGTTTTCATCTCACAGCCCTGAAGAGCCACACATATGCAGTGTTCTGCATAGAGTTTCAAAGAATTCAATCAAAGGGCCAGAATATCAGCTTATGCAAATTGACATCACTGGAGCAACACTTGTTTACACCACCTGGGGATCTGGCCCCAAACTTCCAGCAAAGGGTTATGTAACTTGTTTATAGAGTTGAGAGTAAGAGTTTTTGGAGGCAGAAGAGACAGCTTGAACATCCCCCATGCCTAAAAGTGAACCAAAATAGAATGCTCTTGAAATAGCAATGTAATAGCAAGCTAAGGCTCTCATGTTTTACTTTTCTAACTGCTGGCTGGCAAGCTCTATTTTATGCAACCTTTATAGAAAACCTTAGATCATGTGAGCCTCACATGGGAAACTGCCCATTAAGAGCCACCTGCACCTAGATGAGAAGGTATCCAGGGATCAAGCTAACCTCAGTGCAATGATTGTACTTCTCCTGGGATTTATACTTGAGCCCTTTACCAGCACAAGCCTATTATTTTACTGTCTCCAGAGAAGCTGCTCAGTGAGCTGATGGTGAAAGGTTTTATGCTGTAACTGCTGAAGTTTTCTTGGTCAGTGGCTGCCAGAGTTCCATTCTTTCAATATTCCCGCTTTGTGTCCAGGTGGCACTCCTGTACAGATACAGCACTATTTGGGCTGGCATTTAATAGGTCATACTGGACCTCATTTGTCACTTTCACATACAGGAAATTCATAAAGACTTGGGTTCCTTGTACACTGCACTTCACTCGACTCCAATTGAGATACATAGATTTGGGCCACAAGCCTCTGAACACCCACTTACAAGTCCCTCCCCCGGAACGGTAGCTAGGGAGTAGGCAGAGGGAAGTGGAAACAAGCCAAGGCTCTGCCCCCACACAGTGGCTCAGTACATCTGTGTCATCACAGGCATGTCGTAATTTGCTGCCATTATAAAACAGCTACAGATTACTCTCCCCAATCCCACAAAGCAAGGGGGAGCAAAGAGAGAGTTGTGCTTTGGAGGGCTGTGTGAGGCAAAGCCTCTTCTGGGTGATGTCTCTGATACTCCAGGTCTGGCTCAGCGCCAGGCCCACACACGCAATCTAGCCTAAAGTTAGTAGATATTCATATTCCAAGGAATAATTCACAGTCATTTAGGGTCCAATTCTACCACCTTTTCTTCTGCCAGATATTACCTTTACTGTGCACACATTTCTGTTGTGTAGTGAGGCACTACTAGTGTTATCATGGCTGAATTGCAGCTCAAAGAAACTATATCTTGTATTGAAGTATAGTATTCCCTTCCAAAGTGGAATTTGCTGGGTGTACACAAAATTTAGGCTATTATCCATAAAATCTCCCACAACAGGACTGTTTTGTTGTACCAATAGTTTTACCCATTTCCAAATGATTATTAAAAGCATTGCCTTGTTAATTGAGTCAGATTCTTTTAAAGACAGTCTGATTCTGAGCTGGCCTTGGTGCTGAATATAGGTTTGTTCTTTTTTTAAAGGGTAGCATAAATGACTGTCAAGCCCTCTCAATATTAATTGAAGGAGACATCTATGTTAGTACATATTATGTTGATACTTTTCAATCTTATTACCTAATATGTCCAATTCCACACTGCAAAATCCCCCTGGTATTTTCATGTGAGGGCTCCAAGGAGGACTCCTAGGCAACAAACTATAAAATGAGAAAATTGGACAATTCTTGTCCATCTGACTTGGATGTACCTCTATTTATTTTAGAATATCAGTCAATCCACCATAATTGCAATAATTCTCACAGCTTTTAATTCTTATAGCAATTGAAACATGTGACAGACTACATTCCATAAGACAAAATAATTTCATATGGTCATTTGTACATATGATCTATTAAGATTTTCACAACTGCATGCATATGAATTCAAGCACCAACTAATTTCTAAATGGTTGTTTTCTTGCTAGATAACCACAGTTCCATGTGAAAAATGCAATAAATGCACATTTGAATTATGCACACAAGTGAGGGCTAATTTTTACATATGTATTTACAAAAAACCCTCCTCCTCCTGAAGTCAGTGGCAATTGTATAAAGCCCCATGCTGGCCAGCTACTAAAGTGAGCCCCAACTATGCTTTAAGTTACACCAGCTGTAGTGAAGACTAGTAGAAATTACAAAAAGCTTCTTGTGTGATTTTGCAGGATCGAGGAAAAATACAGCATTGTAATAATTAAACCCTAACCTTTCAGGTATAGACTAACAATGATACAAATCCACCCCAAGAAGCTGGTTAAAGCACTGAAAATCATTACTGTTCTGTATGTGGTCATATTATTCCTGGCATTCAGCCAAAATGAATCTGGCTTTGCTATTTCTTGGTTTACACAAGTTATTCTACCAGCCTTAAATGCACAGTTGCTAATTCATGGGCTTTTAACCTTTTCAAACTTCGGTCAAGTGGGATTTCCTTGTGTGCTTGAATGTTTCTGCTTGAAGGTGAAAGGAATACATTTGGGACATCTGTCAAAACATGTATGAATAATTGATGGATGAGGATATATATTTTATTTGTATGGTATTTTATTTATATGGGTTACATAAACAGATGCAAAGGTTCCTAGCAAGGGCATTGATATTTTGATTTTAAATGAGACAGCAATGGTTGGAGTAACAGCTAAAATGATGGAATTATAACTTGCGGTTGCAAAAATAAGCAAACTATTGTATGATAACTTCTCTTTGTTCTCTCAAAATAACTAAAGGCCTGCTCCTGTTCTTGTTGAAGTCAATGGTAGTAATATAAAGCCTTATTACAGAACGTAAGAACTACTTGCATATAGTTAATTTAGGGCCAGATTGTCCCACCCTCTCTCACGGTAAGTAGTATATGATTCTGTAATCCCACTAAAGTCAGTGGAACTATACATAGCGCAAGATACAACTCAAGGTAAGCAAGGCTGGCAGAATCTCACCCTTCCATTAATTACAGCCCCCTCCTCCAAAAACACCTATTAGAAAAACATTAAAGTTGCAAAGTCAAGTACTCCAGAGTGTGGAAATGACACTTAAGGCTGCCTGGGCAACCTTAATTTGCTCCTTTGTATGTGTGCATTATGACAGTCTGATTATATGATCACATATTATTCCCTGCCCTCACCCCCTCCATATCAGGATCTCTTCTAAATTCTGGGGCAACCTGTGAACTACAGCATTCACAGCTTGTAGCTATTGATAGTACCTTCCTTCCTTCCCATTGTATTCATTTTGGATTACAGAAGTGACTGATAGAAAATCAAATCTGTGAAATCGTTTGCAGACAAGATTACTGGGCCTTATTTTCCCTTACACCAGTTAAGAGTTAGGGTGCAACCCCACTTAACAGCGCAGCAAAATGGCAATATGGCATGAGAGTGGTTGCACTGTGAAGCACAAGCCAGTGAATGAAATGGACAATAGTATATTATTTAAATAGGTACTTTAGAAATGTCAAAGACAGAGGAAGAATGTTGTGCCTTAGAATCTGAGCATACTGTGGAATTTTGGGGACTTGGACTGACATTTAAGCACCATCCTCTTCTCCCTTGCCTCCAAAGATAATATAAAAAGATTCGCACATCCACTATTGGGTTTAATTTGTTTAATGGGAGGTTCTTTTGAGTGCAAAATGCAGGATTTGGAATTGTAAAACATGCTAACAATTTTTGACTGGCATGTTGGATGAAATGCATTAAAACAAATGTGGGACTTTTGGTCTACTTTACTATAAACAGAGCCCGTATGGGCTTCATTGACCCTTTGATTCCTGCTCTATGTCAGGGATGTTGCATAGTTGGGACAGCTTGACAAAAATGTGCCCCTCTGCTTCTCTTCTACTCCTTTTGGGATAATGTACTACTGGCCCCTGACTATGGGCCATTTACTACACCTTCCTCTCAGCCATGCTGGACAGTGTGGTAGGAGCATAGCCAAGATGCCACCTGCATGGGATGTACCAGGCACACAACCCTTCCTTTTCTCCCTGCTGTCTGGAGTGGCTCACAATTGAGAGTACCCACCTCAGGGCAGACTGTCAGAAAATAGAGCAGACACCCTAAGTTGGTGGTGTGTTCTATAATTAGATTTCACCAAATTAGTAACAAACGTGAACTCATGGATCACTAGACCAGTCTTACCATGGAGGCACAACACTCCCCTTAGACTCTCCAGTCTATCTTGCCATCCAGACAAACTGAACTTTGTGATAAAAAGTCACTTAAACTAAAAATCACACCATATCAGGTTGCTCCCAGTCCCACGGGACCAATCACTTACCCCAGATCAATTGGCATTTTACATCTTACACCAAAGGCAACACTGGTAGCCAATTCTATAGTAAACTAGCTAAGAAAAGGAAATGAGAGTAATCGAGAGGTTAAAGCAAGTAAAGTGTATGCACTTGTGAGTCATAATTCATAATTCCAAATGGTGGCAGTGATGTAATGAACTGGCACCATCCCAAAAGTCTTTTCAGATGACTCAGATTGTCTCTGGGGATCTCCGCTTTGCATCTGGTATACTGTAAGAGTCCAACAGTCCAGAGATCAAGGATCTTTCCTTGAATCCATCTTTTATAGCTTCTTCTGACAGAAAAACAAGCTGACCATGTCTCTACCCATGTGGGTTTTTCCTTTGACAGTGAGCGAGGAACGCACTTTGAGTCTGATCTCCGTCATCACACACAATCATCATTGGCTTTGAAATTAGCACTTTTCTGTTAAAGCCCGTAAGTCCTTGAGAAGCATTTCATAAGATTTCTTTGATGGGTTATTTCATTATGGGATAGACACAATGTGAATGTTTGCTGCTGCATTACAACAAGATACAAATAAGTGAAAACAACGCAAGTAACATCCCATTCGTTTTATCAAGTCTAAACACCAAATACACGCTTCTACCTTCAACAATCACTTTGATCTATATACTAATACACAATACACTCTGGGATGATCTGGTTTGCCAGCGTCACACTTCCTACATCTCCAGTGGAGATAAGAGGACGCTGCATAGTAGTCTACTTTTTCCTCCGGTTCCTGCACAGCCGTATCTGTCCAGATGTTGGTGTGGCCTAAGTGAGAGTCCATCAAGAACTTTCCTATTGTATATTGACACACAAATCACAAGTCAGATTTCCCAATGATAATTTTCCCATGAATTTGAATTTAAGATAGGCAATGACAAGGGACAAGCTAGAATATGCAGAAGGTTATATTCGGTGCGACTCTTTTGAGTGTGAATGAATACTGGGGTGCAGTGCCAGCTATAGAAACTCATGCTTTTTTTTAAACCATTGTTTCCGTGTCTGAATACCCAATCTTTCAACATTTTTCATTCTTTCCCTCCTATGGTAATTGTTAAGCCTGGAGAAGAGTCTTCATGATTAAATCACCTAATGACCGTGTTAGTGACCCACTGCAATTGCCAACAAGTATAGTGAATTTGTAAGGCATACCAGAAGATAAAAGATCCAAGAAGAAACAGGCATTATTGAAAAAGTGAGGCAATAGATGGCTTTTATGCAAAATAAAATCCAAATTCTAGCTACATCAAAAGAAACAAAGAGGTGGGGGGCATATGATATGTATACAGTGTAGAGTCCTTTAAGATGTTTCTAGGAATACACTGATAGCATATCAGAGTTACATCTGATCCCTTTTTCTACTAACTATATAAATTTTTCTAATTTGGAATGAATAAGTGTTCATTACTGAGGTAGCTAACGTAACAGTGCAAGCACTTTACAACCAAATGAAAAAGGTTTTGGAAAACAGAAATGTCTCTTTAGGTCGGTGATAATCGGAGAACAAAGCTTTTTTTATTCTGCCATCTAAGAGTAATCTCATAGAGATAACTACCAGTTTTCTGGTCTAAAGGAGTAATTGTTCCAGTCTTCATTAATGTGCCTCTTTATGCAGGTATTCATTAAACCCATAGAAGAAAAAGTCAAAATTAAATTCAAAAACCATTTAGAAGTAAAGTAGTTTAGAAATGCTGAATAAGATATATTAGATATTTCATTAAATCATTTTGTGAGGGATTTCTTAAATGCCAATTTTTCCTCAGTCTTCATATGTTTTAAAATGTGTACTGCTTTCTATTTTAGGCATTCTAAAGGTGTATTTTATTGTAAAAAGATGGTACTGAAACATTGTACACACACATCTGGTGGTGCCTAAAAATATGCATTAGCAGATGCCAGTCAGGTAGCTGGGAACCTCTCTATACACCCTCCTCACCTTCCTCCTTCCCCCCCCCCCCAAAAAAAAAAAAAAAAAAAACCCTGCAAATCAGACCTCTGACCATCTAAACTGGATGCATGCCCTCAAGTTGCTTGTTAATAAGAGTGAGTATAAAATCTGAGATTGAGGCTGAATCTCTCTCTCTAGAATGTGGCATGTGACTGCAAATTAACTAGAGAAGTTAAGTAAAAAGGAAGATTCAGTTGCAAAAATTAAGGAGTCTTTTTTTTCTACTGTCTGGTAAGTGTTTTTCAGCATAGTTGTGAGAACACTGCTTGACTTGGATCGAGACTCACTCATTTGCACCAGCAACAGTTTTGACTCCTTTCACCTTATATACAACCCAAAGAAACATCCACTCTTTGCCAAAAGATTTGCCCTAGGTATCCTTTAGCAGATTAGGTGCGGGCAACCCAGAACTCCTTTAACAGATTAGGTGCAGGCAACAACACCCGATGCTATTGCCCATCCCCAAGAGATAAACTTACATAAAAGATATTTGTTTCCTAGCACTTTACTAAACTCACTCAAAATATATTTGCACAGAACATTATGCAAAAACTTTATTCCCCAGTACTGCCAAGTTCCTTTGTAAGAAAGAAAAGCCAAAATGTATCAGGGGATTTCAGCTTATTAAGATCTTTTAGGGTATGAACTTGCTTTAGAGATGATTTATCCCATTTAATTAATGTAAATTGCCAGAGGTACTGGAGACACACACAGTAGACAGTTCTTAATCTCCTGCAGATGTCCAGACTGAAAAGCCTGGCTTCAGTTAATGGTGGAAAGTTTCCTTTTATTTAACTTGTTATCACGGAAAACCTGACACTAAACCAATTCAAACTGTTTTGGGATAGTGCTTGTCACCAGCAGCATAAAGTATTTCCCTTTCATATTATTGCTTCTTTTGTCTTCTCAGACTTGTACAGAAAGTTTGAGGGGTATTAGTCTCAATCATCCATTTTATGAGCTTCTGCCGTTATATCTGCATCCATGCCACACACCTCCTCAGTCATTGACCAGGATGGCTAATCTGAATAGTTCGCAATCAAGTTTTCTAATAGGGGAAAGTCTTTTTTTCAGCATAGTTTGACAGCTTAGGCCAAGTTTTCAAATTGTGGTGCCTGAAATTCCAGCATTCAGGTGGATTTAGGCCCCAGATCAGCAAAGCACTTAAGCACATGAGGAGTCCTGTTGATTTTAATGAGACTACTCACAATTAAAATTAAGCATATGCTTAAGCACTTTGTTATATCAGGGGCCTTTTTGGCCCAAATACAAATAGGGGTGCTTAAACTTCAGGCAACTACATTTGAAAGCCGGGCCCTCAGTTACCATGTGATTTCTCAGGACAGATCAGTACAAGAGAAAAAGCCAGGTGCATATTACACTCAGAAGGAGGGACAAATAGCAATATATTAAAATATAGCATAAAACCATTGAAAAAAATTCTGGAAAATGGCCAATATCTTAAATATATTTTAAAAACACAACTTTCCACTTGCATATTCCTGGAGTAGCAGCACTTTTCTTTCTTTCTTCCATCTCGCTTTCTACTTCCCCTGCCTTAGTCGATCATTCATTGTTATGAGCTAAGGTCAACCACCAGCCCAGTTGCAGTTTCCCTCCATTCAGGAATTATCCATTTGGCAGCCAGTTGTGCAAGGAGAGGAGCCTTGTAAAATGGCTCTACAGCCTTCTGTCCCTGAGATCCATAGCAGACTGGGAAGCATTAAGCTTGGCATATGTGCCTGGGAGGTTATAACAGAGTGTTTACTGAGTATCAAGTTAGATCAATGACCTGAGAGAAGTAGCAATTAATAACCTGAACAAGAAGATCTCATCACACTAACAAGCTGTGAAATAATGGAGCAGGATAATATTAAAAAAAGCACACAGCTTCTTTGCAATTCCCTGAAAAAAATCCCTGTCATTGCATTTATTCCTCAAAGACTTATTTATTCTGTGGGAGAATATTAAAGTTGTATTAACAAAAACAAAAAAAAACCCATGACCATACTAAAGGTTAAACTCCCATGATTCAGTGTAAACTACACTTATAAATGAGGATTAGGTATGCAAGATCATACCTGGAAAATACAATTGTCCTTAACTGGGCATCACCTTTGTGTAACATTCACTTAAGGCATGGTCCAAAGCCCATTGAAGTCAATGGAAACTCTCCAATTGACTTCAATGGGCTTAGGACCATGCCTTCATTGCAAGTTGCTCTTTGGTGGCAGAACCTAGCAAGTAAGAAGCAAGCTGTTCATTGACTGATTTGTTCAAGTTGTTGGGGCTTATGGTTCTGTAGGTCTCAGATTCTATCCTTGCCGATAATTGGAGGTGTCTGCAGCTATTCGGCTGTGGTTTGTTATGCCTGCACGTTCCTTGCACACATACACAGTCGTTAGCCAATACTTGCATCATTCATATGATTCTTGCAGTTTTATCCAAATGGATGATTTGTCAGTATCAAAGCTGCCCACCAGCCTGTACACAGTCACTGACCAAAGGGACAATTTTCATAGTCATTAAGTTACAATGGATGAAGCATTAGAAAAGGCACCATGGACTCTGAAGAACATTGGAAAAAATTCACATGTTCGGTTAGAAAGGGCCTATGCACATCTATCTCACAGTAAGCCTAAGGACAGTGATTTATTTTAGATCTGGGATAAAATTTTCAAGAACACCCATCTTAGACACTTAGCAAATTTTTTCCTTAGACTTTGGAAATGCATTTATACTAGTCCAGAGGGCTAATCTCCTTGAGTTGTTTTACAATTGCTTAATACTCTAAATTGGAGATCTTTTCCAGAAATGTTTGTAGTGCTACATTTTGAGTATTGCATATAAATTGGTGAAATATGTTCACAGTCTATTTAACTTAATTTAGTGCTTAAAATATTTAGAAATCTTCCCTTAAAACAAAACAAAACAAAACCAAAGATATTTACAGATTGTAGTTTCGAAAACAGATACTTTCCTCTCTAACTTTTTCAGATGCCAGTAATGGAGGATACTGAGTAGAGGTGGTCAGAAAGCAAGCCAACTCTGATCCGCCCAATGATAAATTTCTACAAAAACTCAAAGGAAACGTTTTCAAAGCTGTCCATGGAAATTTCATCTTTTCATTGAAAAGACTCTAGCTCACAGATTGTAAAGGCTCTTCTTAGTCTGCAAAGGAACTCAGGCCAGATGTGGCAAGGGGTAGCTATGAAAGTGTCTTGCTTGTGCATTTCAACCTATATTGGTAGTGTTTTTGTTGACTGGTTAAAAAAAAGGTTACCCAAGATATTTTTCCCATCATAATTTATTCTCTTCCCAACGTTCCATCTTATATGTAGGGTTCTTAAAATGGAGAAATGTCATCTTGAACACATGGACTAAGTATCCAGTATTCCCTCTCTACTAAACACATTCAAGATAAGGGTGCTGAAGAATAGGAACAAGGTGTTTTATGAACAGTCTGTAGGGAGCTGGAGCATCTGGCAGAATTAGATATCAGCAGAGAAGCATACATATTGATTAATCCCACAAATGTGCAGGAATTCCTGTAACTCTGTCTTTGCCTCATTGTGTATCAACACCTTTCAAGCACATATACTGTCAAAACCACAAGGTTGTGGGTTTACCCATTTGTGCATATTATCTTTACTGGAACAGTAGAAGGAACAGAGCAGCTCAGTGATTGTGCATTCAGATCTGCATTTGCCCTCGTGCAGGAAAGAAGCAGTGATTTTCAATGTAGATGTTAATAATACATTCCTAGTGACAAAATAATGTACAAAATTGTTTTGATATATTGCTTGCTTGAAGCACTGAGCTGTGCAGCTATTCACAGGGCGTCTTCCTTTTTTTCTGCTTCTTTGCTCTAATGCTGGAGCATCTGCCTCTCCAGAACATTTTAATGTCGAGTCCCCTAATGAAGGCATTTAAGATTGGAAGAGAAAGGAAAAGCTTTGTTTTCCAACTTTGCAGGGAGCTTGGTGAAGGTTAGATGGGGAGTATGATCAAATTTAAATATATGGGGGGGAAAACAAGCAAGATGCCTTGAGCAGGCTTTCACTACTGTAATTTAGGCTGGAATCCTTTCAAACAGTGGCTGCAGCAGTTTGCTGACAGTGCTATAAAACAAAATTGCCTAGGGAGAAGGGAATCACGGGTTTAATGTGGGAGCTGAGTAACAGCTACAGTGGGATTGACAGAAGCACCTTAGTGAGCTATAACACTCCTAAGGGTTTGGTTTCAGTACTAAGATGGTTCTATGGGCCTCCCAGTACCCTTCTTTTCTTCCTCAGTGTCTCCAGTTTAAAAGCTTTGTGGAATAAACAATGACTTTCAGCTTCTTCTACAGGAAAGAGAAACTTGCAGGATGAAGACAAATTGATTTGCAGATTTTCATCTGGTCTTCCATTTAGAAAAGCAAGAACGATTTTGAACATTGCATAGGATTTTACAATTAAACACAATATAATATAAATGATCCAGGCAGCTGTCAGCGAGGACGTGATTTTCCTGGTTAAAATAGGAAATGCATTCATCCTTCTTACATAATGTAAACAGAACCTGTCTAAACCCTGAAGGGGTCTGCCCTTTTATTTTTATGTGACTTAAAAAGAAGAGGAAGAAATTTCAAGTGATAACAATAAGGAAAGCTGAAAACTAATCATTTTCCTCCTTGGATCAAGCTGCTGCATTCAATGTGCTCTGAGCAAGAGGCAGCACCCAGGGGTGAGTAATAAGAAATATAAGAAATTATATGAAGGTCAATAAATGTTTACTCCAGGTTACTGGTGACTTTTTAAAAAAAAGATACCATAGATTCTTTTGTAAATATGTTACATTAGGTTAATCAGACGTTTTAATGGAGGTGGACATTGTAGAAATACTTGAGATTTTAGAGTAGATACGATTTCTTTAGTGACTATACTTTCGTTTACATGTTCAACATAAATTGTCAGACAATGTAATGTACCTGGGGTGTGGAGCTGGCTTTTAGTGATTAAAAAAAGCATCCATAAGAAATGTGGAATATGTATTTGATGTGTAACTTGTTCTGATATTTTCCTTACCAGCAGAGATCATAGGAGACCTACTAGGTTATTCTGCCCATATCTCTGCTAATAATTCAGTATTGTTCTTCTCAGCTTGTGCTGCACAAGCTAAGAAACATATTTTAGTCAAGAACGTTTCTCTCCAAAACTACAAATATCTAAGGTGCTAGATTCATTGTGGAACTGTTTGTTGTATGTGTTTGTCTTCAGTTATTGGTCAGACACCAAAAAGTGTCTATTTAAAGTTTCAGTGCAGACCACCTCAAAGGAACAAGAAATACTGATTTACTGATATTTGGGAAATCAGGTTCTTTCAGATATACGTGTGGCAGGGTTTTCCACTTAAGTGTGTCAGTGTAGAGTTGAACAGCACGTTTCTCGATCTAGAGCATTGATGGGGAAGTGACTGGCTGATTTCCAGCAATACTCAATGTATTTAGTATAATGTAGCAGTTGTCCAGCATTTATGTGAATTTTGCATAGCGTTGTAAGGATGAAGCATTAAAATGATGACATTCAGTAACAAAGATAATGAGACACACCTGTTCAATCCAAACCTAAAATCAAATTAGAAAAATGAAGGAATTTCCTATACTGTACATGCAAGCATTTTCAATTGCATATGATGAAAGCTTGAGACCTTTGGTAATTTGTACACACATGATGCTCAGACCAAACACCCAATAAAATGAAATGCACACACACAAAAAGAAGTTGATTCTTAACACCCCCACTCCTCCTGGATATTATTCATCTGGTATGTGAAAAGCTGTTCTGAAATCTGTCTATGGCTTCCACACAAACAAGGCAAAAGAGAAACTGAAGATGTTTTAGTTAAACTATTCTTTCTGACCTTTTCTAAAGAACTCTTAGTACTATACTTGGATGGAGACTACATCATACAGTCTTATATAATTATGTATCTCACACACATATAATATGTTAAAGCATATCATTAAGGTTGTACAGGCAACCTTATTTCTGACACTTCTTAACTTTTGGGTCCTTGACTTTGCTACCTTAATGTATTTTAATATAGTATTTTTGTGTTTAAATTCCTTGGTTTATAAAAGAGCCAACTGAAAAAAAACATTTAACATGTGGCATCATATTGACACCCACATGGGTTGTCAGCATGATTGGAAACTTTAGATTATCTGCACAGGCCTCTGTCACTTGAGCTAGCCAAGTAACCAATAGCATTTGTAGGTTGTCATTCTATATGTGAGCCAGCACCAGAGTGGTGATGGGACACATTTTGCTGGTCAGTTTCACAGCATTTGCTGACAGCAGAGAAATGATGAAACTTAGGAATCTGGGGTTCCATTCCAGACTTTGGAGTGGGCTGTGCTCCAGTGAGCACTGAACTTTTTTACTTGTTCCCTCCCCCCTTCCCCACAAGCTTGATCCCTTTTGCCCCATCTCCTCCAACTTGTCTGGCCTAGTCCTGTCTCTTCCCCACCCCTGTGGCCATGTCTCCCCATCCCATTGTCCTTGTCTTCCCAGCCTCCACTCCTCAGGCTTCTCATCCAGTCCTTTTGCGTAGCCAGTCCTAGTCTACTCCTCTGGGATCACTGTCTGAATCCCAATTTCCCCTCCTCCCCCCATATACAGTCCCAGTCTCCTTGCCCAGATCATCCCCTGCTGTGTTCATTCTTTGTACGATCCATTGCTCCTCCCCTCTGCCTATTTCCTCTCCAAATGGTATGTAGTCTCAGTCTTTCCCTTCTCCTCAACATCTCATCTAAATTCAGCATCATCCTCACAAGGAAACTAGCTCCTCATCCATGTCCCTGATTTCTATCACCAGCTCCAAGTCCCAGTCTCCCCCCTCTACAGATTCTGGTTCCTATCTACTTGCCCAGCATGTCCCAAATCTCCCTCTCCAACTCCCAGTCAGTTCTCTCCCACAGTCCTAGTTTCCTTGACCCAATCTACTCCTTTCCACCCCGCAGCCCCCAAATCAGCTTTGTGTGTTCTCTGGGTTGGAATCAGAGGGCCTCTTCCTCCATTCTGCCTGGGTGCCAGATTAGGGGCCATTTAGAGCACAGGACAGACAGACTCCTTAATCTCAGGCTTGGTCTACACCTGTGGCAAAATTCGACAGCAGTTGACATCCTAAATTCTAATTAGCACAATGTCCCCACGATGCTGTGACGACAGGAAATGCCTTCCCGTCAACGCAACCTTAATCTTCTTGTGGGGATGGATTTATTGAGTTGACTTTCGGATCAATTGAGCAGGTCTCCAATGCCGCTCAATTGATCCTGAAGAATCGATCTGGCAGTGAGTGAAGACATACCCTCAGTTTCAATGCCAGCACCACCCTGTCCAGGAACCATCATCATAAGGAAAGTCCTTCTGAGCCCTGGGAGCCTTGGGCTGAAGCATGCGTCAGTTGTGCTTTGTAGGGATGGTGCACTGTAGAAGCCATGAGGGAACGGAGCATACACAGTCACTCTGGGAGGATGGTGCGTGTGCTGTCTGGTCAGCATTAGAAGCTGTGAGAGGCTCGAGTACGCTCAGTGAAGATGGAATTTTCAGAGATTTTAGCTGCTAAAATTCAGCATGTGTGAACAGCAGTTTTTCAAAAGCTTATAAATTGGTCAAGTGTTGGCAGATTTTTACAGGGATGGCAAAAGGCACATCCCTGACACAAAAGACATTTCCCTAACAAATTTTGAGCCCCTGGTTCCAGAATATGGGGGTGATAAAGCATTTCAAAGAAAAAGGTTGCCAGAGTGTGTGTTTATTTTCACATGGGCACAAAGTATTCTCCCTAGTTTCATTTTCAGATGGCTGATTCATTTTGGCTGAAATTCCAACACCCCACTCACACACCTCATGTAAAAAAACCCCAACAAACAGAACACACACACACACCAGCCTGAAACAGACACCTGTTATGGAAAATTTAAACCCACATGGTTCAAGTTTGCTAAAATTATAAGCAACTGAAAACGGGGTCTTAGCATTGGAAGAGTCAGGCACCCATATAGTGGTGCTACCTGCTCTGCCTATCATATACATTCTATGACTAGGTTTGCATACCAAAAGGTAAAGTATGATTTCAGTGGTCCTTGTGGAGAGCTTCTTGGTTACAAAGATAAATGCAGATAAGATAGTGTTGGCTCCATTAACAAGCAATTAGAGTTTTAGTGCATAGTCAATATGAATAACACATACAGTTGGTAGTCAGGTTAATCCACATCCTATCATGTGTTCTAATGGCTCTGTTGCAATCATTGTGATTTACACTATGAATGTATAGTAAGATTAATATAACAAAGGCCAATAAATCAAAATCAATTCATCTATTTGTTCTCAGCTCTGCAGAAGTCTTACATAGGGTGATCAGATGTCCCGATTTTAAAATCACACCTGCTATCTGGTCACCCTAGTCTTTCACCTCACAATGTCGGAAGGAAATTTCTCTACCCTTATGTAAATAGTATAATACATACAAAGCTATGTTAAAGTAATATAAATGGTCTTCCTTAACAAAAGTTCAGAGTCCCAACTGAAACACTTGACCTCCACCCATCTTGCTGCAAGTGAGCAAGCAGACATGAGGCGCGTACCTTCGAGTGGGTAAAATGGATGTTCAGCTCTGCCTTAGAATTTTCTTGCCTTGTGGTTTTGAGCCAGACACTTAACATAGATTTTTGTGGTTTACAGAGTTAGTGAGGGTGAATAGCTGGTTGGAGAAGGAAGAGATATGCTAACTTGAAGGATATAAATGCTTTACTTAATGAATAGGCACTGTCTGAGACCTAACTAACAAACCCTGCAGTATTTTATGGAAATCCCAGAGATCCATGTGGTAAATTGGTTTAGTTTAATTTGTACCTGGAATCAGTTCAGATTGTTATTTCACTCTGCTTTTTATCTTTGAATTCTAAACACAATTTGTCTACGTGTGGAGGTGGGAAGGGAATGGCAGAGAGAGGGGACGAGAACCTCCTGCCCTACGTTTTGTAGTAGGAAAGACAGCTTTGTGCCGTCATCTGAAGAGGCTGGCCCCCACAGCTGGAGAAAGGATATTGGACTAGATGGACCATTAGTCTGATAAGTCTTACGTATGCCTGAGGTTTTTCAGAAGCTGCAAAATAGAATGAAGGCATCTGTCCTCAGAGTAGAACATACAGTATGGAACTTAGCTCTCTGTAACTCAAACACTAGGCTTCTACCACTTTTCTGCTCAACTTCAGATTCCTTGAGAACACTAATCCTGTCAGCGAAGGCTTAATGGATGCCTAAATCTTATGTTAGGTCTCCACAATTTCTTTACAGTGCTCAAGGACAGCCATCACACACACACCCTGATGAAGGGTTTTTGAAAGCATAGGATACCAAGTCAATGCATCGCCATCTGAGCTGAAAGCACGAGAGCGAAGTGAACAGAATCCCCGTCTCATCCGCCCACAGCACAAAGCTCAACACCATTTTATAGAGCGTGCATAGGAATAACATCTCAACATTGGTTGTAATGATGCATATATGAAACAGGCAATACAGCAAACATAAGACTGCTGCACTTTATTGTATTTTATTACAGTACTTTCTGCTGTCCGCCAATAGATAAACCATGCAGTGAACTTTGGGGAACAATGAATTCTGTCTGTAATTATATTTTTAAGAGCCCTCCATTTCTTCAATTCACAATGATGGGAAATACTATAAGATCACCTTAGGATCTGCCTCAAAGATTGCTCTTTGAAGTACTTAATTCTCTGTGATAGGAACACGGTCTTGTCGTTAAAGCTCTGGACTGGGATGCAGGAGATCTGGGTTCAAAACTTGGCTCTGCAAAACTTCTTGCAACACCTTGGACAAGTCATTAAGTCTGTGCCTCAGTTTTGCCCACTAATAAAATGGAGATACTAGGCTTTCTGCCATCCTTGTATCCAACTGGCCAATTTAGATTGTAATTACTTCAAGGCAGAGATTTGCTTACAGTGTGTCTGTGCAGCACCAATACAATGGGCCCCAATTTCAGCTATGGCTTCTGGCACTATTGCAATACACATAGGGTGCTTTTTAAATAAGCACTTAAGGAAGTTGGGTGGCTAACTCCCTCAGCTACTTACGAAAATCCCAACAATAAACAATACTAACAATGACAGCAGTTGCACTCTGAAATATTACTGTTGAATAAATTTCACCTTCCACAGTGATTATATTTTCCCCCTTCTCCTAACTTCATTTAGCAAACATTTTCTGGCTACTTTTCTATTCCGTTCTGAGGAAGAATCATCTGAGATGATTGCCTACATGTCCCACTAGCTAGTGCTGTATGCAGCACACATCCTACAGTCATGAACCTCCTCTCCACGTCAAATACATCCTACAGAAGCTCTCTCAGGGAGCCAACCGTCCTGCTGCCCAATACTTCTTGGTCAAGAATATGCTCAGAAACGAACATCTACCCACAGAGGTGAAAAAGTGCAAAGGACACAGCACACAGGGAGGTTTGCTTCAAAATATTCTTCAGACACCCCCTATTGGTGAAGTGCTGACCAGGCATCAAAATTATTGTAGTGAAGATGGGGAAACTGAGGCCCAGAAGGCACCATAAGTTGCTCCAGGTGATAGAGGAAATCAGAGACAGAACCATGTTGACAACTCGGGTATCTTGGCTTTCAGCTGTATGATTTTTGGCTAAAAGTTTTTGTTTTTTCACCAAAACCTCCAAGTTTTTGGGAGGAACAAAAAATGTTTTCTGGCCAGTTGCATCCGTCCCATATTTCATAGATGCCAAGGCCATAAGTGACCATTGTAATTGTCTAGTCTGACCTGAATAACAGGCCACAGAACTTCTCCCAGAATAATTCCTAGAGCAGATCTTTTACAAAAATATCCAATCTTGATTTAAAATGGTTAGTAATGGAGAATCTACCACAGCCCTTATTAACTTGTTCCAATGTTAATTACTCTGTTAATAAATTACAACAATTTCCAGTCTGAATTTGTCTAGCTTCAACTTCCAGCCATTGGATCATGTTATACCTTTCTCTGATAGACTGAATAGCCCATTATTAAATATTTGTTCCCATTGTAAGTACTTAGATGAATCAAGTTATCCATTAACCTTCCCTTTGTAAAGCTTAATAGATTGAGTTCCTTGAGTCTGTCACTATAAAGCAGGTTTTCCAATTATTTAATCATTCTCTGGACTTGTCTCTGAATCTGCTCCAGTTTTTAATCTCCTTCTTGAATCGTTGACCCTAGAACTGGAGACAGTATTTCCACAGCAGTTGCACTGATGCCAAATGCAGAGGTAAAACAATCTCTCTACTTCTCCTGAGATTCCCATTTAAGCATCTGGGGATTGCATTAGCCCCTTTGGGCTCAGTGTCACATGTGGAGCTCATGTTTAGATTATCCTCCATGAAACCCAAATCTTTTTTCAGAGTTGCTGGTTCCCAGGACAATCCCCCATCCTGTACATATGGCCTACATTCTTTATTCCTAGATGTATACGTTTACATTTAGCCATGTTAAAACACTTTGTTAGCATGTACTGTTTACCAAGTGATCGTATTCACTCTGGACCTGTCCTCTTCATAATTTACCACTCCCCTAATTTTTGTGTCAGCTGCAAACTTTATCAGTGGTGAGTTTGTTTTATTTCCAGGTCATTAATAAAAATGTTAAATAGCATAAGGCCAAGAACCAACCCCTGCAGAACTCCACTGGAAACACACACTCTCAATGATCATTCCCAGTTTATGATTACATTTTGAAACATTTAGCCAGCTTCTAATCCATTTAACATGTATTATGTTAATTTTATATCTTCCTGTTTAAAACTAAGATAGTGTATATTACATCAACACTACTACTTTTATCAACCAAACTTGTAATCTCATTAAAAAAATCAAGTTAGTTTGATGGGTTTATGGTCAATAGATCCTATGTTGATTGGCATTAATTATATTACCCTCTTTTAATTCTTTATTAGAAGAGTCCCATATCAGCTGCTCCCATTGTCTTGCCCAGGATTGATGTCAGACGGAATTTAGCTTTAATTATCTGCATCATCCTAGTTAGCATTTTTAATATTGGCACAACACTAGCCTTCTTCCAGCTCTCTGGAAGTTCCCCAGTGTTCCAAGACTTCTTGAAAATCAACAGTGGTCCAATCAGCTCCTCAGACAGCTCTTTTAAAACTCTTGGATGCAAGTTAACTTGACTTGCTGATTTAAATATGTCTGACTTTAGTAGCTGCTGTTAAACATCCTCCTGTGGCACTGGTGGACTGGAAAGACTGTAATCATAGGATATGACTAAGTCATCTGTTTTTATTCCCAAATATACAACAGAAATAGTTACAGAACACTTCTGCCATTTCAACATTATTATTGATAATTCTATCATTTCCATCTAGGAATGCATCATCACTATTGTCAGGATTCATTTTGCTCCTAATATACTTAGAAAACTCTCTGCTGGTCATAGGTTTCTCCTTGTGCCCTTTTGCTTCCCATATCAATTTTCTACAGTTCTTAGCTTCTGATTTAAATGCATTACTATCAACTTCCCCTTTCTTTCATGTTATATAATATTTTTATAGCTACCTTCACTTTCCCTCTAAACCAGCTCAGTTTTTTAACCAACACAGCCTTCTTCCTTGGTTGTGGCTTTCAGGCATCTAGCAAAGTGTTCTTAAACAATGCCAAATCATCATTCACATTTTCCTGATTAATTTGTTTCCCCCCACTGATCTGGCTTCATAGACAGACCTAGGCCCACACTGTATTCTATATATAGATCCTGACTCTTTAGGGCTTGTCTACCTCCGGATACCCAGAGCCAGATGTTCAAAAAAGCTAGGCCACACTTGGACATATCTAATTTGTATATCCAACTGTGTGCCAAACAGGTGGGCACAATTGTGACAGTTACGCATACAAATTAGACACCTGAAACAGCAAAAGTAACTAATTAGACACTTGTATTTGCAGTTATGCATGTAAAATTATGCATTAGTGTGTATATTCAATGTGTACTCTCCACTTTCAACACATTATTTCTGCACACGAAGGATGTATTGTGGTACACAATTACTGTTGGAAGACCTCTGAAAATGTAGGCAAGTTCAAAGCATTAAAACAGCCTAAGTCAAACAGTGGATAAAACCAAATATAGGCAACTGCCATTGAAGTCAATATCACATTTCTATTACCACCATACTGGATTTTTGACCTGCAAATATAGAAAGCTTGCAAGTGTTCAGTCTCCCACCAGTTAAGAACATTAGCTCACAAGCCTTTCTCCAGCCATTATTGGTTTGCTATCCACTGCCCTCTAAGTGCATTTAAATTTTAAAAGTTTATCTGAGCTTTTTTATTTTCCCCCCCTCCTGTAAGAGCTGGGAAAGATGTTGATGTATTTGGATTCTGAAGCCTCATATTGGTCCCTTCTGCCTCTAGTTAAATGTTTTAAGAGAGCAGCTTTATTTATCTTGGCTTCAGGGAACTGGGATTTTAATTTATTTATTTGGAGTGGTGCTTTTCCCCAACGTTGATGCCATTAAGTATTGCCACCCTCTTCCTCTTTTCAGGAAAAGACTGACTTTTACTTAGAACGTGCACATCAAGAACATAGGGAAAGTTTCATTGGCCCTCACATCTTCACAGTGTGATCGAGGCTTCCAGACCTGTGGGGACCTAGTGAACAAACACCTCTTAGAGGAATGAGTTTTTCATGCCCCGTACTAATCAGGTATACAGTGGAGCTTATTTCATGGCATACATGGCCACATGACGCACATATATCAGGGTCATTTTCCAGCATAGCCAAAAGGTAAAATTCATCAAGCTTTCTGCTGTAAGTATGGGTCCTTCAAACTCCCCCTCAGTTATTAATTATAAAGCACTTCAATGCTCAACCACATACATTAAGCTATCTGAAGAGCAAGGAAAGATAGTATGATGTGTGATGGCTACCATGTAAAATGTTTAACATAATAGTCCATTCCCAATTCTCTGCTTAAGCTGCTTATTCGGTAGAAAACTATTTCTTTTTTAAAATATTACTAGGAGTCAATTCAAGGTTTAAGTCACAACTCAGAGTGTGCTTTTGAATGCACCACATTAATCAGGGCACCCAGTTTGTCTCCTCTTAGGTTGTCAGTGCTGGCATGTTCCCTGTTTTTGCCAGACATTAGCCATTCTGTTTTACTTTCCCAGTTCTTCCTCGTTCTTAAATTTGTCACACAATGATAGCATTCCTGACACCCCTCCCCAAGCCTTCCAAAATCATGAGTCAGGTCCCAAAATCTTGAAATTTGCTTAAAAATCCATGACAGTTTTTAAAATGAGCCATGGAGTTTTTCTTTGCTTTCTGTGTTTTCGGAGCCTTTAGGGATTCAGGTTTTCAAGCTCTTCACTGTAATCAGGACAGCTAAAAAGTTATTTGTTTGATTTAATGAAAGCTGAGATTCTTACAAAAGCTCTAAGTCCTGCAGTCATGTGAATGTGAGAAATACCAAACATCCCAAATGACACCTAACTGCAGTTTTTTCACACACTTTAACAAATACAAGGTTTGTTAAACTTCATTATTTGGGGGATAATTTCAATTTTTCACTAAAAAAATCCCTGTTTGCAGAATTCATTATATTCTGTTAGCAACTCCTAGGATTTTATCACGAGTCTCAATATTTGGTGTTTTTCTCAGAGCCACTGACCAGTTACATGAGAATTTCAACTTTAATTTTTATTTTTGGGGATGTTTCTAGCCCTCATGGTTGTGGAGAAAAGTTTGACCCAAGTGCATCCTAAACTCTCATAAAAACAGAGGGCAGAGAATAAGAACTTTAATTTTCTATATATATTTTTAAAGATACTCATGATTCGAATGTTTGGGATTAGCAATACCAACTCCTTCCCTCTGTCCTCCCTATCCTGAGGCCAAAAGTCCTCTTTTTGCAAGGGAACAGGGGCAGGTAGTCACTGCAGCTACCAGGGCATTGGAAGCATAGGCAGCAAATGGTGTCCTGTGAAGCGTACCATCGCCAGGCCATGTCTTCATCGCCACGGGAAACCAGCTGCAACAAGAGGGGAGAACTCAGATATACCCCTTTGACAACTTCTTCGGACCTTTCTCGGTTCCTCTGAGGTAGCAGAAGCAAGGTTAGGTGATAATTCCCTTGCAGCATTTAAATTCAATGCAGCATTGAACACTTGTCCCAGAGGGATTAGAACAATGGAACCTAATTGGAACAAGTAAAATGAGACAGCAGCTTCAATGAGGGGCAAACCCTAAAGCTCTTGCTCCCTGCTCATGGCCAAACTCATTGGTTTCAGTGGGTTATTGGCTCAAGTGAGGAATAAATAAAGGCCCACACATTTATTATTTTTAAAATATCATGATTTGGGGGAGAAGAGGAGACTTGTGATTTAAAACTTGGGGTTGACAATCCCCAGAACCTGCCAAATAGGCAGAAATGTATGAATTATTTCACAACCTTAACAACTAAAGCAGGTGCAACCACATCTGCTGTATATTCCACCTGCACGTAGAAGGGAACACTGTGATAAACAACTGAACCGAGAACTTTTATTGTGGACCTTTGACCATTTCACGAGGTTTATAGCAGAACATCCCTGCTTGAAACTGTAGAGTAACTGCTGCAAATCACAGCTCTCTTTGTCCAGATTAGGGAGTTTGCACCAGCATAGCTACTCTAATTTCAGCTATTCATTTCACTGACTTAACTGCTCCCATTGAAATCAATGAGTGTTACCAAACGCTAAGGCCATGTCTACACCACCACTTATGTCAACAAAACTTGTCACTCAGGAGTGTGAACCCTTCCTCTGCGACAGTTTTGCCAGAGTAAGCAACACTGTGCACAGCACTATGACAATAGGAGAGTTCCTCCCACCAACATAGCCCCCGCCACTCATTTTATTATGTCAATGGGAGAGATGTCTCCCATCAGCGTAGAGCAGATACACAAGCAATCTTAGAGCGGCGCAGCTGCATCAATCCAGCAGTGCTGCTGGGAGCCTGCTAGTGTAGACATGGGCCCAAGGGAGGTCTACGGGGCATGCTGAAATCTGCAGTGAGTCCCAGCACCTGGGCCTACAAACTCTGCTTTGTGCTACAGTACTAAAAATAGCTGTGTAGACTTTTGGGTACAGGCTGGCACTCAGGCTCTAAAACCCTGCACCCTGGGTCTGAGCTCGAATGTGTACACAGTGATTTTTAGAGCCATTGTGCAGGCCCGAGTCTATGGACCCAGGTTCTGGGACTCGCTGCTGTGGATTTGTGCTTGCTGTGTAGACAAACCTTAAGCGTTTTAGCAACTCTCTCCCTTAATATCCCCACCTTTTCAGCAGGAAAAGAGCACCCTTTTTCTCATTAAACAAAAATTAATTAAGTATCACTGAATGAAATTCATCTTGTAGGGCAGCAAAACCTTGCAGGAAATATGGATTTGTAAGGCTCAGGGCTGAATATAGATACACCAGCACCCACAGAATTTTTCCACAACCTGGTTTCATTCCAGTTTATATTTGTCCTGCATCCTCTCCCTTAAATCAATGCTAATTTTTACTGGACCTCCCTATTTAGCTGGGAATGAAGTAGGGCTGTAAGAAAGTGAAGGGACAACCTTTTCCCTTCCTCAAAAACTAAAGCCTGTTTATATATAAAGAAAAGTCCTAGGAAAGTTGCATTCCTTTCCACTGTGCGCAGGAACATTGCTACAGATCTAAAAAAAAAAAAAAAAAAGCATTTGTAGGATTCTTGTGAAGTTGTCTGAATGAAATATTGAAAGTGAGTCTAAAATGAACTCTGGTTATTTGAAAGGAACAGTGAATAAAGAAAATTAGCATTATTGTAGATGACAAAGGGGGGGCATACATTTTTCATGTCAGTGCTCGTTAAGAGTGTGATTAAATGGGAGCAGGCGAGATGAGAGGGACCATGTGTCATATTTCCACTCAAGACAGAGCAATATTAGATCGCTTCAAAATGGATTCCCCAGAACCTGTAGTTGGATGGTGGTAGGATGCTATTGCATTTAATACTCCATCAGCAGCTATCAGTTTGCTCTATTTGCATGGCATACTAAAGGTGCTGTCCTGTCTGCCTGGACCGCCACTGTCCCCTGCATCTCCACAAAAATTAACATTTTTAGAAAAGAACAAGGCCAGGAAAATTATGCTTGTGCAGCATGAAAAACAAACATCACACACCTGAAAAAGGCATATACCCACCAGCCTCTGCCTTTGCTTGTGTAATTAGATGTTTATATATGCATGGTTAGAATTGGCCATTTGTACAGCCAGTTACCGGATTCATATATACAGCTACAGCAACCATGAATGCAGATTAGGCCCAAAATTATGCAGCTGCATGCTAAAATCTTTGACAATATGTTTCTCTGTAACTAACTACCTGGCTGCAAACAACGTTCTGCAGACAATTGTATGATTGTTCACTTAGTAGCTGCATATGTTGAGCTTGTGCATCTTCAGCATACATCTGGCCCAGGTCATGGCGACAAGCTGAACTACTGACTTCTTCATGCTTTGTCACAAGATGATATCTCTGGTCACACCACAGAAGAACTCCATCACACTGACATGTTATTGTAGTTAGAATTCCCAGGACTAAGCATCTGTCCTAATGTAGCTACTGAAAGATATACAAGACACTGAGCTATTTTCATAAGTTAGGTCAGGAAGTGGGTTCTTGTGACCACTATGTGCACATTATAGTTTACAAAAGAAATTGGCGAGGATTCTTTACCAAGATCCTTTGTGTATCTTTGGCTGGCTTTAAAAAAAACAAAGCTGCCTCAATGATAGGTTCTTTGGTAAAATTTGTTTTTTCCTGAATACCAGAGGGTTCGGCTGGGTATTATTTCTCTTCTTAAATGGCTAAAACATAAGTTAAAGCTGCCTTTAGGCGGGCTCAGTGCACCCTGTGGCCTGGCTGGAATGTTTTCAACAAATAAGCAAAGTTTGCCCATTTGAAACAGGAAGATATGTTTTTCAGCTGACTTCACCAGTTCTTTGGCTTGGGGAGTCACATAGGCTACAGTAAGGTTTTTACATTCAGTGGAAACGAAGTTGACTAAATACCAAAAAATATTCCGTTCCCACAACTCCTGTGCCAACTCCACAAGAAACCTGCATAAAAAGCAGAGTTTGGGAAAACAGCAGGCAAAAATTTAGAGACTCTTTGAATATGAATTTCAGTTTAACTGCATTCAAAACCCTTTTACCGTGGGTTTGCGCAGTTGAGCATTAACACCACAAATATCACAGAGTAGTGCTTTGATTGTTGCCAACATTTAATTTCTGGTTTTTGATTGTACTATCTGAAAAATCAGGAACACTGGTGGGATGAGTTAAATCCATTGTCCAACAAAAGGTCAGAAACAGTGTGGCTGAACTTTTCAGTGTCTTGTAGACACATGCTGGTCAGAATTTGCACCCGAATCCCTGTGGCATTGGGCACTACAGGTGGGTCATGAAGGGACTTTGGCATTGCAATGCTGAGCATCCAGGTGTCTAAAAAATTAGGCACCATGAAAAAAATCACAGGAGCAACACAGTGATCCACAAAGCCTGACTGAGGCACCTAGGCTATCGATATGATGAATGGAAAGAAATAGGCACCTTCGAATGCAGTTCACAGCATGCAAAGCGGGGAGCTGCTTAAACTACCCAATGGGACATGCCAACCAGAAGGATTTGTGCTAAGCCCCACCCCTCTCTCAGAAATAGACACCTACATCCAGGCTGCAGGGAAGTGCCTCGCTCTGCTTGTGATCCACAAACCAGGAGGGAAGTAGGCATTTTGCCACCTAAGTCTCATGCAGGACCTGAAACAAAATGATGGTGGGGGGAGAGGAAGAGAAAGCCTCCCGTTTAATCTTTAGCCTAGTGGATGGGATACTCCCCCAAGTGTGGGGCACCCCAGGTTCAAATTCCCCCACCTGCAAAGAGGGAGAAGGGATTTGAACAGGGATCAGACACCTCAGGGGAATGCCTGAACCACTTGACTGTGGAGTCAGTAAAATTCTTTCACTGGCCCAATTAATACTATTCAATTGTTTAATTAAAGCAGAACAACTTTGATAGGAGAGATTGAGGGAGCCCCACATCAGAATACTCCATAGCCCCTGGCTGTTCTGTGTGAACTCCCCTAAGGGGCCCGATCTGGTAGATGTGCTCAGAGGCCTCCAAAGTGGGCCCTGGCACATAACTTAGCTGACTGAGCACATACCTTTCCTGGTTTGCCAATTGCTCTGGGGCTTAGGCAGGAGAAAGGCAGAGAGGAATCTACCCTGAGGCTGCCATGTGTCTGCTCACTGGGTGCCCAGAGAGAGGCTGCTGTGCACATACCCAGAGGGGGAAAAAACCCAAACAAACTTAGGCTCCAGCTGAAATTGGGCACCTACAGGGTTAGGTGGCAGCCAAGCAGGAATTTTGCGGATTGAAGACCCGCCTAAGAATTTTTGTGGATCCCCTCCTACATGCCTGAAAGGCAGGAACGCACAACGGCATGCATACACTTTGGAAATCTGGCCCCAGGTGTATCATGATACTAGGACAGGTGTTTTGGGTATGGCTAATCCATGAAGGACCTGCAGTACCGAGCTGAAACCAAGTAACTAGCTTCATTCTGACCTCCTGTGTTCATATGACTAATGGGAGCTCAGGGACCGGTTTAATGTTTAATTCCATTTAAAAATTACTGCTGCTGCTTGAAACCGTACGTCTGTATATTCCTGAGTAGAGAAGCAATAAGAGTCTAGCGTAACAGCATAGCCCCATCCCTTTAGTCTGAGCTACTGCCGCTTGTCCACAACGTGGAATGTTTTCTGAATGGCTTTTGTCATGGCTTCTAAAGATGAAAATACTTGGCTACAACTCAGTTGAAGCTGGTTGGGCACTAGCTTAACTTTTCAAAGCAGCTTTAGTCTTTCCTTAGCAGACTGGGATCCTGGTCCCATTGAGATCAATGAGAATTTTGCCAGAGACCTCACCCTTGACCAACCCCTCCCCCCAAACAATCTTAAAAAAATAATACTTTCAATCCTGTAACTTACATCAGAGAGAGAAAGAAAAAGAGGCGAGAGGAAGGTATAAGAACACATTTGCATTTCATAGCTGAAGCAAATACCCACCAGAGACGGTCACACGGTGCTTTGATAGAATACCAGTAATTTAAAAAACCACTCCCAATCTTTATAACTGGATTAATACACTGACCTCCTTCAACTCTATGTACAAGTCTTCTCTGTCTCACAGAACGCAGCCCTCTATCAGGGGACTAAGACTCTGACCAAGACTCTGTCTGACCTTGGGCCTGTCACTTAACCAGCCAGTTTCTCAGTCAGTGCAGCTGCAAATCAAGTAAAATAATATTGACCTACCTCACACTGATGTCTGCAGCACATTTTGCAATCCTTGACTGAAAGGCAGAATATTTCTGACAGGGCAGCTAATCTCATCCATCCTCATCAGGGATTCCTTTGTTTCCCTCACCGCTGCAGTCTTCAGTTGGTGTTACATAGCCTATTTGGGTTCAGGCAATTTGTGTACTGGTGATTTGACCTTCTAGCCAAAACAAGCATGCTCTCCATCCAAAGTAACAATCAGCCCAAACAAGACAGATATTTTGCCCCCTTCAGGCTGAACGGTTCAACAGTTATTTCCCCAAGGTCCACACAAGTCTTTCATCTTGTAGGGGAGTGATAGCAGTCTGTCCCCGGCTCTTTCTAGAAGACACAGCCTAGAGCGCCTAAGCAAGTACAAGCACTGGTTTGCACCATTATAGTGTATCATTACATGTAGCCTCAGGCTTTTTCTTTCACTGACTTCTGTAGCTAGCCTGCCTAGCCCCCTCTCAGGCCTGCCCCCAAGCATCTTCCTTAGGACTCCAATAACTTCATTCCCCCTCCCTAACACACACACTTACACTACTGACTCGCAACTCTTTTATAGCCTAAACCCTTACTCCCAGCAGGCCTTGCTGTAGCTACAATCACATGATCCCACAGGGAAACTACAAATCCCAGAATACTTGTCTTTAAAGGGCTAGCACATGGATCATGGGTGGGCTGGATCTTTTGGCAGTGTTTTTCTGATTCCTGCCTGTGTGAAAGCATAAAACCTAAGCTCCTAGCAAACAGTTTAGTGGTTTGGGGTTATTTCAATAGAAAGTAGATACCAAATTAGCTGAACAGCTTGGACAACACTTAATAAGTTTAAATAATGAGGAGTTTAATAAGCCAGGAGGAGACACTAGAGCAGGTGATAATCAGCAGAGCAAGACAGTTCTTGAGAATGGGAGACTGAGACAGAGGACATTTGAATAATTGGGAACATATTTCTTGCCTTTGTTCATTGTTTAAATTCACCACACAGAGACCCTACGGAGGAGGGGTAGTCTCTCTGTTGTAATGTTGTTGGCATTGCGTTGGAAAATGCTCTGAAGTTGCTGCTTCCTTTAAATTAATATATTCCGAGCCAAGTGCTGCTCTCAATAGCAATAGTATAGCATATTGCCAACCCTATGTTTTTAAAAATCACGAGTCAGGCCCCCAAAATCACCAGACGGGCTTAAAAATCATGGGATTTTACAAATAAAAACATCTGAGGTTCTTTTATTTGCTTTGTGTGTTTTGACCCTTTAAGCTTCACATTTTCAAGTCCTCTATGCAATAATGAAGGCTAGAAGCTGACTTTTTGTTTTAAATGAAAGCTATTATTGTGTCATATCACGATTCCAGCAGCTGGGGCTTTTTTTGGGAAAAAAAAAAAAGCCAAACATCATGATGCTCACAATAAAATCATGAGAGTTGGCAACACTATAAATCCAGAGAAATTCTGTTGATTAAATTGGAACTACTCTTGAATTATACACCCAGAAACCTGAGAACAGAGCAGCACTTACTTCTCTGTTTCTGTCTCTAAAATATGCTGGAATGGCATCAGGGAAAAGACAAAGGCAGAACATATTAATATTGTTTAAGGTCAAGATTTTTAAACTGAGATACTCAAAGTCGGGTTCCTAAATCCATATGTACAAACCTAAATAGGGGCAGTCTTATTTAGCACATGTTGACTGTGTTTTGGCCAGAATATTACTTCCTCATAGCATAATATGTCATATCAGGTGACTTTCGTAATTGCTTAAAATGTCTCTAAACTGACATTTCAGAGACTGAAAATACAGCCATAGAAAGACAACAACTTGTCAGAGTATCGGCTGAAACTGGATGTTTCCTGTCATTTATTAAAAAATTGAAGGACTTCTGGAACACCAGCAAGCTATGCATGACTAAGTAGGTAGGAATGAGATAGTCTAACAGATGTACTGAGCCACATTGACTGGAATCTGGTTATCCAATACATATCATCTATCTTCTTATATGGCCTCCACCACCATGGCATTGGAGAACCTCCCAAGTACATAAAAATACAAACAACAACAAAGTCTTCCAGTCACCCTTTCCAGCCTGTAGGAGAAAGAGCTTGATTAATTCAGAGGCTTTTTGTTTATTGACGTGTGTGTGTGTGTGCGTGCGTGCGTGCGTGCATGTGTGCACATGTGCAAAGAAACTGAGGGAAGGTGAATGTGAAGAAACGTGTTGCACTGTGTGTTATGAAGGGGCCAGTCAGTGGTCATCCTTTCGTCATGCAGGATGGAGTTGCATGGGTTAGGTTCAGCTTCTGCAACCATTGTCTCCAGTGCTCTTGAACCTCCTCCAGTTGGCAAATAGTTTCATGTGCCAGAGGAAAGTAATTGCTATTGAAAGTCTTGGTCATGAAGGGGAGATGATCTCTCAGGCAACAGCCAAATTACCTTCACTTTCCCCTTCCTTTCCCCTGTCTGTTCCCATTGGGCCCTCTAGGCCAGGGCTGTGAATACAGCCATTTCTGACTGTACACCATGCAGAGAAGCCCGCACTCTCCCTGACAAGGTAATTCTGCAATGGTATGGAGGGGCTACAGTGTGAGGCACAATCCGTCCTGTTGTGGTTTTCTAATTTGTTTGTATCTAACTTGTAAGTGACGTTCCCTTAGTAATAAAACAAAGAATTAAATAACCAGACCATGACTCACATGAGAGTCCTATCTGGGTTTCCATGGCAATTGCTTGGTTTTATTGACAATCAGATGTTTTGGTGATTTACAGCCATATTTAAAAAAAATGTGGTCTACAAGCAACTTCCTTTGGGAATACATGCGTCAGATGAAATATCTGACTGCATTCTGTGTGCAGTTCAGTGTGTACGATTATTGACTTTCAGCTCAGTGACTATCAGATTTTCCATTGAACAAGGCATGGAATGATTGCTCAGGTGATTGGTGTCCTATTTAAATTGATGGGGATTAAGAGGAGTTACTGGCTGATGTGCTATGATATAAATTGCTCATCTTGGTCTAGTGTCCACATCACTCAAAATATAAACATGGCCTACTACCAATTTCACCCCCCTTAAGAACCTCTGCAAGAAGATTAAAGACAGAATGAGTCCGTGGAGACTGAATAACAGGGTCACCACTAATCCTCATAACTTTAGGTCAGAGTCAAGGACCGGTGACAAAACCTAGGACCTGTAATTAAATTGGATGAATCTATAATTTCTCCAAAATCAAGTTATGTTACACATCCCCACAAACAAAATTGTGGCAGAAGAAACAAAACTTGTTTGTGGGGATGTGTAATGCAGTTTGATTTGGGGGTAATTGTAGGTTCACCCAATTTAGCCCCTCCCCTCCTTTTTATAGCTTCTCTTTAAAACAAACAAATGTAAATTAAAGATGCCGGACTGGCACCATTGGAGCACTGGTGTTCATTTAGCTACAGAACTGCAATGCAAGCTTGTCACTGCTGCTTGTCACTGATCCTTGACCCTTACCTAAAATGATCACAATTAGCGATGACAGTGTTATTCAGTCTCCACAGTCCCATTCGGTCTTTGGTCTTCTTCCCGAGGTTTCTAAGGGGTGTGAAAGTGGTAGACCAAGATAAACAATTTATATTACACAGGACATCAGATAGTAAGTCTTCTCAATGCCCATCAGTTTAAATATTTAAGTTTAGTACTAATATAGGCACGAGGATGAATGGGTACAAACTGGATATTAGGAAATTCAGACTTGAAATTAGACGAAGGTTTCTAACCATTAGGGGAGTGAAGTTCTGGAACAGCCTTCCGAGGGAAGTAGTGGGGGCAAATGACTTATCTGGCTTTAAGACTAAGCTTGATAAGTATATGGAGGGGATGTTATGATGGGATAGTTTAATTTGAGCAATTGATTTTGGATTATCGGCAGATAAGTCTGCTCAATGGTCTGTGGGAATGTTAGATGGGATGGGAACTGAGTTACTGCAGAGAATTCTCTTTTGGGTGCTGGCTGGTGAGTCTTGCCCACATGCTCAGGGTTTAGCTGATCGCCATATTTGGGGTCGGGAAGGAATTTTCTTCCGGGGCAGATTGGCAGGGGCTCCGGAGGTTTTTCGCCTTCCTCTGCAGCATGGGGCATGCGTCGCTTGCTGGTGTATTCCCTGCAGCTTGAGGTCTTCAAATCTCACTTTTGAGGATTTCAATAACTCAGTCATGGGTTCGGGGTTGTTATAAATGTGTATGGGTAGGGTTTTGTGGCCTGCCTTGTGCAGGAGGTCAGACTAGATGATCATGTTGGTCCCTTCTGACCTATGAGTCTATGTTTCTATGTAAATAGGTCACCAGTGATCAGGGTACTGGCCTAGGACTTGGGAGACCTGCATTCAAGTTGACTTCTTGCATCCCTGTAATCTGTTTTTTCTTAGGTTTTTTTATTCTTTAGTAGCTATCCCTTTTTCCATGACAACAATGTGGAGTCCATCATCGTGTTTGTTTGCAGCATTTTCTAACACTTAGCAATGTCTTTTTCCATTTTCATGCTGAGAATCGCTGCCATAAGCACACTTTTTCGTGCTGTGAATCACCTGGTATTTCTGTATGTTTAGGGCTATTCATTTATTGAGATCTTGTGCTACTTAAATAAACACATTTATTTTAGTCCCATAAAATAAAATAGTAATTCAAAAGGCAATTCAAATAGGCAGATATCAGGATTATAATTTTTGCTTTTTCAATCTATCCTATTGTAGCTTTAAACAAAAGAAAAGATCACCAGAAGAAGAGATTTTCTATAGAGACAGGCTATGCTATTAATAAAATTACGAGATGGTTTCAGCACATGAAAAGAATGAGAAATTACATCTATTTTTGTCTCCCTTGAATATTACATATTACTTTATTGTCAAGGGAATGGAGTCAGCTTTCAGGATTGTAAGTAATATTGAGTTGTTTGGGAGAATTCTTTCTTTCTTTCTTGTGTGAAGTACAATAAGCAAGGTACCGTACACAAAACTATATGAAATTACCTAAAATAAATGTTGTTTTCAAACAGTCTGGACATACGTCAGTTCCTCTCTTGTGTTTGGATTAAGCGCCGTTGAGTTGTGACAGATTTATATAGATCACATGGGAGGCTTGATGTTGGTTAGGTGGCGTTTTGGTTATCCAGTGCAGTCAATTGGAAACACTGGACCAAATTTTGACATCAGTTACAAAAGTGAAATCCCAATAGATTTCTTCATTATATGTCAATAACAGAGAACAGAGCAGAATTTGGCCAGCTGTCTTTCCCTTGAACCATGGGTTCTTGATCTTACTCAATCTAATATCTAAATGCACTCTGCTGAGGAAAAAAACCAAGATGCCTCAAGCTTCCCTGGATTTTCCAAATAAACTTTATTATCCTCTTATGTAAAACACTAAGAGGATCTTCCAAGTAGCAAAGAGCCTTACATGCTGCTTCACTCAAAAGCAGCAATGTAAAACATGGTTTGTTCTGTGGTCAAACATTTCAGTCATTTATTGCAAGGAATGGCCAACGTCAAAGCAACATATGGTATTTTTAACTCTGCTTCATTACCCAATGTGGTAAACCAGTTCTGAGCACTTGTAACATATAAATGCTTTCTGTAAAGAAAGGGCTTTTCTGCATAGTTTAAATAAAGTCAGGCTTTCAGGGTCCAGAGGATCAGTGCTGAGCAGACAGAAGGCTGTGTGTAGGAGTTGGGTTTTCGGATCTGCAAGTGTAGTGAAGTATGGGAGGCAGTAAAGATTGTAATAGGAGTGAGAATGTGTATACCTACATAGGAGAAGAAAGATGGACTTGGGAGGCTCTGGGTTTTCTGCTTTACTACAGAGCGTGTGAGAGAGGCAGGTAAGCTTGAGATGACAAGAAAAATCTAGTTTCCTTAAAATGTGATTGATTAGAGAACAATTTGAGGCATGGCAATGCATGCCTGCCTATAGGTGTAGCCTCTTGGTTATGTCTCACCACATTGTTTTATTCTTATATTTGCCTTAGGTATACATTTGACCCGTCTGTGAACTCAGCTTCTCTCACATGCTTGACTAAGTTGACCTTGTTTTTATTCCTACCATTGCTGCATGAAACCCTTGACCTGGGTTCCGTTTAGTCTAGACTTAAACTGAAATGCTAGGGGCTTGGCTTATATTGAATAAAGTCAGGACACTGAGAGCAAAGGATGGAACTCTGCCCTAAACCACATACTATACTGCAGACAGCTCCAAACAGCAGGTGATTGCACACCTCAGTTATGCTGCAATAACAAATCACAGGGGCTGAGTTAGAGACAGCATTTAAACCTCAACTTGAAATACCATCTATTAACCTCAAGCACAGTCTTGCACAGCCCTAAAGGCTGCGTGATTTGAGGTCACTCAGTACCTCATAAGGTCAGGCCCAAAAGGTGCCTAAGACAATGAAGCGCATATGACATGATACGTAAAATCACTACAGTTCTGAAGTCTCTACAAATGCCTAGAGACAGTGGAGTAAAGCTAAGGACACAGTGACAGTGTGAATATTGAGTATCTTTGCAAGTAATCAATTGTTATCTGTCCAATATTATCATTTTAGTAGCACCCTCTCCTCGTTCTCATTTCAGGGTACTGGAACTGAGTAGCTCCTTACTGTTTTATGCAGTATGCACATCATGGGGGGAGGGGGCCAGTAGCTTTTTTTGTACGTACAGAACATTCACGGTGTTCCTCATGAGAAAGTATCTATTATGGTTATGGATATTGTGGGGTCTTTTGTTTCCAGCTTTAATGACTCATGCACAGAGCGAGAGCACAGCTAAGATCTGACAATCGAAAGGAAAATGAGAGCGAGAGAAGCAGGGGGCGGGCAAGGGAGGAGGAGGAGCTGGTTTTCTGCTTCACCATCTCTTTAAAGAACTTAAAACCACATCCTTTGGGTCAGACATGCTCAAAGTATTCCACACCCATTCCCCCCACCCCAGCCTTTACTTGGAACGCTAAGACTTCTCAATGGAGTCATGGTAGGACTGAAATGGACAAGAATCTACTTGTCTTCACACCTGTGTGATAAAACACCTTCTTATTGGGATAGAAATTCAATGTGTGTTCTCTGGCTGCTTAAACTAAGTTTTGTCAGAGTTCTAGTGATCTCTTTGTCACTCCAAGAAAAACCCTAATAGAAGACAAAAACTTAAACAACCCCAAATATTCCTGCTGATGAAAGTGAAATGCCATAGACATTTTTTTTTAAGATGTTTCCTTCTCCAAACCTGACCTTTTAGATGAAAACCCTGAGCTGTTTGGAATGAAAGAACACCTTTGAGTTTCTTCTCGCCTAACAGACACACACACAGCTCTCACTAATGTTAATGGAAATTATATGTGCATGGAAAAGATATATAAAACCCTTCTCTTGACGTAGTATTAATGGTGAAAGGACATATCAGTTTGGGTTTTTTTTTCATCTTTCAATCCTTTTGAACAGCCACTATCACCGGCAAACACCTAGAACAGAACCTTCAGTACGACTGTAGCTCCCTGAATTTTACGTTATTGTATTATAGAGCCACAACTCTGGCTCTGAGACAGTCTTAACAGCTGAGCCATAATAGACAGGACAGGATTTTAATGGGTAATAGAACTCCAAAACCCCATAATGTCTGTATGTATTGTTTCTGATACAAAAAGGGCCCAGTTCTACCCAATGCTTTATACTGTTCCACCATCACAAAGCTGCCCTAAAGCTGCTGGAGATTTACCCCAGCAACTAGGAATTCTGGGTGGCACAGAGTTACCCTAGCATCTCCTACTCCACCCATAGGGCGATCGGTAGGTCCTGGAGTGGCCCATGAGGGCACTAGGCAGCTGGTGTAAATTACAGCACCCTCCAGGTTGCTCCAGCTCAGACCAGGAGACTGGACTGCCACTAGAACAGCCCCTAAGCTGCAGCTCAGGATCTGGGCCTGAAAACACAGATCTGATCCTTCTTGTTGTCAAATATTGGTGTAAATCAGAAGTGGAGCTACACTATTATAAAACTGATGAGAGAGGAGAATCAGGCCCAATCGCTTTTTTGCGTGTGGCTAAATTACCTATGTGTATTGACCAGAATCTAAAGAAAGGCCCATTTTAATGTTATTGCTTGAGTCAATATAATACAGCTATTGTGTTCCATGCAGGCCCACCCTGCATGGCATAACTATAAAAAACTGATCGGTTAAATGTGTGTGGATGTGCTCAGTACATGAGCTAACAGAAGAAAGCATTGTGTGCACTCACTGGGGAAATTAACATTAGAATACCTTTTATGAGCTGGAATTATGGAAGCAGTGGGGCTTCTGTTAGTGGTGGCGGAGAACCTCCTAGATTGCCTCCAGAGAGTCTCACAGATGGAGCTGCCGTTTGTTTCTCCTCAGTGATTCTGTGCTGAATGTTGACTTGCGCTCTCAGTGCTGCTGATTCTGTTAGCAGCCAGACATGATTGGGAGAAAGCATGTTAGGCCTCTGTAGCAAGAGATTACCTGTAAAAGTAAAACCAGCTCCATAAAAGTACCTGACCGGATTACCACCTCAATAGAGCATGTAGCTGCTGTATTTAGAGAAGTGTTTTGTTTGGCACTTTTTTTTTTTTTGCTTTCCTGCTGAATTCTTTTCTTTTTGTTAAATTGTGTTGCTTTTTGTCTGGAAATATTTGAGCGGTGCGTTGTTGCTTCCCTTTTGATTTTCAGTTGTAATCCTAGTTTAATTAACCTTTACAATTGCTGGTAATTAGCAGGCATTGGGAATATAAAGGAAGACATTTCTCAGCATTAATAATTTCCATTTTAATTCAGTTCAGGAAATGCTATACATACTTTGAATACTTTTATTTGCTATCTCCTTTTACCTTTGGGAACCTTGTGCATTAGTGCCCAGTTAGTCTAATCAAATGACTGTCTGCCCACTCAGCTGCGGGGTTTCCCAGATACTGTATAACAGGTATATGTGAATTTTTGCAAGTGCACCTATTCACTGCACTATCCTTTGAAGATCCAGTCCCAATAGTTTTTTGGGAAAACGGAGTGTCTAGCTAGAAATAACATAAACAAACTTTTCAAACACTTTAGGTACACAATTGTATGTGCAAAATGCTTTTGCAATTTTCTTTGAAATTTCCAGTGTAAATGCTGTGATTAAATGCACACATTTTTCATGCAAGTTGTTCATGTTTTATATTTGCAATCATAATAATTGTCTGTGGAAATTAAGTACACAATTGGGCATGCGTTTTGCACTTAAGATATTGGATAAGCTCCTACAATACTAAAATTTCCACTATTTTGGAGGGCTGCACAACCAAACTTCAAACAATAATTCATATGTGAAAAGATGTCTAAAAATGATATAATAATTGATACTTTACAATTGTATAACCTCTTTTCCCCAAAGATTTCAAAATGCTGTACACACATCAGTAATTTAAACTTTACAGCACCCCTGTGATGTAGGCTAAATATTATCAGCAATTCAAACTGAGGACATAACCCTCCTATAAGTTCAAGTTATTAAATATCAGAGTAAATCGATGACAGCCCAGAGATAAAATATGGGTGTCCTGACTCCTTGATGAAATCATTTGACAATATTTTCTCCCCCTCCCTTTAACTCCGCACCTCAGGATTAGACCCCACAGGTCCCAAACCTCCCAAACCAAAAATTCAGAAGACCTCTATAAACAGGCTCTGTTTATTTGAAGGAAAATCTATTTTCATGTGCAAAAGCTTGTGTTAGCACATGCAGTTCATGCAACTGTGCACACAAACAGACAGCTGGTTGCACTGTTACCCATTTTGCATTATCGATATGGAAATTTGCCAAAACAAATAGATGCACTACAAAATAATATACGGATCTTATTGGAGCCCAGATGAATATTTGGCTTTTTAGTAGAATATATATATGGAGAGAGAGAGAGAGAACATTTATTTATATGTGTGTTTGTATTCCAATCTTACACATTTAAAATGATTAATAAAGTAATTTTGAAAAGGGATAAATTAAAAATTTAATTTAATTCCCTGCTTGAGGTTTCAACTTATAGTAATTTTTAAATCAATGGTTCATTTAAAGATCTTTAAAAATATGCTTATGTCAGGATAAGCTTAACATATAGAAGTAGCAGAGGACACTGGGACAAGAGCATATCAATTTCTATGAAATTTTAATGAGTGTATACAGCTGAATGAGGGGGTTTTAAAAATTGAATTTGGATGCAATGCTTTGTAGCACCAGGCTAATAAATTAATAATACCTCATTCCCAGTGGTCTGTCTGCTTGGCTCAGGGCCCATTCAGTGGAAATTAATGTTTCTATTACTTGTAATCATCATTAGAGGGAAATACCTGCATTGCAATATGACTTCTCAGGCATCTGTCTGTTTTTAGTGGGTATGCAAAATAGCTTGCCAGGACATACACAGCTGACTTTCTATTTACAAGATGCTGTAAGGATACCTCTAGTGTTTTGGAAGCGAGGGTTCATTGCTTGAGGCATATGAATCTGCACTATTCAACCTAAGCTGGGAGTGGGGTTGGAGTGGAATGATTTTAATATGGACTCCCCTGCCCTCCACCAGAGTTCGACCTTTGAAATAGATTTGACTTCAACAAAATTAACAAATAGAGTAATTTGTTTTATGGGATTATCATTTAAAGCACATTATTATTTAATACGCAGCCTTTCATGTTGTCCATTACTCCGTTTGAATCCTGAAATGGAACACGAAATGCGCTGCTATGCTTTGTTTTAAAACACTGAAAGGCCCCTGCATAAAATCCTATATGTCTGGTTGGCTTTATCAAAGTATATGGTTTCTTCCATATTTCCTTTTGATGTGCAGCTTCCTTAAGGCTTTTGAAAATAATTATACCTCTTCAAAGTCCTTTGAAAAAAAATCAACTGTGAGGTCCACACGAAATGGTCTGTTTTCATGAGCATGCACCATCCACTGTGCCTGTCTCTTTGTTTGTGATGGAAGGAGATCACAATTTATTTTCATGTTTGTCTCTTCTCCCCTGGTTTGCGTAATGCCACTGAGGATTGCATGTATTTATTCCTGTGTCTGTATTTGCTCCCAAATCAACGCACAAATGGCATTCTCATTGCTGTCATTATATTATTATTATAATTGCTCATTGTTTCTTAAGTGATGACAGAGTGCTGGGATCGGTGCAAAAACATAAACGAAGACATTGTCCCTGCTCCATGGATAGTCTTAATTGGCACACAAGGACAATCAGAGAAAATGCTCAGAATGCGCTCGATGATTTAATCTAAGGATCTATTTATGGTGGTTCTAAAAGATCTATCACCGGGCTTTCTGCAATTATTTTTTTAATGTGTATGTAACAGAACTTCTGACATATCTTGTCTCCTATGTCAGTGTCAGCTCGGATTACACTCATCTAGTACAGCCACCCTCTACCTAGTTACCTCTGAGCGTGCGGCCGTGTCTGAGTGTCGCGGCAGTGTCTTGCAACACTGAAGTTAATGGGAGTTTTGCCATCGACTTAAATGGAAGAAAGATTGAGCCCTGAATACCTTCTTCCTGAGATATGCTTTTGCTTAGCCCTGGGGTTAGATTTTATTTTACTACAGCTGTAAGCTATTTGGGGGCAACACACATATTTTTCTTATACATTTGTTCAATGCCGAGCACAGTGGGGTTGAGCCCCCCAGCACTATTGTAACACAAACACCACATCACGGTAACAACCACAGTTTGAGGTCTAGCACTGTTTACTGATACCTGGCAGCTCCTAGTTCCTAGCACTGGCCTTTCACACCCCAGAGGAGCAAGGGGTGCAGACACACTGAGGCCAAATTCTGCTGTCAAGTCTGGGGGCCCTATTATGCTGCTTCAAAGCAGTCTGGGAAAAAAATCAACTGTGAGATACCACATCGTGGTTTGTTTTCATGGGTTTCTCTCTGTTTCTGATGAAGGACAATCAAAATTTACTTCCAGGCTTATCGTCTATGCTCCTTTGGTAGAAACATCACTGATGATTACATACGTTTATTACCATCTCTCTGTAATGTATGTAACTGAGAGCAGAATTTGGCCGAGAGTGTTCATGTCCCAGCTGGGGTCAACAGAGCTTTTCGCACTGCTCTTAGCAACCCCCATTGGGAAGTGCAGGACTGGCACGGAGTGGTTGGAAGGGCATCTCAGTTACCCTCACTTACCCTAGAGGATGGTAGGGAGGATTTAAGACCTCAGTGGTGGTAACAAGCTGAAGCATGGATAAACTGAAGGATCTTCTTGGCTTTGTCGAAGAAGCAGAGGACCCTGGGCAGGAAGAAAATGAGACAAGGTTACAATTCCCATCTAAGAAAGCCTCAAACAAATGCAAACAAGGACTGGTCAATGTTACAAAAACCCACTGTACTGGAGTTGCTCTAGTACAGCCTCATCAGGAGAAGCTGAGTATTGCCGGTCCCGCACCATTACAGCCAATGGACTCTGTGCACTGCGTGCCAGCCACCTACACATTTGGAGCCCTCACAAAAGCAGAGCACTCATCCTTAGTCTATTTCACTTAGTGGACAGGAAAGAAGATGATGTTTGTGGCAGGGAGGAAAGAGCTCCCCGGAGGCACTTTGCTTTGTTGCTGTATTTAACAACCCTTCCATAAATTCACCTCTTGGTTGTGCAGCAAAACTGAAGTTTGTTTATGCTCATTCCAAGCAGCTATGAAAACTATTTAAAATTATACACAGAGGAGATGGGACTGAAGGCTTGTATTAGTTAGACACCCTCTCCCCTCCTTGGAGTTTCATGCGATATACGTACAGTAGCGACGTTGGTGGCTCTTCAAAACTCACCAGTTGCTTTACATAACAGAGTATTTGCAGTTATAACCACCTCAGCATCTGCAGTATTCAAGGTATTTCCCATTGCAAGCACAGGGGAATACAAGGGAATGTCACAGATACTTGGGACTGTTTATTAAAGGTAAAACTGGCACCTTTTTATGGTCATGACTTATGGTGGACTTTTATCATACACATCAGGTTATAATACGGACAACATAAATGTAACCACTTGATAGTAAACGTCACAGCTACTGTTTGTACTTGATCACAAACTTCTGCAGAATAAAGGGCATTGGTTTGCTGCTCCACGTGGACAAGTCTTTGGTCACCTTTGAAAATGGGACTTTGGTGCCTAAGTTGCTCTGGTGCTTTTGAAAATGTTATACTCAGGCATCTCTCTTTCTGTCTCAAGATTCCAGTAGCAGTACGTTTCACTCAGGTCAGGGCACTTATAGTTTAGTCTTTAAATTCTGCTGAGTAAGACTTTCGCATTTATTGCTAGTGTAGACTCCCTCTCCCACTCTCCATTCTACAAAATCAATAATAATTAATACATGGCATTACATTGGCTTGTAAATAAAGTGCTAAATGGCAACCTACTTCATCACCCTGTGTTGTTAAATAATTCACTTTGTACCTACCTTTGTTTCCAGTTAGATGATCTGGAATGACAAAATTCAGAAGCTAATAATATTTTAGCTAACTGAACCATGGGAAGTCCTAAGGCGTCGTTAATTGCATTCTGAAAGACCCTTTTCAGTAGACTTGCTACATGCTATGATGCTTTTTAGTAGACTTGTTACATGCTATTCTCATGTGGCCTTAAAATTGTGCTAGGCTTATAAACAGCTGAAGGTCCCTTATTCTGGAAAGCATCCCTATTCAGCAAGAGGGCTTAAGCAGGTCATGGGGTCGTAAGCACATACTTAAAAGTTAAGCATGTGCTTAAGTGTTTTTCTGAATTGAGGCCTATGTGGAGAAAGGCATTCAGTAAGAAAATCTGCCTGTAACACATGGAGAGTGGGCTTCCTTTTCTAAAATACTGCATCATCATTCCCTGCTGATGTTAAAACTCTGCTGTTAGCCATCATGCAGATGGAACAGATTCCTCCCAGCAAAACAAAATGACAACATTCAAAATACTGGCCAGAAAAAGGGTCTGTAATTTAAGAGGGTTTTCCTCTTCTCCTTGATAAACCACTGTTATTTTCTGCTAGTTAAATAAGTGTAACTCAATATACACTCTTTCCTTCAGATGAGCAAAAATGACAGGGATTCTACCTTCACGTTTTGGAAAAAGGATCCTCTCCCTGCCCAACCCTTCCCTCCATGACGATAATCCTTTTTTCCTTTGCTTCCAGAAAAGAAACAAACCATTCAGTGTCAGATTAGAGATTCACTGAGATTCTGCTGCCATCAGAACAGTAATCATGCTGGCCTAGACAGAGACTGCTTATATGCATTCCCAGACGGAGGTAAGGTACTGCATGCCACAGCCAGGTGTCCTGGGGAAGCATTGTTACATACAATGTTTGATGTCCAGGGATGAAACTCTTTCCTGGGGCAGGGACTGAAGAGGTGGAATTGTATGCAGACCATCCTAGTAAAATTTCCCTTGAACAGCGTCAATCTGCATTAGTATCTCTTTTCCTGCTCCCTAGTCTGTTCAGGTAAGAGCTGTTCAGAAGCTGAAAAATTAGCCACGCGTTCTTCATCTTTCTCAACATTAGGATAGTGAAAGACAGAGTAGTTACTTTCATGGCTGTGCTCTATGCTTGGCTGTTGTGTGATATAGGAGCTAAATTATTACAGAACTTTGCCATTCTCCTCTTGTTAATTTATCATTTCCTTGTATGGCTAGTGGCACATTATGTCACTGCAAGACCAGGATTATAACTATGTAGTTGTTTCTGCCCACTAATTATACAAAAGAAGCGCAAGCATTCTCTTGTGTAGTGGTTGTGAGACCTGCATGAGAAACATTTTACATAGCTTAATATTTTGTCCATATTTTCCGCTTTCATTCTTTGTGTTTGAGGGGTCCCTACCAATCCCATAAGAAACACAATGTGCATTTTCGATCAAACAGCACAATAAACTGATATGCACTTGAAAGTACTTCCAACCTCAGTTGCTAGTGGTTGAAATTTTCAAAAGCACCTAAGTGTCTTAGGCACCTATGAAAATGTTGCATGGATGTGCATGGCTTTTGGCAACCGCTGTCCAAAGACTGGTCTTGGAATCTCCATTTCCAGAATAAAGGCTACCAGGAATTCTCATTCATATTTGAACACGTTCCGGTGTGTAAGCTTAGAGATATTACAGATCAATTAGAGTAGTGCTTTCCAACCCTGATCTGAGCCTCAAGATACTGCCAAGTTAAAGAGTAGAAAGAATGAACTTTATCATGAGATGTGACAGCTGAACATTACCCCAGCCCTTTTGGAACTGTGCACTGTCTGAGATATGTTATTCTCTCTTTCTCTTGAGGAGGGGAGGAGAGAAGAAGGCGTGAGAGGAAAGCGGTGGGTCATGACTGTTTACAGGGTCCGAAAGAGCATTTCTGAAAATCATCATCATTGCTCTTTCAGAAAATACTCTCAGACTTGAATTAATAGGGCAACCTGACACATCGACCCTTTTAAAATCGCCTCGCCTCTGGAAGTATTTTCCATGCATGCCCATCTTATTTTGTACACAGAATATTACACAATCTACTTACGGCACGCTCTCTATTAAGGGTACCTATTCAACGGGAGGAACTGGTCCTAGCAGGAAGGACTTCAGCAGAGTTTACATACAAACAAATGTAGGAATATCAGAGGCCCACTGTGAACGGACTAGCTGCCGCCTAAACACTCCCTCGCGGCCAGAGGTTACTCAGCAGGTGGCCTGTCTCCGTTCCCCACTTTTCAGGGCTCTCTCAGTGAAGCCCTCTCCCGCTCCGCCTTGGGGCTGGATTTATTAAAATAATACAATCGTTCCCCCAATAAAGTTCTCAAATCTCCATCAAGTTTGTACTCCCCATCTTTCCTGCTAAGGTCTCCCAGGCCTTTCCTCTCTGGTACCTTTTCTCCCCGTGCTCCCAGCAGCCATTCCCTGCCTTGCAAGCCTCCATGAAACTCTCTGACTGGAGCTTCACCGTGGTTCTCTTCCCCCACCCCCATCTGCTCTTTACAGGGGAATCAGCTCCTCCATGCTCAGTTGGGTCTACTGATTAAACCCCCAACCCATCACAGGTGTGGCAGGCAGGGCTAATTGGAACAGGGCTCAAGGGCTCTCAGGCTTTGGCCCTTAAAGAGGCAGGGCACTTCACTACACCCACAAAGGGTGACATTCTATTCTAGATTAGATGGCTACATTCCCCGCAGAGGGAGAGTTGCATTTAGTCTATTATATCTGTTCATTTCCACCTTTTTCAATCACTGCTCTGTTTGATCTTGTGTCTTATTTTTGCCCTCTTAAATATTCCCACTATCTCCAAGGCCTGCTGTCCTCTAAGACACATTAGATCTAAAATATGCACCAGAGATGCATGATTTATTGGCAACAGGGGGCAGGGGAGCTGTGGAGCAGGAGGGGCTAGCACAGTAAAGAATAAGGATGCGGAATTTTGACTTCCAGCAGGCAGGCAAATTTTTATAGCAGATGCAGTCACAGCATAATGGTGAAGTGGTGCAGCACAAATAAGGAATTGAGAAAAGGAGGGAATTATGCTCTAAATTGCATGGGCACAAAATTGCACAGTATAAAGGTCCTCGGTTATCACTCTGATTTACAGGTTTGGGTTGAATATAAAATTGAGAGCTGACCATATGTCTGGCAGACATTGGTTCCCGTTGGCAGAATGAGACGGCAACACTAGACAGATGGGTTTCTGGGTGATGAATTTTGTTCCTTTTTCCAGGGAAAATAAGACAAAATCATTTTAGTAACAACCCTACTCCCCATTTGTTATTGAGCATGGTGCTCTTAGATTAAATGTCGGCCACTTCTTTAAAGTAAGCTTTCTTCTGTAAGATGCACCTGGTATCATGGATAGACATCGCTGCAGTAATTTGGAGGGGCCCTTTTTGAAGGTAACACAGGGTATGTCTACAATGCAATTAAAAACCCAAGGCTGGCCCATGCCAGCTGACTGGGGCTTACGGGGTTGGAGCCTAAGTCAGCTGGCCTGGGCCAGCCCCAGGTGTGTGACTGCAGTATAGACATACCCACAGTTAAACAAGAAAACTTCTGAAGGGCTACAGATTTCCTAATGGGGCCATACAAGCATCATTCCAACGGCATTGCCGCCTGACTTCTGCTGGCTATGCCAGTGCAGGTATTAGGATACCCAGCCACCCATAGCACACACTTGTCCACTCCACTTCCCTTGCATTACTAGGAAGGTCAGTGATCACAGGCTGTTAAACGGGGAGGGAAGAGGGAATGGAACCCAATGTAGGCCCTGGCATTAAAAAAGCTTCTCTGGCAACACCCCTGCCACACAACACATACACACACACACACACCTTTTTAAAAAAAAAAAAAAAGTTTGTAATAAAGGTATCCAAATAATTGTTCCTGGTACAAACAGGGTGAGATAGGGCATTGTGGGGATTAATCCTAACCTCAATTTTTCAGCTGTGGAACAACAGGAGGACAGGTTTTTGAGGGGAAGCAGGACATGGAGTGTGCAATGGCTGTGTGCAGGGCCCCCACATGGGGAAGGGAAAAGGGTACACTTTATCAGGGCCCGGAGGCCCTGAGGGGCCCGGCCTAGGCTGCAACCCCCATTACCCTGAGAAAAAAAATTGTCATGGCTCATGAGATTGTATGTATTGGATGAGGGATTCTGGTATGTGTGTGTGGGGGGGGGTCATGTTACAAGTTTGAACTGGGCCCCCCAAAAATTATGCTTGGGTCCTGTCTGTATGGCAAGGAATCCTACTTTCTGTGGAAAACCCACAGGGTAGTAAGGGGGTGGGGGCTGGTAGTGGTTGTCCCATAGTGTACTCTCCAACCCTCTCATCCAAAGGGCGGGTGTGAGGGGAGCAGCAGGCCATGTCAGCTTGTTGAACGATTTGGTTTTTCTCCCAGGAACCAGAGCTCTGGTTGCTGGCTGGCCAGATTCTTGCTGGGTAGTGCAGTACAAGTAAAAGTCAGTTTCACCTGCCAAAACAAGGTGTTGCACTGGTGGAAGTAATTGAATTAGTCTTGATTATATAAAGATCCTTCAGGGGTTTCATTCTCTTACAGTCATTAGGTTTCCTTCTTCTCCAGTTAAAGGAGAGAAAAACCACATTTTGGATTCCTTTCTTCAAACACTCAAACTTATTTTGTTAATGACCTACTAGTGTGATACCATGCATTATAAATGACAAGAAGTGTTACTGGGACTTGACACGTTGATCCAAAAGGCACGAAAGGTTCCCGATTATTTTCTTTGCACCTCTGCTCACACTGAAGTAATGTTGTTAAGTGATATGTAAACTTCCTGGAGGAACGTTTTCTGAAAGAAATCACAAGCCTCAAATATATACAGCATATTTATATCGCAGAGATTTAGCTGGAGTTGCCATTCCCATGTTCTCCTTTCTTTGACGATAATCTGTTCCTTCGTTATTTTGGCTCAAGCTGGTTTTGAAAAAGCAAATACTTTGAAGGGAAGCGCAGCATGACAGAATGGAAATAAACTTTCCTGACAAGAGCAGCCCTCTCCAGTCAGCCATAGGGTCCCCCCCTCCCCACCAGTTCAAAAATAAAAACAAGGAAGAAGTCCTTAATTTAGCGGAGTAAAGATGGGTGGCATTTGGGAATGGGGATAGGTGGAAAAACAAGATTTTGATCCAAGATAGCCAGAGACGACCTGTGCCCGCTGAGCCAAAGTGAGGTCAGTGATGTAACTGAGCACGTTGTCTCTGTGAGCATGCTCAGTACCAGCCAAGAGTAATTCGGAGTGGGGCACATGACTCTGCATGTGCCTCCTTTTCCCCCGCGCATCGCCTCTGAAGATAGCGATGGTCACCCAACCTCAGAAGCAGAGCTGGGCCAATAACTGGTTTTTTTGTTTGGTTTGGTTCTCTAGGAGTTCAGAGGGGAAAATGTCTGAGAAGAACCAATCCTGAAAATTAAAACAAAAACAAAAACAAAAAAACCAAAGGCAAATCTAAAGAGATGAGAAAAGCTTCCTTCTGGCTTAAACACAATGTTTTGTTCAACCTGAAATGACCCGTGCCGTTTCTATTTCTGGGCACTTTTAAAAATAAAAGCAAGGAAATGACTGCAGGAAGAGGAGGAGCTGCTGGTGCCCCGTCCCTTATAACTTTCAGCCCATTGGTTAGGACATTTTACTTGGGATATGGGACACTCAGGTTTAAGAGGAGAAATGGTGAGTACCCTGCCCTTGACTGCCCCACAGCACAGTGGTGTTGGGCATTCTCTACCACACCAGGCAGAAGGGCAACTGAACTTGGGTCTCCAACATCCCAGGTGTGTGCTCTAAGCACTGGGCCAAAAGTCAAGGGCAATAGCTGCTCTTCTAGTCATTTTGGGAAAGTGCCCCAGTCCAAAGAAATTTTTTTTGGCCAAAATTATTTGACAAATGAATGTCAAATTCACAAATAGTTTCAGGTCAGCCAAACCTGCATTTGTTTAGTGAATCAACTATTTGTTGAAAATATTTCACCCAGCTTTACTCAGGGAACCTGGTACCTGAGCATAATAGGCAAGGCAAACCCAGTGACCTGCACTCATCTCCAGGGAGGTGTGAAATGCTATATGGATTAGCATCTAGGCAGCACGTCTGTGAGTTAGGCGGTGTGGCCATAAAACAGCCTGTTCTGAGATGAGGCTGAGAGCTGTCTTGCACATGATGTTCACAGAAGCATCAGTTCTCCTCTGTCATTCTGCCACTCTTCTTAAGGTCTTTCCCCCCCACACCTTCACGTACCTCTATGAGTTTGAAGTCTGCACAGATTTGCTAGGCCAGACTCATCCCTGAGGTAACTCCACGAATGAGTTACCCAAGGAAGGATCTGGCCCACTGTTTGTCTGTTTTTTATTAATTATCATCATCATCATCATTTATTTTTAAGAGGCTGAACTGTGGGGTAAGACAGAGAGTTTGAGATGGGAAATCTTGAACAGAGGATACCTTAAATGTATGCAACAATCGAATGTGAGAAATAGAACCACTCACACTGATCTGTCTGCCAACGCATATACCCTGCCCACGGATATGACAACATTTAAGTAATCCACCTCTGAATTTGGATCTTGACCTCCCAATGTAGCTATCTGCTCTACCCTCATTTGAATATTTTTCTGATGTGCAAATAGGATCTGTCAGAGCATCAGCCTGCCCCATCCCAGCCTCTGATAATCCAGGCCTCAGTTTGCCATCTTGTTCAACAACGTATTATACACACCCCACCTGCTGCAAATAAGTAGTTGGGCAGGAACTGGATTTTCTGCTTCATGGGAAATTTCTGCCAGTTTGAAGAACAGAAAAAAAAAAATTCCCATTCTGAAACAAAACAAAACTGAAATTTTCCACAAAACAAAATTAAAAAATAATTCCTGTTGTTTAAATTAATTGTGACTTTTTAAGTGTCATATAAAAAAACTGAAACAAAAAGTCATTTTGAAAACACAAACATTGCATTCTGAAAAGGGCAAACCAGATTATTTATCATAACGTTCTGTTCCATTCCCCCCCCCAAACAAAACATCAAAACAGATGCATTTCTGCACATTTTGCTTTTGACCAATCAGTATTTTCTGACCACTTACAATTTCTGGAAAATTTACAATGAGCTCTACAAATAAGGTTTCCTGGTTTGTGAGTTGGTTAATTGGAACATAAAACAAATAATTTACCTGACTCTCCCAGGCACATAGAAGTCCTTCCGTGGTCAGCAGGGTTCAAAATTAGTTCAACCTTTCAGCCCTTTAGGCTTAGTCCCTCTTACTCCTGGGACACCAGGTTAAGTCCACATGATCCTTCTCTCATTCCTACCACCACCACTTGGCTCTCCCCCAACCCAACACAGTCCTCCCTCCAGACCAGCTCTTCCTGTCCCCTGCAGGTCTTTCCCACTGGATGGGAAGCATCTCCTTTTATAGTAGTGCCACTTCCAGGCTGCTGTCACATGACTCTTGATCACCTGATTTGTGCACCATTCATAGACAGCTGTGGACATTAACCCTTTACAGGCCCAGCTTGCCCTGTGCCAGGGTCTTCCTTAGCATTATTTTTAGTTAGAAACTAACTGTAGGTAACACAGAGACTTCAATGTCGATAAAGAGGACCCTACCAGTAACGATGTCAAGGTACCTCTGTACTGAAAGGTACCTAAAGGTCATTACAATTTCTTCCACACTGCCTTTGGCCAAAGGGTCAGCTCATTTTAAAGGGCGCCTCCTCTTCCATTATTAGCTCCGAGTGGGGGTGCAATGACAATAAGAAAGAGAGGACCCAGCGCTGCCTTACAAACCGGTTCATCAGAAAGCAGCACATGCCTTGCCTTACTTACCAATTGGCCTGCAGTTCTTGTCTGCTGTGTTATTTTTCAACTGCTTTCAGGTTGCAGATTTTCAGGGGTTCCTCTCCTAGTAATGCATAGGAGATTTATTCAGGCATGACTCCTCTTATCATTAATGGAAGTTACCTAAATGCTTAACATGTTGATAGACTCTAGACTCCTGGGCAATTCCACATGCTCCACAGGTTCATTTCCTGCTTGCAACTTTGAATATTCACAACAGTATTTTCAGGTGCTCTTACAGCTCCTCTTTGCAGCAAAACTGGCAGAACTCAGATCTGGTTCCTGATGTGCTTAACAACTGTGCAGACTGTACACTGTGAATGCCTGTAGTTGCTGTAATCAGCAGTCTCTGGATCAATCTATTATCTCTTTGGCTCAGCAGGAAAAATCCAAAAACGTAGAGCCAGCCTGTGGAACCCAGACGCTCTCACAACATAGTTAGCACCAGAGACAATAAAATCTGCAGGATGTTTATGTCTGAAAGAGCCAGTCCTCACCATCTCTGATGGGAGAGATCTCACAAACAGAGCAGCTGGACATCTCAACAGGAAACCCTACAGGGTTGGGTACCGGCAGGACTAAGAGTTAATTCACTTCAACCCAAGCCAACAAGATTTTAAATGCCAAAGAAATAAGATGAGGGGACCTACTCCTTTGGCTCTGATTTGTAGAGGTGCTGAGCACCCCCAACTCCAGCTGAAGTTAAGGGGAACTGCAGGTATTCAGTACCTGTGGAATATCTGGCCCTGAAGTTCTCTCTTCATTCAACTAACACAATTATTCTGATCTGATCTCTAATTAGAAGCTTTTTCCTTCAAAACGACTTTCTCCTCTCCTGCGTGGTTTACTGTGTGACACCACAGTCCAGTACTGGTCTCTTCAGAACCCCTTCCATGGCTTCGAGTTGAGATATCCCAGCTATCAAGGGCGGGCTGATTAATAGAACTCCAATCTCAACTGTACTTAACTATCCATTTTTGCACTTCTGAAACATTTGTCCAGGTCACTGTCCGAGACACTGCTCCAATCTGGAAATGTCTACATTCCTGACAAGCGCACTCGCGATCTATCACACCCATCAAGGATAAATAAAATGCAAGGTGTGAAAGTTTACCGGTTGGGATAACCACAGAACAATCAAAGCAGCAACTGGGTTCATTTTTAACCATTCCTGTTCACAGGTTGTGGTACCTTCGTTAACAGAGTTCTGGAAATCAAATCATAACGGCCTTCACCAGTCCATGTTTGCAATGCAAATCTATAATTTCCAGAAGCACCATTGTTGGGACCATTACTTCTGAGCATGCTGTCAAAGGGCCATGGACTGACCACGCAGAAACTGCCATGTCTCTAGATGGAGAGATGCAGATTTGACTGGTCTGTGTAGTTGTGACTGGCAGAACAGCAACCAGCCCTACCTATGTTAAGTCCTTGCTACATGCTAAGCTTGTGCTTACCTGCCCTTGCGTAAAGTTTCTCTCGTGTCCTTCCTCACTGGAATCCTCTTTAAGCTGTTGCTCATGGTCTACTTTTCTGGTGATAAGAATCTGATCTGTCTTCCACTTGTTTATATTTCCTGTGCATCTTTTACATAATCGTGCAGACCAGCCCCGGGCAATCAGGCTGAAAAAGAGAAATAATCCCATTATATTTAACATAATTAAAATATTAACGGCAGATCCAAAAATGTGCTGAATGCTTCAGAAAGTGGTTGGAAAGTTGGCAAGCCTTGGCAGTTTGCTGGCTGCAGGATCTGGCTGATATTTAGGTGTGCGTGCTATTTCAGTAGTCACTGCAGTATGTGGAAACTGCTTGCATTCTGTGTGGTAGTCGTCTTATCTCCCAAATAGCCAACCCACAGAAAAAGAAACAAAGAGGATCTGAGTAAAGATGAAGAGCTCTGAGGGCTTTCATGTGGTTCTTTTTGCCAGGAAGACCATTTCCTTGATATTTATGACTACAGGATATCAGCCTTACTTTGTTTCTATTTTTATTTTTCCCCATCTCCAGTGAGATGGTACAAAATCTGAAAACTGCATACAGTAAGAAAATATTAGGTAATTAAACCATTTTCCTAAGAACTGTATGTGCCTTGTTACAAATATTTATAATCAATCTATATAATCAATAAAGATTTATAAACAGTTACAATTAAAGCAAACTCAGCATTGGAGAATTGGTCTTATCCACTCTAAAATTATTCTTCCCTTTCCAGTGTTCAGTCTCTAGGTCCATACTTCAGGGTGTTTTAACCTAAATTTAAAGGGCTAAATCTTAAGCTGTGCCCAGTGCAGGACCTGAGGGGCTTGGAGAAGATGCCACCTTTATACAACCCATTCCTGGAGGATAGGCAGGCTCTAGTGCAACCTCAGCATAATTTAGAGCAGTCTCAAGGTTGCTATAAATTATGTCAGCTAAAATGGCTGTTAACTCTCTGCCCTCCCTGTATTGTCAAAACTTCCTCAAATCCAGGGCAAAGTCAAGCTTACAGTTCAGACTTCCCTGTCTCAGTCTGCCCTTCTCTTGCTCCTGTTGCTCACCAGTCATCATCACCCACCGTTTTTTTGACCAAGCTCTCCAATTTCATTTCCATCACTGCACCATTTCCCAGTGCCAGTGGTTTTCTGACAGCAGCCCTCTGTATGAGTATGAGAACTCTTCTCAATATCTTTCCTTTATTCCCCACACAAATTCTTTACTATGTCACCATACAACATACTTGTTTCTTCTAAGTATTCTTAAATGCAACTTAAAACTCTGAAACTCACCCAGTGTGTTGAATTAAGACAGTAAGACACAGTTATCAGGTTAACCCCATTCAGTACACTTAGGAGCCCTCAAAGTTATAGAGTGGATGCCTCATTATTCCATCCAAGCTTAACACTTTGTCAAACATAAAACACCTTTTCTTTTCCTTCCTTGCTAGACCCACCTCCTGCTTCTTCATTAAAGAAGTGTAAGTTGGTCTGAACACTGAAACAGTTCCTTCTGGCTGCCATTAATTAAAAAGCTATAGAATACCAGGCAAGAGTAAACAGGGATGTTGCAAACAATGTTGGGGGAACACCATCAACTGCACAACTCCTAATAGCTACTGGTGCCCATTTCTGACAGACTTTGTAAACTCCCCTGCTGAAGACTCTGAAGAAGATCCAGGGTAGTAAGTAAACATTGCTAGAGATGCACAGAATTTGGCATGGGTTTTATTTCTGAGACCTACCTGGATTCCCTGGTTTCAGACTAAGATGCTACAGTGATGTTATGCTGGATGTGGTCAGTGAAATATGTGGGGGATGCTTAAAGTTTTGCAGCTGTCTAAATCCTGAATGAAATTCAGTGGGGTCAGCAACCTGCCACGATATCGTCTAAAACCCGCTGACTCATTTAATCTCCACTTACATGCTTGAGAAACTCCCGCAACAACAGGAATTGCTCCAGCAGCGATGCATACATATGCAGGCAAGCACAGGGATGGCTTGGTGGAGATTGCCCTGACTCCCACAGTAGCTTCTGTTCCAGGAGTGAGATTTGCAGCCTGGTGGATCAGTGGGGCTAATTTTGTAAATGTTGACATTCTCATTACAGCGGCTATCACGAGGAAGGGCTAAACGCCATTTTCTGCTGCATCTGTTATAGCTTTAAGATCATCATAATAGCCGAGCCACTTTGTGCCATTTTCTGTTATCGTTGTTGCTATAAGAAGGAGCAGTTGCAATGCCTCAGTTTCATTTTCATCCTACGCCTTATTTTCAAATATATAATTGGAGAAAAAACCAGCCCACGAGATTCCTGCATTCTAGTGTCAGATAAAAGGCTGCAGTCCCCCTTATGTGCTATGCCTCCTTGCTGTTTCCTGGTCTTAACTCAGTATAACTTCCAGACTGTAATTCACAAAGTCCATCTTGTCTAGACAACATTCTGTCAAAGACCAGCATACATTATGCTTCCAAACACAAGGTGAAAATACCAGGCGTACTCTGTTCTCAAATGCTCCACACATCAAGGAATAACTCACAGGGCACTCAAATGTCCCATGCATCAAGGAATAATTCACATATGTGCCATGGTCAAAAAAGTTTGTTTATTAGTTTAAGAATCTACATTTTGCTCCTGTCTGTTTCAGACACTGATCAATGGGCACAAAATACAAGAGATATAACCATCTTCTCTTGCCCTTTCATGGGTAACAAATCTCCTGTTCTATGCAATGCAGGAGAAAGACTGTATTTGGAGTCAATGGAGTCTCACTGTTGACCTTAATGAGTTTCTGATCAGGCCCACAGATTTCATCCCAAAGCATCACCAAATCTCCCTTGCTGCAATCCACAAGTTGTATAAGCAACGGGATCTTTAGGGTCCACTCAAAGCTGGCAGGATTTCAGCTTTTAAGAAATTCCTTGAGAGACTCATATCCAGTAAATTCCTCGGTACTTTATTTCTCTGTTTTAAGTGGCTGAATTGAGCTTGCTGGGATTTTAAGCCATGCGTTCCAAACCTGAGCACAGATCATTAAAACATCTCCTCCGGCTCAGATTTTGAAAAGGAGTCATAATCCGATTACGTATGGGCAAGTTCCTACAAAATGGAAGAGCTTGGAGAGGAGGACTCATAGGTCTTCCATTGATCACAAAGGTGGTAGACCATGTTTTCCCAATGAACAAGAGATTAATATCTCTTAATATCCTATTTATTAGAAACATTTCTTTTGCTTCTGACCTGTTGAATCTGTTGGATGAATAAGGGTGTGCATTCAGTGCATTGGTCAACTGGAAACCCTTTTTAACACTGAGGAAGATGAGAATGCTTATGTAAAGTGGCTTTTTAATTGTTTTTTTTTCTCCTGAATTTACCTGCCATTACATTTTCACTCTGTGATGTACCTGTGTGTCAGGTGATACTGACCATGCTCAAAGAGCATGACTCCAGAGTTAGTTTATGATTCATCTTGTGAGTCTTTTGGTTCACACAGTAGAACTAATACTGTCTCCTCAATCTCTCTTAATGGTAGAGAACAAGTTGTGCCCATATTCATGTAGCAGGTTTTAGCGGTTTCTTTATTTCATTGTGCTTATATAATGACGCAGAAGAAAAAAGTATCTTTATATCCATTGTTCAGTTCTGCAAACTGATGTGACAAAGTATTTAACTTTTCTCTGTTTAATAGTTCATCCGTAATACCAATATTTAATACCAATATTTTCAAAATTAAATGGAAAAAGAAGAAGGAGTTCTTCCCTCCGCTGTGTTTAATAATTTTTTTCCAAATTATTTCCTGTTTTTCTTGGAAATCCCCCCATCACACAGAGATTTATATATTCACAACTTGTCAACTTTAAAAAAAACCCTACTATTAAAATACCGTATTTAGTTTTCTTCTCCAGTATTCACAAAACAAATTATTGTAATTTTATTATTCCAGAGACCAATGGCTCGGAAATGTGTATATATGCTCATTGCTCCACATTGCTCATTTAAATTGTAATGGATTGGTGAAAATAATATGCAAATCGTCTTATGATTTTCACTCTCATGATATGGCTGGGTGACGGATAGTAACATCACTCTTGGGAATTACTATATTGGTGTCCAAATATACATCTCAACAATGTCATCAATATCCTTGTTTATGGAGCTCTGCTACTATCTTTCATGGTAATGGCTGGCAGAAGCCTGTCATTATTCAGTCTTTATTGTTCCATGTGAAGCTTGGCTATAAACAAAATGAACAGGCATGTGAAGACATAATATTGAAAATGTCTGAACCATTTGCCCACCTGAAGCATTATCTGTGAGCCCATGTGTTTTTGCTGATGAAGTGCCTTAGAATTTTCCCGTCTTTCTCAAATTCCTTGAAGAACATATCAGTGTAATCGTTGTTAGTGATTTTGCTTAAATACGACATGCCAAACAATCTATCCTCAGACATAAAATCTGAGCCACTTTCACGCGACTAGATGTGTCCGATAATAGTTATGTGAGGACAGTTCATTTTCAGAAGAGTATCTTATGATTATTGATTTGTATTAACATAGCACCTACGAGCCCCACTGTGCTAGGTGCTGTACAAACGCAGAGCATAAAGATAGTCTCTGCCTGTGGTTTGTGCAAGCTAAATTTTCTAAAATGGCTTTGGGTGCTTAACTTGAGGTCACGTGGGCCTGATTTACAAAAGTGCTGAGTACCCAGCATGCCTGGTGAAGTCATTAGCAGCTGCAGTTGCTCAGCACCTCTGAAAGTCAGGTCCAAGGTATCTCATGTTGGGCACCCAAAATCAGCGGTCACGTGTAAAAATGTCTGCTTTGTCCCCTCTGTGCCTCAATCTTCACACTACAGAATGAAGCTAATGCTCACTGAGCACACAGGAGTGGCATACATTAATCGATTTTGATAAACCACTTTAAAGATGGAAAGAGCTGTGTAAGGGTTAGGTGTTGCGGCAACAGTTATTACAAACAGGCTATCAACCTTCGGTACTTACAAAGCTCCCATTACAACAGCATCTGAGCACCTCACTCTCTTTAACAGACTTATTCCACACAATACCCTACGTGAGGAAGAGAAGTGCTATCATCTCCATGAATAACAAGCACAAAGAGAAAGTGACGTGCCCAAGGCCACACAGGAAACACGTGACAGAGCAAGGGACTGAAGTCTCGTGAATCACAGACTACTCACGGGGCTGTCCTTACTCATTAACTCAGACCATAACTAACAATTCTTGTGAGTTGCTAGTACGAGGCTCCTTCCTTTCACTTCACTTCCAGTTTGATTCCTTCACAGGGTCAGAGGCCAAGGAAGAAAGTGAGCTCCCAAGTCAAACAGAACATTTAAAGCTACAGCCCCCTCCTGTCTCGCACAGGGCCACATTCAAACAGTGCTTCTGTTGGAGTAAGAGCCTAGCAGATGATTCTCTCATTGAGGAAGCACGAGACAATCTGTTGTGGAGGGAAGGGTGGAAACAATGCCAGCACCTTCCTTGGGCAGGGAGAGGGCTATAGGGAATCATTCCAAAAGTGAACATTGCTGGCCAAGATTGGAGCCTGGCCAGGGCAGACTGAGGATGCACAAATTCAGCAAATCTGCTTCACCGGAACTCCTAAACTCCGTGGAGCTAGTGCCTGATGGGATCCTTTAGGTGGGACTGCCATAGAATAAGTCAGATACCATGTGTTTGGAGCCAATGGAGATGAGTGCGATAAAAAACAAAGAAAGGTCAACCCTGCAATATAAAAAGCCATGCTGGCGCGTACCTCCTTGCTCAGCTTCAGTGGATCTGGTGCATTTAAAGTATGGACTACAATGACTTTATTTCCTTGTGTTGCATGACATTGCTTGGTGACTAATCAGAATGCTCTTTTAGCTTGAATAACCACCAGACTTCCCTCCCGTTCCCTCTCCTCTCTGTCTTACCAAGCCTCTCCTGAAACATGTCTTATTTTCTTATAACCATTAGCTTTGTTCTGTTTTTTGCCTCTCAGATGAGATGGAGCAGTCCCCGGCAATGCATTCTGAATATCTGGTCTCAGGGATTAGAACGCCACCTGTGAGAAGGAACAGCAAGCTGGCCACACTGGGCAGGATCTTCAAACCATGGAAGTGGAGGAAAAAGAAAAACGAGAAACTAAAGCAAACATCAGCAGGTATGGGGAGGGCAGCATCTTGCTTCAGAAGAAGGCAAAATCCTGTGATGAAAAATAAGCAGAATTTGCTGAAGTAGGGCACATTATCGATGAGCTGTTTCTAATTGTAATTGTAAGAATTTGGCCTGTCATAGATTCAGACATTTTAAGGTCATAAGGAACCATTATAATTTGACCCCTTGACCACAGAGTTTCAAAGACCAGGATTTCTACCAATCCAGTTGCCAAAGAGAAAATTCCAAAACTTGACTTAGCCGGCTGTCCACCGCCTCACCTCCTACTTCTGCCCTTCACTGGTTGTTTGTAAGGAATAGAGATGTCATAGCATTAGCAGGGACTGCTAATTTAAAGGCCGGACCGTAAGACACGTATGTTGAATAGTACCTTAGATAAGAATAGTGCCATTGAAGTCAGAGGAGAAAGGTGCTACTGAATAAGAGTGAGGTTATCAAAGTCTGGCCCTTCCAGAAAAACCCTGTGCAGAAGGGATTTCACTACTATTCCTTCCTATCTACCTAAAATCCCCAGAAAGGCTTATAGAACTTTCCATGACTACTTGGAAATAGCCCCTCATCAGATATATCTCAAAATAGTTACCAACTGATAGCTCTTAGTGGCCTTTGCAAAATAAGTTAATGGTATCAATCCAGGTCTTAGTGGGGACATTAGGATGGGTGTCTATATTGAAAAAAGCCACAGCTTCATAACTGATCCCTGTGCTGGCACTGAGCAGCAAGGTGATGGACTGACGTGAGTTCAAGTATTTGCAGGAGATACCTTTTCCAGGCCAGGGTTAATGCACATCAGGGTGACAGAGTGGGAAAGCTTACACTGTTGTGTTCTGTGCCATTCTGGACCCTTGTATTCAGAATTAAATAAGAACAAGGACATCAGACTGAATACCAGAAAAAATGGATTCATCAGATAAATTACTTAACAAAAATGTTAAAATGCATCAAATAATGAATGAGAGTAATAATACATGACCAGATTTACTTCCTATAATTTAGTGACATCTTCCAAAGCTTCACATTTAAATGGTAGCCATACAGCTGATAATTGAGGTTTCTGGTTGTTGGTGGGGATTTTTTCACATTTTCAAAACATGTATTTCTGTCCATGTACATTGTATTTAAACTTATTTTTAAATTCTTCCTTTTGGGCAAGGAATTTATCAGGAACACTAAACATAGCATATTATTCTACCATGTTAGTCACCAGTGACAGATGTAATGGAAAATGAATGTTATGATCAGAAAGAGAAAACACAGTCATCTAGTTTCAGCCAAAGCAAAACACCAAGAGCACCCTTAGTTTATTAACAAGAGGCCACAGAAATGAATCCTAGCAATTCTTGATACACTAATTCAGTAAGTTCAGTGGTGATCAAACGACTATTGAGGGTCTTCTCTGTAACGTGCAAATTTAAATGAAGTTTGTAGTTATCAGTTCATTCCTTGACTTTCTCTGCATGAGAACAGTTGCTAGACATGGCTCCGTGCATTGTTCTGCCTTTTTGGAGGGTCACGCTGACATTAGGGAAAATGACAAGCGGGAGCTACCTTGACCGGTGGGGCTGGTCTCTTAAACAGAACACTCTACAGAATGTAAACGTTCCTTCCTGGAAGTGCCAGCCATTGTGCCCAGCAGACCAGTGTGGGGAAGAGTTCTGAAACCCCCCACCTCACGCCGCAGAATACAGCACTCAGAAACAAGATACACGTGTCCTCTCCTCTGATTCTAAAGAGTGCCTCCTTGTACCTGTGTGCGGGCTGATGCAACGTGGCTGGGCACACTGGTGTTCAGTGAGGATCATGTGAGAAGGAAGATCCTCTGCACAGCTGCTCCATACTTGCTACTGCAGCATTGAGAGTACAGTACAGTACCTACTAACATGTTCGGCATCCCTGCTCCTGGGTGGGAAAGACTGCTGCATCTTGGTAGCCAGATCCACCTGCCGGCCTTTGTCTTGTCCCCTGAAATACCTTTCTACTCTAAAACAAAGGGAGCCTCTTCTCTGGGGAACATGAATCCTTGGTGTGGAATATTGCACACACCCTGTGTGGGCTCCCAGCATCCTGTTTCCCCTACCGTGCACAGCAGAATCATTCCAGTTCCATGGCACAAGGGTCCGACTTCTGCAGAAAAGGATTAATGCAGGACTTGCCCCTAAACATGGAAGCTTACGTACTATCAGGAGAGAGAACATAGTGATATTACCACCATTCTCAACACCAGGCAACTGAATTTCTCTAGTGGTTTGACAACTCACAGTGTTCCTTTTCTAGATTTAAATCATAGTCACTCTTCTCAAACTTGGCAAATTCCTCTGATACACAGAAGGGGTTGATGCACAGAATGAAAGGTAGAGGTGTAGGGTAAAGGAAGAGATAGACTGGAAATCCCTTTTTTTCGTTCTGTGAATGGTGTTAGCTGTTGATTTATGAGACAAATTCCTAAGCAAGGAGGGCACACAAAGATCTCAGCCTTGTGGATGAAGATCAGTCGAGTGCAATAATATATTCAACAAATAATACAAAATATAGGGTTCAAAAGAGGCACAAATTGGTTAGTGGGCAGGAAAGCTTGGTGGGGATGGTCACAAATCAGTCATAAACATTAACTTTTTTCCTACTGCTTTGTACAGGGAGATCTGAACCCAGACCAGGACATGAACATCTCCTGAACTTGAGGAAAAATTAGATTGAAAACCAGACAGCTGGCACCTATGTTTGTAATGGACCTAATCAAAAACCTGGTCTGGAATTCCCTTGAACTTTGGATCTGGATATGAAAATGATTGCTCAGAACTCTTTTGGAAGTGTTGAACTTTTCAGCATCCTGCACGTTGGCTAGCAATACCACCACTGGTCCAGCAATGAACACGCACTGAAATGGTCAGCCAGCCACCAGCCAGATCAGTTTGCCCCTTACTGTGCCCCTAAAACTCCAATTGTGTGGTCCTCCCCTGGCAAACTCACTGCATCTGGCACTAGAGAGTACCCACCGGTTGCAGCTGTCACACTGAGTTGTATTATGCGTCTACTTCAATCCATTGTTTGCTCTGATTTTCTGTTATGCTCTTGCTTTCTGCAGTGTTGGAGAAGAAGATTGCTGCAAGGCAAGGTCGGGATGAACTCATTAAGAAAGGTCTTCTGGAGATGATGGAACAAGGCAAGTAAAACCTTTCTTCGTTTTTTACAGTCGTCCTTTCATAAGGGCTGGAAACACGTGCCTGCAAGAAATAATAGAAACTTGTGTTCAGAAAAAACAAAACAGTGACCAGATTGGATCAGTTTCCTACCTGGTGTCACTCAACATATCCAATGTGATTTATGGTGTAACTCCATCCTGGGTTCCATTCCACTGGCCGTGCGTTTACACAAGACATAAATTCAACCATGTATGTTTTGTGCAATTGCTATCAACTCTTCTCTCAGAATGCTAAGAACCTCAGTAAAGCTTATATGAATACGAACTCAGACATACAGATGTATTTAGTAATGAAGCTAGCAAGTCCCACCCAGGAATTCAGATCTCATAGAATGATATTATTCCATGTTTTCAGTTGTCTTTCTGGTAAACCAAGTTTAGCACAAGGTGTATTATCGTTATATCAATGCTTCATTCACACAGAAGAGTGAGGCATTTAGTACCGTTATTTTTAGAGCTTACCTGAACACACAGCAAGTGTGAAGCAGTGACTGGATGCAAGATGATAATTTGCCGTACATATGCAGGAAGGTTTGTGATTCTGTATGTTACTCGTCTAAGACTCCCAGACAGATGCTTCTGCATGAACAAAACACCTGTTCCTGAGAGAGTTTAGCATTCTACCAGGTTTGGTGTGTTCCCAGCATCACAGTCCCAACCTCTGACAGCCATTTTTTTTCTGAAGATAGCTTAAAAAAAAAAAAAAGAAGAAGAAAAAGCCTCTCTCCTTTGAGGCTGAGAATTTGGTACCAGATGGTGTTATGAGGGAAGAGGGCCCCGCTGAGTCAGTTCAACTGGAGAGGTGGAATATTTTAGTGAAACAATAATTATATTGCCTCATTTAAAGCAAATTCCAAGTCTATAAATAACCTCCATAATGACACTTGATGAGGCTGTGATGGAGAGTAACTGCACAACAGCAGAGTCAGAAAGTGAGCATTTTAAACAGAGAAACCTGCCACAATTGCAGTAAAGCTACACGTATGCATCTTCCTAGATATCATAAGTACAAGCAATAAAAGTAGCACATGGCTGACTTATTTTAAAATAGACTGTCATAATTTTGGCTGTTAAATATGATTAGTTTTCCATTGAACTTGTTTGTTCTTTATTCTAGACCAATACTTGGTCTGGTAGCTTATTGGTACTACTGGGTAGATAAATCTACGTCTGAGGGCTACTCTGTATAGTGGGATAATGTGCTTTACGGGACTGTGATTTATAAAGCACACTAACGTACTAAGCATTAATTGATCTATGTAGACTCCGCTGGTGTGCACTAAAGGTTCCGTAGTGCACATTCATGTAGTACTGTGTGCTTTCCTATAGCACGTTAAAGTGCAGGAGCAGGATTTACACAAACCAATTAAAGTGCAACACGATAATGCGATTTAGCAATTATGCTCCTGTGCAACGCATTACTCCACCACATAAAGAAGTCCTGAGAAATCTACTGGGGGTGTGTGTACATGCACACGTATGTTCCCCCCCCCCCACACACACACGTGTGCATGTATATAGTAAACTTCTCAGAACTTGTTTACATGGTTTCCAGTGATCTATGCGTTTGAAGAGCCAAGTAGTTATTGGATTTTAAGAGAGCAGTGTGGATAAATGATGAAGACACATCAAAGCCCATAGTAGTAGGACTGGATCAGCTTTTCACTGGTAACTGAGATCTGCTTGAAAGAGAGCTAAGTATTAAAAGGATTTTAGTCAAAAGCAAATCGGCCTAGTTTAATAAACAGCAACCAACAGGAATGGGGCTTTTAAAAGGTCAGTTGGAAATGGACTGGCTGAGTATTTCCCCCCCCTTTTATTTAAAAAAAAAAAATTTCTGTGTTACAGTTTGATGGAGCCTACAAAACGTCAGGCAAATTTACCATGCCACACTGTTGTCTAGACGGGAAAGCATGAGTTATGGTCAACCAAAGGACGATATAATATGCTCCATGTTATTTCCTTCCAACACAATGGATGTTTTGAACCTCTCCGGCTATTTTATGGCTTTATTAACATATGCAGTTGATTAACTGCTGTTAAAAATTGCCCAGATTCTTTTTTAATAACTGATAAGAAGCCTACTCAGGCTAAGATAATGCTGTGGCAGTTGCATCCTAATCTTTTCAGATTCCATTTTCTCTCTCTCTTTTTTTTTAATAAATAATGAATGCTCGCTGCAATAAGTTGCCATTGTCAGAGCTGCAGCATGGTGCTAAGCACACAACAGGAAGTCTATAAATCCCTGGTTTCTCTTTGGGACTCTGCTCTTCTGCTGGAGACCTGGGGAGGGATCCACACAAGGTATTTTGGTGCCTATTCCCCATTCCCGGGACCTGCTCATATCAAGAAAATATCCAGACAGTTAGAGGTGGAGCCCAAGCCTGAGACACCTGCTAACCCTCCCTCACATATTCACAGCAGCAGCGAGCGAGTACAACACGCCCCTTTGCTAACTCACATACTGCACTAACCAGTCCGCAGGAACCATGCAGCATTCTTAACAGGGACATTTGACCCAGCTCTGGGTAAGGTCTGGTGTCGGAGCAGCTTCAATCCAGGACCAGTCCATGAAGGAACTCTCTATCAGAGCAGCTCCTCTCCTGTGCCCTCCTTGCTTTGCCGACCGGGAATAAGTTATCACCCCCCTTTTCAAAGTGCAGTTTCCTCCTCTCCTCCCTCTCCCACCTCCCATACACCCGGCTAGATCTTCTGCCCACTTACACTTAGAGGGGAGCAGCCAGCAAGTAGCCCCTGCTCACACCTGCCCCATGGCTGGGGCCCAAATATGAGCAGCTCTCACTCCCCTTTCCTCTCCTGCGTGGCTGCGTAGGGGCGAGGGACAATGCAGCCACAGTTCACACCAGTGGGCAGTACTGGAAATGACGCAGTGGCTTTCATTAACCATGGGTTGCTGTCTCCTATTCACTGCCCAACCTCTGCCTCTTCGGAGGGTTTTATTCATCACTTTGGGGCCACATATGCATCCCAGGGCGTCTTGGGCTGCAGACCCAAGTTCCTGATAAGAGTTGTTCCTTGATTGCATTGCATTGTAGCAGGCTGATTATTCTAGCATGGAAGAACATTTCTTCTTCCTGCGATCACCCTTTTCACAGCCCCCTCCAAATCCAAGGGGTCAGTATCACTGCAAATCAACGCAATTACTTCCAACTCCTGCCACATTTCTACAATAATCTGAGGATGTGGTGTCCACCTCTGACCAGAGACCTCATAGCTCTCAGTCCTAGATGATCCTCATTAGAAGGTCATTGACAGGGCTGTCTTCTGATTATTTCATTAGTCGATACAGTTTTCTTATGCAACATTTTAAAGGAGCTAACATTCTGTCTCGGTATCTTTATTGTTGTGGCGCAGCATTTGGTGGCTTGCCAATGCAGCGTCTCTCCTCTGGAGAACATAGGGCACTTGCAAAGCAGAGCCATCATTCTACTCCTTGGGAACATTTATGGAGTTTTTCCCATGTTGCTTTCAGCAGTGAAGCATGTATTTGATCAAATGTAAAACATTTTATAGCACTGGAAGACAAGATCTGTCTTACAAATAATACAGACAGCTGTTAATCATTGGCATATTATGTATAGCCTGGCTTTAGAATCAGCTGAAACATGGCAGTGAACTTTTTCCCCCCCTTTAGCTGTATCATAGCAACTGTGCTACAGCAAGGGTTATTTTAAGAACAGTAACTTTTCACCAAACCTGATTATGAGGCAGATTGGATGAGCTCAGCCTATAAAAATATTGCATTAGCTCTGCAGCATTTGTAGGCTCAATTCTGATACCGTCACTCAAATGAGTAGTAACTTACTCCCTAAATGGTCTCGCTGAGATAAAAAACAAAGCGGTCTGTGAATGTTAACTCCTTTAAAGCATACTGTTTAAAAAACTTGTAATGAAATCATGACAAGAAGAGGACAGCCTTGTTATGGACTTCTAATGAGGAGTGTCTAGGTCTGAGAAATATAAGTTATCGGGTCAGAGGTAGACAGCGTACACACACATCATTGGAGAGAGCTAGGCCAAGTGGGAAGTAATTGCTTGATTTGCAATGCTGGTGTTGATCCTGTAGTTGCTGAGAGAGGATCAAGGAAGTGAGAGACAGCGTAGTTTATATTCCCACTGAGGAATGTTGTCTGGTTAGGAAAATACTTAAGAAGCTAAGAAGATGTCAGAATGCTTACAGATGATGGGATTATTGGCAGAGTACCTCACTTCTCAGTGGGAGAGCATCAGAATCTGGCCCCAATGTCAAGAGAACTTTGGATTTCAGTTGCGCCCACGTTTTCAAAGTTGGGTGTCTCAAGTGGAGGCTCTAAATGCGCACGGGGGCACTTAAAGATCTTCAAGGGGCTGAGCACCTACAAGGCCCCCTGAGCTCAGTGGGAGCTGCAGGTGCCCAGCACCTCTGAAAACGCCAGATGCTGCCAAAGAGAGTCTTGCAAGGAACACTGCCTTGTAAACGAGTGGCTCTCAGTGCATACGTCTAATGCATGAGAATGGCAAGAACTTTTACAGCCGATAGCTTGATTAAGATTAAACGACGTGGTGTTTTAGATGCTGGAGGCAAAGCATGCGCTGCCGAAGGTGCCACCAGATCAATGCAGAGTGACCATTCGCCCCCCGTATGCCAGGCACTTACCTCAGAAGAGATGCAGCAGGAAAGTACAGCATCGACAACAAATGCAACCTCACTTGGCGAGGAGCTGCACCCAGAGGAGCTGAAAGACGATGCAGGTATTGGATGGAAAGCGCTGAAGTGCTTCGGTTGAGCTGCAGTGCGATGAGTCCAATGAATTGGTGCATTGGAGGGTGAAAGTGCTGTGTTCAGTGCAGTTTCCTCCAGGCCAGGTTAGCATTCAGTCCTGTAGGAACAGTGACTTTTGAGACCTCCATTGAGCTGAGGGACGCAGAAAGCCAGGGGCAAGGGGATTAGCTGCACACAGAAGAGAGATTGCTTTGACATCATGCTCTATTGGTATTAACTGTAACTGCTGTGAAGGTGGAAAGTTCTTCCCTATACCAAGAATCCGCCTGCATATCAGGGGTGACATGTAGACTGAAAGAGGCACCAGACCGTCTTCCTGTAGATACATGCCTATGCACGCGCGCACGCACACACATCTATATTGTCGCCCCAGCTGGGATCAGAGGACAATATTTACAAGATTTTTCAATTAATACACAAGTAGGCCTGTATCAATAGCACAGATAAACGTGAACCACACTCCCTTCATCTAAACAGCCATAAATTTGGACCTTTCTCAGAATACAAGCCAGGATTTGGACCTGCGTAAGTCTGCTTTGCACTGTTCTAGCAGTGAAAAGTTGACGTAAAGCTTGCCTAAGTGGCCAGCTGAGGATACCTTTTGGGGTAAGGGAATCTTTCATTGATATAACTCTGCTCGAATTCTGACATTTCTTAAATGTGGAGTGTGTGACTTTGCCAACATAACGTTCTTTTAATGTCGAGTTTTGTATATAGCTTCCTAGGTTTTTATAAGAACAAAATGAAAAAACACCCCAAAAATTTCATCCTGTGGAACCGTAACAACCCAGCAGGGTTAGAACCTTTCGATCCACCACATGGATCTTGGCTACTTGATCTAACAGAGTAATAGGTAGCAGTAGGTTGTCATCTCTTTACGGGTCAGCCACTAGAAGGCGATAAGGTGCACATTTTGGTAGTGGACCGCACAAATTAGTTGCTGACAGGAAAAGAATGTTGACACTCAGGAATTTTGAGTTCTGTTCTGGGTGAGGGGCGGTTACAGACTCTTCTGCCTCTGTCTCTTCCAGGCTACCCGCTTCTCAGTCGCCTGCCCAACCACAAGGCTCCTTACGCCACTTCTCACATCAGGTTTCTCATTCCAGTCCCTTATAGCCACTCTCCCATGGCTCCTTGTCCTAGTCTCTCTACTGCCCCCTTTTCTCAATCCCTCTCTGTTACTACACTGCAGCTCTAACTACAACTCCATCCTCCTTACATCTCCCTGTTGGTTCATTGGGCCAGAATTTGATTTATTTCTGCTTCTAAGCATTGCTCCACCATGTTTTCCATTTCTGTGCTTTATACATTCTCTTTTACTCTCTTGTCTATTCTCCAGGACCACTGCTGTGTTGTCCCCATTTTGTGTTTTTCATTGTATATCAGATTGTTCCTCGGGTGCTTGCGGTAGCTCCACTCCATTTACACCCAGAGACAATATTCCATCTCCTCTCAAGTATTTCATTCCTCCTCCTACTTGCTCACAGCAGACTGATGACCTTTGTTTTATTGTATCAACCCATTTCTTTAAACCTAGCTTATCTTCTCTATTTCATCATGGTGTGTTATTTCATCACGAGCAGTCCCAAAATAGATTTGTTTGCACATGGGGCATCCAATATTTGTCTTTCTATTCTTCTGTATATCTTATAATGAAAACCAAACAAAACAAAGACTCAGAACACTCTAGCCCTGAACTAATGCTCTTATTGCTCCCTTCCGTAGCCATTCCTACTATGTGCTTTATCTACTGATATGTCTTGTCTTGAATGAGACTGCATGTTAGCAGGGCAAGGACTGCCCATTCTGTGTTCATACAGTCCCTAGCAAAATGGAGTCTCAGTCCTAATTGGGCTGTTCTAGGCACTACGGTAATTAATAATAACTTCCTCTCTTGGACCATGGCAATTATAATACATCGCCAAACAAAATTCTTCTCTCTCTCTGTCTGTATGTCTATTTCTCATGGCTATTTCCTTCACAGTTGAAATCCCATTTGCAGAGCCCTAGTTTCTTAAATCGCTTCCATTTCTTTTCTAAATCATGGCTGTAACTATTGGTTTCTTTTCACAGCTTCCCTATTTCCAGTAACCCATACTAATGCCAGTTCTGTTTACCATCTTTTACACCATCAACTTTTACTGTTGTCTGCATTTCCCCCCCCCCTTGTGAAATGTATCAGTTCACTAGCCTCAATACACTGAAAGGTGAGATTTAATTTTCCTGAACAACATTTGTTACATGTCCTTTAAGCTCCTCTTTTAACAGCATCTGGCAAATCCTCCATTCTAGACCTTTTCTTGTTTCCACTGAAGTTAGTGGCAAAAGATGTGTATTGGATAAAGCCTCCAAAATTGGCTTGAAAGGGAGTGCTGGACAGTCAAGAAATAATAGAATCCAAGCCTGTCCATGTGCATGTGCACATATTTCACCATTGTGTGTATTAACTGTTATTTAGATAAAGACATGCATCTTGAGGTCTACTTTGTACAAGCTAATAAGAAAATGGAAAACAGGCCAACAATACAGGAGCCCATTTAAATCGTTTAAACTATTCTAACTTATTGGAGTTTAGATAAAAAGTTAAAATAAAACAAACAAACAATAAATAAAACCTCAGATGCATACACCCAAATAGCAAAACTTGGAATTGCCATGGTGGTTTCTAGCCATGTGGTAGTCAGATAAAAATGTGTTTTTCTGGTTTACAGCTGACAGTCTTTCAAGGCGGTATCATGCAAAGGTTCCTTTTCAAAGGGACATTTGATAAACAGTCCAGTAGAAAAGAGAAAAACTTTCTTTTTAAAAATTGTATTTTGGGAATTTTATTATGGTCCCAAGCTGGAGCCCAGGCCAAGAAATCTGGAGTTCTGGATTCTGGTCCCTCCTCTGTCACTGCCTTGCCATGCAACTTGTGGACAGTTACATCCTGATATTGCTAAGCTGCTTTACACCTAGCTCACACCTAAGCCCCAGCAGGATCCTTGAACTAAGTGTTCCCCTGTTTATCTCATCTGCTGGGCTTAATCTGGTAGCTGTGCTCTGAGCACACCTAACATCACTTTGGTAGTGCCCCCCTCCTTTACCCAATAGTTCAGTGGTTAGTGCATTCACCCAGGATGCAGTTCAAGTCACGGCTTCAGATCAGGCCGAGTGGAGATTTGAACCTGCATCTCCCACGTCTCAGAAGTATACTCTAACCACCGGTCTGTTGGCTAGGAGGTGAGGGAAGGACCACCACCACGGTTTTCATGAAAAACTGACTGACCTTAGGCCCCTAGCTCCAGGAGAGGGTTTACAACCATGAATCCCGAGTGGAGTTAGGCACTTCACTAGCTTTGAAGGATAGGGCTAGTTTAAGAGGCTCCCTGCTGACCTTCATGGCTTCTGTGACTCCCACAGTTGCACCTAACTCTCCCTTCTTTATTGCGGAGGGTGTATGGGGCCCTTCCCCTGGGGCTGAAGATTACACTAGGTGGCAGAGCTCCTGAAGTTAGGCCTTGAAATTCTGAGCCTCTGTCTCCTTTGTGGAGCTAACCCCAATCGACTAGCAACATCCTCCCTGATATCATCCTCGTAGCTCCCCGCAGCATTCCTGGGTCCCCAGAAGTGAAACTCTATTCTATTGACCCACTGCATTACCTGGTTCTTGAATAATATTCAGATTTTCACCCCTTTACGGATACCTAATGTATAATAACTCATTAGAAGCTTCCTTTCGCTCGACTCCATGTGACTTAAGTGGTCACCAAATAAAGGATTATTTTACTTTTCACCTTAGCATTTGATCCCTGCTGTACAAATAGCAAAAGAACTTTGAGGGCAATCACCACAAAATGTTGATTTAAAAAACAAAAAAATATATAGCAATTGCAATGACTTCATTGAAAACAGGAGGTGACTATTGCACAAGCGAGGCAACTTTTCTTTCTATCCAGCAAAAATTTGCAAGCGTTTCTCTAACGCGGCATATTTATTTTACTTCCCCGACTTTCCCAAATTATAAATACTCATTACTCCAGTTCTAGGCACACACATTAATCTGTTTGTCAACAAATTAAATGCTATTATCTTGCCAAAGCTATTGTGTCCTATTGCTTCACTGCTTTGGAGCCTTCTGTTTTCACTCTAAAGACAAGGACACAGATTGTTTGTTGATACAAGTAGTTTATATGCAAAGAATATTAGGAAGGGAGATACAAAAATCTCATTTGCTCAGTTTTGGCTAAGGTGATAGTGAATAGGACCCGTAGTGGCAAAGTTCCAGGAGAAACTTAACAAAGGAAGAGAGAGAGTAATAACTTGTTTGGGCAGTCCATGATTTTATGGCATGCTCATTTTCTAGATAGCCATTACAACATATTCCTACTCTGCCATTTGTCTGTCCTAGACAAGTCATTTTGAGACCATGTCTTATCAATACATTACATATGTAAAAAGCCTGTGGAATGAAACAAGCTTGAGAATTTTCATAAACAAATTCCTTAACAGTTGCTGGACAGACAGGTTTTAGTAAAGAAGAGACAGGCTTGGAAAGAACAGTATTTCTGACGAGTCAAGGTCACACACTGACACTTTCCAACTGCAGAGCCACAGAAATAAGTGATGGGAAAGGTCCACTAAATTATCCCATCTATCCCCACGACCAGCACAAGGTTATCCTTACCAGATCATCTTCAAGATTCATCTTCTTCAAGATTATTCCCAGAAGTTCATTTTCCAGTGCTTTATCCAATTTTAAATGCCTCTGGCAACAAAGCTTCTCGCACTGTCTATTAGTCAGTGGCCACTGTCTTTGACTAAGAACCCACACTCTAGTCATATGGGCTCCAGTTTGGTAAGCTGCTGAGCGCTTCCGCTATTATTGACTTCCTTGGAATTGAGTGCACCCAGCACCTTTCAGGAGCATTCCACAGCCTGTAGGATCAGCCCCTTTGAGACGGCAAAGCTCATTGCAAACCCAGGCTTCAGGGATAAAACTCATTCCATGTGCACTACATCCCAATGTCCATCCCCTGTTCTAGCATTGTTACTGCAATCATGGACTCATAGACTTTAAATTCAGAAGGGGCCACAGAACCTCACCCACCCACTCCTGTAATAGATCCCTAGCCTCTGACTGAGTTAGTGAAGTCCTCGAATCCTGGTTTAAAGATTTCAAAGGTACAGAGAATCTACCAACAAGTGACCTGTGCCCAATGCTGCAGAGGAAGGCAAAAACAAACAAACAAACAAACAAACCAACCAACCCACCCCTGGGCCTCTGTCAGTCTGCCCTTGGTGAAAATTCCTTCCCAACCCCAAATATGGCAATCAGCTAAACCCTGAGAATGTGGGCAAGACTCACCAGCCAGACACTGGGAAATAGTTCTCTGTAGTAACTCACAACCCACCCCATCTAACATCCCATCACAGGCCATTGGGCATATTTACTGCTAGAAGTTAAAGATCAGTTAATTGTCAAATTAGGCTGTCCCATCATACTATCCTCTCCATAAACTTATCAAGCTCAGTCTTGAAGCCAGCTAGGTTTTTTTCCCCCACTGCTTCCCTTGGAAGGCTGTTCCAGAACTTCACTCCCCTGATGATTAGAAACCTTTGTCTAATTTCAAGTCTAAATTTCCTGATGGCCGGTTTATATCCATTTGTTCTTGTGTTCACATTGGTGCTGAACTTAAATAATTCCTCTCCCTCCCTGGATTTATCCCTCTGATGTATTTATAGAAAACAATCATATCTCTTCTCAGTTTTCTTTTGGTTAGGCTAAACAAGCCAACCTATTTGAGTCTCCTCTCATAAGGCAGGTTTTCCATTCCCCATCATCCTAGTAGCCCTTCTCTGAACCTGTTCCAATTTGAATTCATCTTTCTTAAACAGGGAGAGCAGAACTGCACACATTATTCCAGATGAGGTCTCACCAGTGCCTTGTATAATGATACTAACACCTCTCTATTTCTACTTGTCTTATGCATCCTAGGACCACATTAGCTATTTTTCAGAGTCACATCACATTGGTGGCTCATAGTCATCCTGTGATTAACCAATACTCCGAGATCCTTCTCTTTCTCTATCACTTCCAACTGATCAATCTCCAGTTTATAGCAAAAATTCTTATTAGTCCCTAAATGCATGACCTTTGCACTTTCCACTATTAAATTTCATCCTATTTCTATTACTCCAGTTTACAAGGTCATCTAGATCTTCTTGTATGATATCCTGGTCTTTCTATGGGAAGGACTTCTTCTATCAGGTTGCTTCAATCTTGGTGACTAACAACATCCCCAAGAAAGACCGAGCCACCCTGGCATCAGTTGGAATAGAGAGGAATTAGGCCTCATCTGAAGTCACAGTTTAATAGGATTAAAGTTAAAATTGCTTGGAAACCCTGCAGTGAGCAATCATAAAAAGATTGTTCAGGTTATATTAAATGTTAATCATTCCTTACCCTTCATTTGTGTTCCTAGCTAGGAGACGTACTCACATGGCAACTCTAAATCATTGCAGCTGGGTTCTACAAGATAATCAATTGCTGTTCTCAAAAACCACCATACCCTGCTGTCCTCATTATAGAAAAGAACATAAGAAATTTTGGTAGGGAGCAGGGGGGAGGGAAATGAGTAGAGGCCATTTGGCTTTTCAAGGGTCATCAATATCCTTAGGAACATATTATCTAACAGTTCCTTCAGTTACCCCGGTGTGTTTTATTTTTACCTCAATGATCTTGGCTGATAGGTTACTGCACACGCTCATTATTTTCACTGTGGAAAAGAAATGTGGCTAGCCGTGTGCCATGCATTCTGCTATCTTGAATCTTCCTGATATGGCCCCTTGCTTTATCTTCATTAGTATTAATTTAATGTCTCATTAATTCTACTGCTTCTGATCCTTTTATTAGCCAAGAAATCTTCAGTGTCCACTGAAGAACTAGAAGATGCCAGCCTGCCAGTAACCGAAGAGACTCCACAAGCCTTACTTGTTTCTGAATCCACAGATTCCCCACAGAAATCAATGGAAAGAAACTCAGCGCAGCTCCCCAGCCCCCCTTTGCTTCCAATTCCACCACCTAAGGCAATCTCCAAAATCACTAAGAGTGTAACAGGTTAGTCAATAAAGACTCTTCCATCCCATCAACATTGTCCTCTCCTTGTACATCATTTTTCTCCTATATATTTTTGGGCCAGTTTCTTCACTGGTGTAAATCAGTGTAGTACCATTGATGTGAATGGAGCATTAATGATTTACATCACCTGAGGATCTTGCCCCCGATCCAAAAGCATTGAGTCTTTGCATGTTGCACATATATCTGACCTATCCTGATTTGTTTATTGCAGGAGGCTGCAGTAAGTCCACCTGCACTAACACATGTAAAACAGATGATGCTGACAGCAAACACCTGCCGAATCAGCAGCTTGTGTATGATTTGCCACAAGTCACTATGAAACACAAGGAAGGTTTAAATGTTTTTTGCTGTACAGAATCATGACATAAGAACAGCACAGCAGCAGTGAACTCTGCTGTCAACTGTGAAGCTCAAGTCAAATAGATTCTTCAAATCTCTCTGCCTGAAGGATTTGCTCTTTAGAGTAGGTCTAAATTAAAGCTATGCAATCTCCTTTAATTGCACAGAAGAACATATGAACAGGTCACCCAACTTTCACAACCCACTCCCCTGTCTCAGGTTTCACTTTGAGTTTCACATTCAAACACTCTCGGACTACTTCTCTACTATGCAGTCACGGTGATCTTACACTTTTTACCCCACTTTTGGCCATGTAAAGGAGCTTAAATGAGTACCACTCTGATTTATTCCCACTGTAAAGCTCCTTTCCATTATCAGAATGGTGAAAAGAGGCCTTAGATATTCAGGTAAATGATTCTCATTTACACTAAGTACTGACTGTGCCCATAATCAGGCATTTGAACTGCTAACTGACAACTACTGTTCCTGTCATTTGTGTCCCCAGTTTACCGGTACAAGAAAGGGGCCACATTTTCAGGGTCACCATGAAGCAGAAAATCAGAGGTTGCTGCTATAATGACTAAAACGGGTTGAAAATTTTCTGTCTAAACTGTTTTTCAGTGGAAATTTTGGTTTTCAGCAAAATTACTTTTCTCACTAAAAGTGTCTGCTTTCCCCATGGCAAGCTTTACATTTTGTCCACACACACACACACACACACACACACACACACACGAAAAAAAAAAAAAAAAAAAGAAAGAGAAGAGACCAAAACCAAAAAGTTGTGTTTTCAGCTGAAAATTGAAATATTTCAGTTCAAAATGTTGTAGTGGTGCTTTATGGGAGTTGTAGTTCAGATGCGTTTTGTTTCCATTCTTCTTTATGGACCAGGCATTCTGGCCAGACTACGGCACCCATGGTGCACCATGGTGCAGGACTCCTATGACATGAGGAGAAAGTGGTCCATCATGGGTGATGTAGTCCACCCCGAAAGCTCAACCCATAAAAGAGAATGGGAGTGTATGGTGCCCAGTACAACTCCCATGAGGCATTGTAACACCATTTTGAATAGAAAAGTTGTCTACCAAAATATTTCATTTTGAGGTGAAATATTTCCATTTTTGATATTTTATTTTTGTCTACATTTTCTTCAGAAAAACCCTCCCCTTACATTTCAAATAGCTCTACTAATGACACACCTCCTTCAGAAAGAGAGGAGTACAGTTCTGCTTCTGGGAGTGGGTGTAATTGTAAGCCCGGGTTGAACAAGCATCATCAGTGAGAGAGGGCAGTGGGCTGGTGGTGGGGAGAGGGAGAGAGAAAGAGTGACATGAGAGAAAAATGGCGGTTGGAAAGCCCTTCATTTATTTTTTTTTCTAACCGCATTGGAGGTGCTGATGGTGGGGAGGAGAGGGAAATAAGCCAAGCGCTAATTAATCACAGAAAGAGGGGGAACAATGGTGAGGTGCCAAGATACCAGTTTGTAAGATTAGTCTCTGAACAGATTTCATTAGACCAAACAAGGTGGGATTTGCAAAATAAGTACTCAACATTAGCCTAAACTGCATCCAGGCTGATTTGGCCCCTGTCGGACTCTACAATTAAGGCAGTGTAAAGGTGACAGTAAAGTCCCCCAACCCCTCAGGAGCTTGGCTGAACCAGAGTATCCTTCCCTAGTGCACAGAGGTGGAGTATAATTTGGGAGGGGTTGTATGGCCCCACAAGCTGTTATTCAGTGGAGACTGCAATGATCTAATTTGTGTCTCCGCAGTGGCACGTCACTGAAATACCCTTGAGCTCAGATCTGTGTCTTCTGGTAGCCGAAGCTCTCCATCTTCAGGGTATGGAGAGACCATTCTGATCAGCTAAAGGGGAAGGAATTTGGATGCTGCTGCTCTGGCACAAAGCCTTATTGCACTGTGGCTACTAGACACTCCAAGAGATGCTCCTAAGCTTTAAAGTGTTTCCAGTTTGAGGAAATAGATCACGGGATGGATTTGATTCACTCTTTCAGCTGTACAGATGCATGCATACAGAGAGAACAGATGGCCCAGTGATTAGAGCACCAGCCTAGGTCATGGGAGAAATGGGTTTGATTTCCTGCTCTACCACAGACTGTGTGTGACCCAGCCCGAATCATTTAGCCTCTCGGTGCCCCCACTACCTTCCCTGAGCAGGTAGAGGGAAGGAGGCATTGTGAGGATAAATACAATAAAGATTGTGAGACGCTCAGATATAAGTACCAGAGATAGCTTACATTTTGTCGTTAAATTACACCCCTGGGGCCTGATCCACAGTGTGAGGTTTCTACTTGTGCGCACAAAAGCTAACATCTCTGTGAGCACTAGACCAATCCTACCACTGGAACGTGCACAAGTGGTGTGTTTTGCAGGTGCAACATACATTTACTAGGTACAAATTCTTGCATAGGCAAGTGCTGGAGCATTAAAAACGCACACCGTGGTTTTATGCCTACAAAGTGCAGGTCCACGAACATGGTGTTAGAGACAAACTTTTGAGCTACACAGATCAGATGTGAAGAAGAGCCCTGTGTAGCTTGGCAGCTTGTCTCACCAACAGAAATTGGGCCAATAAAAGATATTCCCTCACCCAGCTTCTCTCGAATATCCTGGAACCAACATGGCTTCAACAACACTAAAAACAAAAAGGCTATGTGTCAGTTTAAATTCAGATTATCAACACTAGGTGGCAACAAGAGAAAAGAAATAGCATTCTACACAATCCAACCAAAGAGATTTATAGTGCCAGTGTATTCTCCAATGTAGAAAGAAAGTAGCACAACCTAATAAAGAAATATGGCCAGGAAAGTGCAGTGGAAAAAAATCAGAGAACTCCAGAAGAGAAAAGTAAAGCAACATCTTTCTCAAACAAGCATCCTCTATGCAGTCTTAGCCATAGGGGAAAAATATCAGAGGCACAGCTATAGAAGAGGCAGGTGTTTGTTGCACTGGGGTGACAGATGGGAATGATGGGACGGAATTGGAAAGGAGAACATCAGGGATGCGTTGTTCAGAAAAAAGAAGAATCACTTATATCTCAGTCACGAACTCAAAAGGAGACCGGCTATAAGGGTTTTAGGGTGAGATTTCCAAGTTGCATTAGGGGTTTGGATGCCCAATTCCCATTTAAAAAAAAATTAGTAGGAATCCCCTAGATGGCTTGGAAAATCTGAGTCTTGGGTACAAAAAGCATCAGTTAAACATCCTCCCACTCCTCTTCCCCTCTCCTTGGTACTCAGCCCACCTTCATTCTTTGCTGAAATGCATTTGGAATACACCAGCTCTGGCAAGTTTGGCTGAACTAGCTAATATCTTCATATCTCACAAGCTCTGGTGTTCACCTATGTGGGGGTGAGAGTCCAGGGCAGGATTTAGGGGCAATTGACCCATGAGACCTCCTGGGGTGCCGGGCTTGGGGTACTGTTTTTATTAGCAACAAAATGGAGAATCGAATGTTTGAAGTAAAATGTTTCAGGTATTCCATATGTGGATTCATTTTTCACTAACCTCCTCTAATGTTCTGGACCTTTGTAGACGCCCATGGAACCTTCCAAACTTTCTGAGAACTGCTTTTTCCTCGAACCTCCTAGAACATTGTCAGGCAAGAAAAGTGACCTTTTGAACTAAAGGACTAGGGTTAACATTCTAAGGCTGTCAACCACTGTAACAGTACTTCATACTGGTCCACCCAATGTTGGTGCACAGTTCAATCTCTTGATGTTAGTATGCTTCAGTTATTCTTAAATTAAAAAGTTTCTATAAGCTAGAGGAAATTAATTTTATTTGCTTTATATGGCATGAATAATACAGACCCTAGTGAGCAAATTTATTGTCTTATATGAGAGGGATAAATCATTCATGCAATTCATGCAAAGTCTTGAAATAGGCTACAAATGCAATAAAAAATAAGGTATTCAAAAGTTTAACAAATGGCGGAGACACCGAAGACGATCCTCACCTGGGATGCCATTTGGTCTAGGGGTGGACTTGTGAGACTGGAGTCTATTGTGATGTGGGGGAAAAAGAGCAGAGAATGGATCCTGGCACATTTTGACCTCTGTGAAGATTATAGTGGAGACAGCTCAGCAGAGAAAGTGATAGACTGGAAAGCCACACTGGTAGATGTCACCAGGGTTTATTAGAGATCAAGGAGAGGGAGTTGGAGAACAGGAATGGATTGATGATTTTGGGGAGAAAGAAAGAAAAATCCAATTGGGAGAAGGGAGAAATGGGAAGATGATCAATTTTTTCAGGCTAAATCTGCATAGCATCATTCCTTTGATTTCAGACTGTTAGAGTACATAAGTCCCACCACACAAGCCATGTCCCCACTATGCAATAGTACACCACCACCATTTACATTGGTCCAGCATGTAGAATCAGTCTCAACCCAGGCTTTGTGTGAAACATTTAAAGGCCCCGGGTGACTTTTTATCATTTTATTTTCAGCAGCAGCAAGTGAAGTAGATGAGCCAGCAATGAAATCCCCTCCTTCCACTATCCTGAAGAATTATGTCATTGTTGGTTCCTCCCAAATCTCAGGACAAGCTGCCCTCTTCCATTCATCTGGCCAGAAAAGCTCCGATCCCCATATCAGAGGACAGCTACCAACGCCAACCGGTTCCCCTCATCCAGCTGCTGTCCACCTGCCTTTACCTCCCAGCAGAGTCATTGAGGAGCTCCACAGGGCTCTGGCCACCAAACATCGGCAGGATAGGTAAGTATAGCACACTGTGGAATAATGTATTTCAGGAAACAGTATCCTTTCAATTAAAATATTTTTCATAATAAAAATTCCTAGTAAGAAAATATTTTTCCTGTCGTTAACACTCCATCCATTTATGCTGATTAAAATCAGATTGGTTTTGCGCTCACACTACTTGTTAGCCTTAGTTCCAGCACCAATCCATGGTTAAAATAGAAGTTTCAGCTGTTACTTTATAAGAAGCTACCTTTAAGACAGGGAAGCTACTGCAACATGGAAATAATGGATCAAGTATGTGGAATCATTTGATAATCCTCAGCCAAATGTCAGGAGGTGGCTCTTCACAGAAGCAGGATGTTAAAATTTAGGCACACAGACAGTTAAGTCCTTCTAAAAGAACTTTCAGACAACGTAGGACACTTTCATCCTGTTGGAGAGGATTTGATGTTAGGTCAAATGTTCTCAGTATTGTTCTTCAGCTGTGCTCTCCCCAGTCCTCCTGATCTCTTCTGTTTGTCCCAGTTATCAGTTGATGCTATAACTTTACAAGCATAAACAGATCTACCAATGAGATGATCCTTTTCCCAACTAAAGACTTGAGCCAAGGAGAAGAGAAGTTTCCCTATCTATGAACTGAATATAAGAATAACTCACCCCAAAAGATTAACTAGTTACTGCTTACTTTAGCCCTGTGAAGATGCTATACAAGTGCTACGTATTATTACTTTAGCATATGGCTCTTGGCTTCTACATGAGTATATAATGGTACCTGTTTTTGCAATACATATGGCAGTGTAGGAGTGTGTCAGATACATTATCTGGTTTTCATTAGAAACCCTTCCCTGCAGCAGTAGAGAAAGACAAAGGTAAGTCCAAAGCTATATGGTTGATAACATTTCTCAGTGCCATAACAATCTTTCTCATGGGAAATGGATTAATACAATGCCCTTTCCAGGCCCCGTTAAATCCTTGTCAGGATCACAAACTATCCAAAAAGGAAGCTTTCATACAATGTATGTTTTACGTTAGAAGCATGTGCTTCTCTGAAAAGGCTAGCATGGTACAGCACGCAACTATATATCCCAAAAATACATGTCATTCCCCTTCTGTACCTTATTCTCATGACACTGAGAAGTGGAGCAGCCTCAGACATTCTCATAGCAATTCTGAGCATGCACTGTACATCTCACTGAAGACATGGTGCCTGTGCTCATATAATGCAATGATTCTAATATGGCTTTAAAATGGACTTGTGTGACAAACCAGTTGTGTGCCTTCCATCCACAGCTTTCACGGCAGAGAAAGCAAAGGGTCTCCAAAGAAAAGAGTGGATGTCCGTCCATCCAGAACATCTAGCATCGAGTGCAACAAAGAAAAGGAGAATTCACTGAGCCACATTAATGATCCGGAGAATAAACGGAACTCAGTTAAAGAGTCAGATGAGAACAAAGAAAACCTGATCATGAACTCAGAACTCAAGGACAACTTGGTTTTTTATCAGGATGAAGAGGTTTTGAATGACTCCATCATTTCTGGTAAGGAAAGTTAATTTAGTATCCTTCTAAAAATATACCACTTCAGTCAACAGGAATGGTCCAAAACAATGGTTCTCAACCAGGGGTACGAGTACATTTGAAGGTACACAAAGATCTTCCAGTGGTACATCAACTCATCTAGATATTTGCCTCGTTTTACAACAGGCTACATAAAAAGTACTAGCAAAGTCAGTAAACTAAAATTTCATATCGGCAATGATGTATTTATACTGCTGTATACACTATACACTGAAATGTATGTAAAATATTTATATTCCAATCAATTTCTTTTATAATTATATGGTAAAAGTGAGAAAATAAGCAATTTTTCAGCGAGTGTGCTGTGAAACCTTTGTCTTTTTAATGTCTGATTCTGTAAGCAAGTAGTTTTTAAGTGAGGTGAAACTTGGGGTATGCAAGACAAATCAGACTCCTGGAAGGGGTACTGTAGTCTGGAGAGACTGACAACCACTGGTCCCAATTATCTCAGCTTATGATTGTGAAAATGCAACTGGATGCCTACAGAGAAACCCATATTTTTTGGGTATGGATCTCAGTGAATAGACATTGCTAAATGACTTGGTTTATGCTCATGTCTGTTTTGATAGGTACAGAATACCAAGATAGCATTTAGAGATACACAGATAATTCAATAGGCATTATGCTTTCAGTTCTGCCTCCACCACGTTGTACCATCTGCACTGAACGGCAACTTCCAGAAAGGACATCTCATCAGCAGTGGATGAGGATTTCTGGGAGTCTGATGCGGACATATCAGCTTTGGAAATGCCCCATTCTGGTAGCAGTGCAGTGATGATATATAGGAGGCCAGTTGGCAATGAGTAGCAGACCCATCTTGGAGGGACATGTGTCCAAAGGCTGGGATCTGAAGAAATGAAGCCCAGCTCCTCTGAAGATCTGTTAGCAAATCTCTGACAGCTCAGTGAATTCTTTCTACCCATCTACCTAACGGTGGCTGGATTATATTGTTGAGCTCGCTGCAGCTCTGGTATGCCTACAACACACACAAAAGTGTCTCCCTTTGGGAGGTTTCAGAAGGGGTAATTTATTTACTCCTTCATTTATGAAGTTGGGGTTCATAGGTTAAATGTTCTCTTGGAAACACTGCTCAGTGCTTATCTGAACCATGTGACCTCTTAGCAAAATATTATGGAAACAATTTTTATTATCCAGGCCAATTGTTTTATTGGGCAGAGCCACTGGGGCTCTCTGCTGTTTGGAGAAATCATATTTCAATCAAGTTTTTATACTATCATCCAGTTCTGCAGGACACCAAATTCTATTTTGAATGCGTTTCAATGTATTGGAACTGGACAGGCTTAGAGCAAGCCCGTGGCAGAAGTAACTAGTATAGCGGTTTAGGGTAGCAGATTGATGATGAGTTTAAAAAGGAAATGTATCCAACACTAAGCGCAGAACTCAGTGCCAGGAATACTGGGTTGTGATCCTGGCTCTGCTACTGACTCTTGTATCTCATATGCAATGTTGTTGTAGTCATGTTGGTCCCAAGATATCAGAGAGACAAGGTTGGTGACGTAATTTTTTTTTTGGTTCAATCAAAGATTTTATTTCACCCATCTTGTCTCTCTTGTATCTGATGTTAGCTAGTAATAAATCACACAGTTGAGATAAGGTAGAAGAGGAAATAAAAGATAAATGCAAGGAAATACTGCAAAGGATGTAAATTAAAATTCTCTTTTTTAAAAAAACAAAACCAAAAAATCTCCAGATAAATTTTTCCAGAACTCCCTGGGAATATCTATTGTCCCTGATTATAAGCCCACTGAGTTTTGTGTAAATTCTTATAGATTAATTTGTCTAACATAGGCCATGCAGTCCTCCTGTCGCATAAATAAAAGTGTTTATTCTACCACTGAATTCATTATATTTATTTAATTAACTTTGATTTTTGCCTACATAATTGGTGGAAAGCCATGATGAAGGTAAACAACCAGTGACTGTACAAACTTATGTGGAATCCAGAAGAAGCTCTTAAAAATAAAAAGTGCCCCAAAATATTTCAGTTTATTATCGCTTAAGCATTGGTACCTGCTTAGGGTATGCCCTCTAAAGGGTTAAAAAGTCATTTTGCTTAATGGAGGTTAATTCAAGAAAATATCAAATGGCAGTTTAAATATCAGAAAATCACAGAAGTTAGGTATGGGAAAACATGTTAGATTATCCAGTCTGTCCCCCAGTCACAGTGGAATTGTAGAATTCCTACAGTAAATCTATTAGCATTTTACTAAGTCAAGTTTTAAGAATCCATTTTTTAAATCTCAAGGCCTAGGGCCATGTACAAACATGCTTGTCCAGTGACCATGACTGTATGAGCAAATGAGATATTCGCACATCCAGATGACCAATTAGACAGTTTACTCAAATGTCCAATTTTTATGACCCATAAATAATGCAATAATTGCATGCACAAACTAGCATTTAGTTGTGAACATATTTTTTTCTGTGGTCCACAGATGCCTGGCCTTTTAAAATCAGGCTTTGACTATCCCAAGCAATTAATATTTCCCCATGCCCTTTAGAGGACTAACCCACAGCCTTACCAGATTTCATTATCAAGTTTTTCCTTCCCTTCCATTACTCCTAATTATACACCCTGCTACCATGCTAAATCATTTATTTCACTCCTTGATGTTCAGGTAAGGGATGGGCCCAAACCAAAACCCCAACTGTGACCACAGCCAAACTCTGGGGAAGTTCAGCTCCAAACTTTGTGTCAAGCCACAGCCTCTGTAACAGTCTGAACCATAGGCCTGAATCCAAACACCTCCAAACTTTAGGGATAGCTCCAAACCATTCTAAGAGCCAAACTTTGGGAATTGGCCCCTCTGTAGTTAAAAATCTGTAAACAATGGACATGCACTCACGTAGTCATTGCTGAGCTGTTTGTCCATCTTGGGAGTATGCAACCAAAAAACATTCATGCACAAAAACAGTAGTTGCTTACACAAAGCACATCGCTTGCTGTGTTTTGTTCAAGAGTGTGCATGTTTTATTCTAACTAAAGCACCACTGGTGTCTAAGGAGGCTGCCATGGGATAAATGGAAATTCAGTGATTAAAGTGAATGACAATCAGCTGGAATACAGGGGAGGGGGAAGTCTTACCAGGAAGAATGGCAAAGAAATGGAAATACAAAAAACAGAATAAAAACAGCCACTTGCAGATGGAGAGTCATTAAGATGGAGCAGGTGGGATATTTTAATGAATTCACTTCCATAAGTACCTCCCTTGTGTTCATTATCTGTGAATAGCCTAGCGAATGACAGGAAGTTAGAGTAGTAGCACTGATGTGGACATGGAAACAGTAACAATTAAGCAAATATTGCAGACTATTTGCAGATAGTGTAATTGTTCCAGAAACTTGATTCACAGGATTATGCGCAGCCAGTCAGGGGCCAGAAATATGTCCATGACATTTACATCCCAATCAAACTAACCAACACTGGTTAAGTATTAATGAGCACAATATAAAAACCTATATAGGACAGAACAGAACACTCCCAAAAAAATTGCTTGAGAACAAACCCTTTAACAGCCATTATCCACAGAAATTGGTGAATAATTACTACATCTGATATTGTAACCTGTCTGAGGGCAGTTTGTGAACAAAGAAAGAGGTGGAATGTGTCAGATGAATTATTCAATCAGCTCCAGGAACAGGAGAATGGAGGAGCAAATGGTAAAGAGATACAGTGATTCATTAAGCTGTGGGAGTGAAATGTGACCATCTCATGGTCTCATCTCAGCACCTGGATGGGATGGCAAGTCTGCAGCCACCGATTTCTGTATCCCAAAAGGCCGTGAATAGGACGTTTTTTTGTTCTTGACACTGGGTGGCAGTGCACGCACTTGCACAAGCTGACATTCACTCACATTTCAGAAATACATAGTAAAGAGAAAGGTAGCACCAAAGTAATTCCATGAGCTGTTCTAGCTCCTCCTGGTTTCCAGTGTCTGGGCTGACTGGCAGCTTAGAAAGAATCTATCTGTCCAAGGTGCTCATATGGCCCCCATTATTAACATATGTGAGTGCCTCACCGTCTTTGTTGTATTTATCGTCACACCGCCCATCTAAGGTAGGACCATGCTATTATCCTCATGTCCCCAGATGTGGAGCAGAGACCCAGATCCCTCCAAGGTATTTCGGTGCCCGTCTCCCATTGCAATAGCTTGAGGAACTGGGCCAGAGAAACATAGGGTCTGTCTACACTGCAGTCAGCCTAGGCATACCCAAGCTAGCTGTGTTCTAGCTAGCTCACGTAGCAATGGCAATGACGCTGTGGCGGGACAGGCAGCAGCATGGGTGGTACCAGCTCACCCTGGACAGGGGGTAGCCTCAGTTCTCTACACACCCTGGCTCTACACACCCTGATCACTCTCTCTCCTCTGAGCTCTGACCGGGAATAGGGGTTGCACATCAATGCTACTTTTATGTTGTGCACCTGCACTTAGTACCTAAATGAGGGCCGTAGATGCCAGCTTTTGAAAATTAACAATTGAGGGGTGAGATCTTGAAAAACACTTGACTTTGACACCCTCTCTTCCCCCATGGCTCTCAGGGGGAGTGCAGTTAAACCAAGGCAGAGCACTTCTGAAAACCCCACTCAAGCTATTCCTGGTTATGGGGGGAGAGGGGAAAGGGAGGCACAGCTTGGCTGCAGGAAAATGAACTTTTAGGAAGATGGTTAAATAAATAAAGGCCATTAAATCTTACCACATGCACTGATCAGCACAGGGTTCCAGAAAGAATTTCCCACCACCTTGCACTGTTGGCTGGATTTATGAGGAGAACAAGCGTGGGCTCTTTATTCCCCATTTGTCGGTTTTTTTAGTTCTCTCTGAAATATCAGATATTAGTCTGTGCAGGACGCAGGAGAGCAATCTTGGTGAACAAATGGTCCCCTCACGATGGAGAGCGTGGACCAATTACAGTATGTTTACCCACAAAATAGCCACTATCCTTCTTAAAGGATAAAAAACTACATCTTTTCTTCCTCCTGACTTCGTCAATCAGGTATTTTGAAAAAGTAATCGAATTGGCCAGTCACTGATGGTGGCTTCTAATACAGACAGCTCAGATTAATCCAGCTCTCGATGTTCTACTGCATTTTTATTTGGATTTTGAAATACCTTAAAGATTAATCAGTGCACAGTGCATATGGACTCTGGGAGTGGTTATCATGTAAGCCTTTCAGAAACCCAGACATCTGGATGAAGCAAGCATGGCTTAGCTAGAGTGGGCTGAACGCTGTCTGCTCCTCTAATACAAGTAGGATTTGAGTTAAAGTTCCGATTTTTCAGCCTGCACTTGCTTATTTTAATTTCAGAGAGTAGCAGATTCTTCTCCCCCCTCTTTTGTGTGTGTAGAATGAGCTCTGTGAGCAGAGGCAGGCCTCTGAATGCACCTCCAGAACAGGCATTAGATGACAGAGTGGCTATTTTAATGGGCTATTTCATTACTACAGTGTGTTCTATTGCATCTTAGAATACAGGACTAAAGGCCAGATGCTCAGCTGGTGTGAAACGATGTCATTCCATAGACCTTAAAGCCTGACTCGTTACAAGGATGCAGACCTTTAACTGTATAGAGTCAGGCTTCAGCTGGTCCTGAATGACCCTGTGAGATGGGGGAAAGCACAAAAAGAGTCCTGACCCCCCCCTTCCGGTATCAGCACAAGGACAGTGAGAATTACAGCACTGCCCACAGTTTTATACCCTCCAAAGATCGGGGGGAGGGGCTTTTGTTCTGCTTTCTGCACCAGCTGCCACTTCAGCCCCTGGTCGGGGGGAAGGGTAGTGCCAACGGCACTTGCAGAATGGCCATTAGAGGTGCTCTCTCTGCCACCAGACGTAATTCTGTCTGCCCATGTGCTATGCAGACAAGATATGGCAAGTGATGCCGAGGCCCTCCACATCCACCCCCACCATGGCTGTACTTGAAAAGCCACAACGGAGCCCAGAGGGTTTGTTCTTTCATTCTAGTGATCAGAGCACATCATGCAGGAGTCACGTTTCCAGGCCAGGCACTTCAGGCCAGCAACTTTGCCACTTTTGGCCTTGTTTTACCCATCCGTAAAACAGTTAAACTCATACTTAACACTGCGCGTGCTGTGAGGCTCCATTAATGTATGTGTGCAAAGCACTTTGAGATCACTTTGAGTGGAAGGGTCAGCGTACTATTATAGTGTGCCTGCAGACAGATGCCAGTCCAGAGAGCTGTTTCAGAGAGCTCTAATTTTGCCCCATTGCAACCATCATGGACCCACAGTGTAATCTTAGGTACTCATACTCAACTGCTCTCTGCCTCAACTTCCCTACCTGTACACCAGGGATAATGGTGTTTACCCTCCTTTATAAAGCACTTTGAGTGCAGCAAGTAAGTAGTAAAAGACATCTTAAAGGTGAAGTGGCTATTTACTGGTGGTAGGCTCGTGGTTCCTGGGGCAGGCCAACCTGCAGAGGACCCCTTTAAAAACCAACCTTTATTCACATCTCAAATGCCAAACAAATGTGCTTGCCTAGAAACAGCTTGTAAACTTACTGTGCATAGCCCTCGGAGAGAAAGCAAACCACAGGACTGGCCTTTAGGCGGATTGACTGGCTGGGGATATTATAGTGCAAGCAAGTTGTTGTGCAGACTTAAAACCACACTGTCAGAAGGGTGTGGACAAGGATCACAGCCCAGAGACAGGTGATGGCTGGAGACCTGACTGGGAATTTCTGAAGTAGACCCTGGAGAGGGGGCTGCAGGTGTAGTTACCCACCACTAGAGGTTTTTAAGAATAGGTTGGACAAACCCCTGTCAGGGATGATCTAAGTTTACTTGATCCTGCCTCACTGCAGGGAGATGGACTCTCAAGGTCCTTTCTAGCCCTCCGTTTCTGTGATTCAGAGATTCGGTATAACTGCCCACATGTTATAGTAAACCTGTCACAGGATTGCTTATTATAGAAAGAGTTCCAGAAAAGAGAAGCTCTGCTCAAACCAATGAGCCAGCCTAAGACTGCTAGGCTTTTCTTCTAGAAACTCAATCCAAGCAAGTAGGGGCTTTCCCAGCTATGACTTTTAGTCTACATTTTACTGGCTGTTTAAAAAAAAAAAAAAGTACAGAGAAATATGTCGGGTTTTCCACTCACTCTGTAAGCAGTTTAAATTTAGAAACGTTATTACTGTGTTCCTTCCAGCTAGCATTGCAAGATGGTTTAATAAATCCAGGGGCCAATTTTACCCCTTCAGTAAGCTCACTGAAGTCATGGAGTTACCTCAAAGATGCATGCGACCCCAAGGTGCCTTCTCAGAGTGAAGGTTCTTTCAAATGCCGTTGGACGACAGAAGAGGGTACGGGCACAAGAGAAGTGCAAAACTACTCAGAACAGTTGCCACATGTTTCCTTGTGGGAATTCCTCTTGCAAGCATCATCAACATTTCAAGCCAGATTTTCATGTGTTTGCATGTTTTGCAGTTAGCACAGCAGATCATGCAATTGCCATAAGTAGGCATGCCTCCTATTTCCAAAATATCTTACCAAATGACCACCTTTGCACACATCTTTCATTCCTTGGAATGGTTTTCTTACAGTGTCTCCAAAGGGAAAACACTGAATGCGGGCATGTAGTTTTCCTTACCCCATGGCAAACAGAATTTTACTGTGGCACTTTAAGACAGTGATTCTCAACCAGGGGTACATGCACCCCCGGGGGGATGCAGAAGTCCCCGGGGGGATGCAGAAGTCAACCAGGGGTACATGCACCCCCGGGGGGATGCAGAAGTCCACCAGGGGGTACATCAACTAACTCATCTAGATCAATGTTTCTCAACCTGGGGGTTGCAACCCCCCAGGGGGGGTCATGAGATGTGTTTGGGGGGGAGGGCAATTGCCTGCAGCCCCATACCAAGGGGCCCCATGAAGCTGTTACAGCCTTTAACCCCAGGCAGCAGGGATTGGGCTTCACAAGTGAAAAAACAGGTTCGAGTCTCATGCTGAAAGGTACAAACAATGTATTCCAATCGCTTTGTTTTATAGTTATATAGGAAACATGAGAAAGTAAACAATATTTCAGGAATGGGGCGATGTGACACTTTATATTTTTGTGTCTGATTTTGTAAGCAAGGACTTTAAGTGAGGTGAAACTTGGAGTACGCAAGACAAATCGGACTCCTGAGAAGGGTACAGTAGTCTGGAAAGTTTGAGAACCATTGCTGTAAGAAAACTTGAATTGGATCTATTTGCTAATAATGGCCCATATCTTGAGACCTAGGAGCATTCTCCATGCTGACTATTTCTGGTTCTCTAACTTCTGATTCTGCTCCTACTGAACCAAATGGTAAAAATCCCATTGACGTCAAGGGGAACAAAGCTGGGGCAATGCTCGGCATTTTTGAAAATTCCTCTGTTGTCCACAGAATGGGACAGGAAACATCAGCAAACGTGTCCCACAGCTCCTCACTAACTGCACCTTGAAACCCTGTTGTGGAGAGACCATGTGAGGATGAGATTAAAGTGCAGTCTGCAAAGCCACTTCATTTCTTGGCTTCTTTACTTACTAAGACTGTTAGCAAGGGCGCCAGCCAGTGCTGGGGGGGATTATTCTCTGTTGGCTAATGGCTGGTTGAGACCATCTGTCGTACACCTTCCAGTAACTACCAGCTGGACTGGATTTGAGCTGGTAACCCAGAGGGGAAGGATCTCCATCCCAGCCATTCCCATTCCCCTACACTGCCTAGTCCTACTACAAAGAAACCATGAAGTGCTCCAGGATGTAGCTCTGCTTTGGGAATTGGGATGGCTTAGATGATTGATGATACGCACCTCCTTTGAAGTCTAGATTAGTGGTTTGAACCTTGCCTCAGCTGATAGTTACCAAGAGTCGTCATTTTCTGAGAGCATTACCCTGGTCTACAATGTACAAGGAGATGAGAATCTCAGGCATTTACGAATGGACCATTGTCCACAACTATGTAGGCACTCAGCCCTAGCATTTATTAATGTATACAAAGCTGCGTGTCCCATACAAGGTGCAGATTTCACAGTCATACCTTAGGTTTGATCCTCCGGTGCCCCCTCCTTATGTGTTCATTTCTGATTTAAAAAAAGAGGCGGGAATTCCCAGCACTCCTTCTAACATGCTTTCATTTCAATGCATGTCCCAGGTACCTTGCCAAGAAAATGCAAGAAAGAGCTGCTGGCAGTAAAGCTACGGAACAGACCCAGCAAACAGGAGCTGGAGGACAGGAACATTTTCCCAAGGAGGACGGATGAGGAACGACAGGAAATCCGGCAGCAAATCGAAATGAAGCTCTCAAAGTAAGTCAGTTTAAGAGATGGGAGGGGCAGATCTTTACAGTGAAGTCTCCTCTGCACCTCACCTCACTGTATACCTGCCCCTTAGCCCATTTCCCATGTTGAGTCATACAGAAAGGGGGGGCAGCAGCAGCAGCCTTGGCTTGAAGGCCACCCCTTGCTTTTGATCTCTGAGCTCAGATATTTTGTGCTGCGGGCTGGTTACCTGGTCTCCTCCGTGAATCAGGAATTCCAGCTTAAACAGAAAAAACAAAACTCAATGCAGCGAGTTAGATTCTGCCCTGGAATGCATGCCTGCACCTCCCTTTGAAGTCAACTGGATTGTTCTAGCCCCTATCCAAGAAGGTCAAGAGCACTGAATTAACCATCAAACTTTTCAGCGTGGTCCACACTTGCACTTATCCTTGACTGCAGCCATCAGTGTATCTGCAAACCCCCATTATAGACACGGAAAGCAGCAGGGTGCACTGGCAGGGCTTAATTGACCCTTTTTCAAGTAAGGGTTAGCTTCAGCAGGACTTTCTTTGCTGGGGATAGGGATTTGCAGAGGTGCAGCTGAAATCTGGGCTAATTGCAGGGATGGAAAAAGCCTGTTTTCTTTTTGTAAAAGGTTTAGTTAGTGCAAACACTTTACCAGTGTGTGAGGGCTCAGGGTGTGTAGGAGTAAACAGTATTGCAGTTAGATATTGTAAGCAAAGATTTACAGAAGCCATTAGCTTTAGATTGCATTATTTTTTTAAAAAATAACTAAATCTGGATAATCTGCCTGAATGTTTTAGTTGTGACAAAATGGATTGTTAAATAATCTGTGCTGCGCTCTCCCACGCTGGAATAGCCAGTTCTGAATGGCTGCCAAAGTGGTTGAAATCAAACTGAGAAAGCTGAACAGGAATTCATATTTGAGGCTTATGAAATATTAATCATCAGAATCTGCTTTTTCAAGAAACATTTGCTGTTATTCAAGCCAGAGCTGGGCCAGCTCTTCAGTCTGTACATTTAATAAACGTTTGCTTCAGGGGACTTGGAATGACACATAGATAGAGTCCAATCAGAGTGCTATCCTAATGGACAAGTGTCTACACCATAAAAACACACCATTATGTTTGGCCCCTTTGCTGGCAATCTCAGCTAAAAAACGACCTGTCATTGAACTGTCAGAATAAAATATCTTAGAGTACTTTACAAAAGTTTAAGCTTTGCAGTACTCTGTGATGTTGATAACGGATACAGAGGTTCATTTTACTCAATCTTTGTTTATTATCTTTAGTTAATATTTGTATTATGGTAGCGCGTAGAGGCCAACAGACCATTGGCCCATATTGCGCTAAGCTTTGCACAAGCGCCAAGTAAAACACAGTGCCTGTAAAAGCACACTCAGGCTAAACAGACAAGGGATTTAACATGCAAGTAGAGAGAACAATATGATAGTTGACCATCATCACACTTTAGCACCAAGACGTGCAGCCGTCTTTGGGGTGGATCCTGGGGGATGTCCCACCACAAAACTGTCCTGCTCAACAGCTTAGGACAGAAAGTGAAGAAGAACACACGGGCCTGACTCTGTAAAGCCCTACATATGTGAAACATCCATCTGGCTTCCTGAGCCAATGGAAGTGTAGGTGCCTTTTAGGCAGGCCGTATCCTGGAGTTGCAATTTGGCCAGGATACTAGGCTTGACCATCTTAGTGGCCTGGGCAAAGTTACCATGTGATCCTGTAGTAGGAGGTCAGGAGCCTGATTTTACAATTCATCTGAAATACTCAGAAAAGTGCCCCTCCCCCCCCAGTGCCAGACTAGGACACCTATACAATCTTCACTCCAGTGTGAAGGGTGGCACCTAGTGACTCTCCAGCATTTCTTCCTGCTGCAACGCTTGGATGCTCCTTTGAGGTTTGCTGTCTCACTACCAGCCCAGCCTGACCCAACTCCACTTCTGAGAGCTGATGGATTCACAGCACAATGCGGGATGGCTACAGACCATCCCCCTTTCCTCTGTGCATACCAGTTAGCTGCTTGGTGGTGGAAAAGGAAAATTACCCTAAGGAATTATGCCTGAAATTAGTGTCAATACAAGGACTTAAGACATAAGCATCTCTGCCTACAAGAGAAGAAGCATAATGCATGATCAGGCCTGGAAGCTGTGGAAGGCAAGGTTTAGTGTACAAATACAAAGAAGTTTGCCTTCTCGCAGACAGCTGATGAGGAGCAGCCCATGATGTAAGTTATTAATCTGGTAGGTAACATTTACAGATGGCTAAAAGGACATGCTCATTTAGTGTAACAGAAGACACTTCCATTTACCTCCTCCTTCTGCCCAGAACTCAGTAGGCTGAGTGCCACTCATGAAACAGAAGGTGCAGAGATTGCTAGAATAGCCTGCCATGCAAAATAGATTGGAGCCAGGCCCCTGCACAATTTCTGAGCATATGTGAGCACTGCTCTTTACTCATCAACCAGAATAGAGCACGACAATGCAAACAAACTCAGCCAACAGATACATCATGGGAAAATATTTTCATGATGATAGGCATGCACTTGTCAAAGATAATCCCATTTTGAATATGCAGAAATATGCAGTATTCAAATTAACGTCCTAGGGATTTCCCCTCTGCATGCCTGACTCATTTTGGAGAGAACCACAGAAAAAACTGATTTCCCCCAAAAAACTCCATGCCACTAAACTCAATGCACACTTGGAGACGCCTATGCAGTACAAGCCTGGGTTGAGATTTTCAAATCTCCTTAAATCTATCCCAATGAGCAGGTGTAGCCAAATCCCCTCATTGGCTTTGAAAATCTCAGCGGTGATCAATCAATCTCATAGATGTGAGTATTCACTAATGAGTTCTCAGATTCAAGGTGCTCCCTGTATCCAAGGATCCAGCATCTGGTCCCCATGGAAACTGCTAATCTCTGTGTGATCCGACCACCATTGCAGGTGGATTTCAGATCACTTCAGCTACTCTTCCTCTGGTAGCATTGTGATAATGCTGAGTGGGATTCACTCAGCTATGAATTCAAATGTCCAATCCGATTACAAACCTGCCCTCTTCACTTGAAGGCATGGCTAGGGATGTGACTCCCCGTTCACGTAGACATACTTGTGCTAGCTCTCATTGAGCGAGTGCACTTAAAAATAGTAGTGTCGCCACAGTAGCGCAGGCAGTGGGATATGTTAGCTCTCTCAAGTACATATCCCTGGGATCCAGGCAGGCTTGTACTTGGGGCGGCTTGCCCATGCTGCCACTTGCCACTGCCTGTGGTACCCTGACTACACTATTATTTTTAGCACTGTAGCTTGGTGAAAGTTAGTGTGGCTATGTCTACATGCGCTCTTGTCTACACACTCCAGCTCTTGGTGTAGACACAGCCTAAGAGATGAGATGGAACTGAGAGATTGAAGACTCATTATTCAACAGTTGTCTGATTCTTGATAAGCTAGCCAGTAGACAGGCAGCTATATTTCAGATACATTGTTCACGCAACTGTAGTCTCATGGATTTGAAGGAGTTTTACAGGTACCCAGCAAAGTCCCTCCATTCCACTAGTGATTCTTTAAATCACTAGTTTTACCTGACGTAGTTCTGCAGTCTGGAAGTAGAGCTGTGCTCGAGTATTTTATGAAAATACTGAAATAATAAGTTTAGAATTAGTCAAAAAATGGGGAAACTTTTCATGAAAAATACATCCCATCGCTTCATCCAAAAAAGGCCAACATTCAAAGATTTTGGATCAATTCTAACTGATACAATAGCTGGTGAGAAAGTGGAGGCTGAACTTTTGCACTGATAAATAGTTACACAGCCGGATCCAAAGCCCCTTTCCTCACTTTCTGGAACTCGACAGGTGGACTCCTTACTTCCTTTCAGAACCAAATTCTGACAATTCTGCTCTTATTCCAGTAGAAATCTACTGATTTCAGTGGAGTTGCTCCTAGCTGACATCAGTGTAAGTGGGGGCAAAATCTACCACTTGCTTTCTTTGTGGTGTTTACTAGATTTATTTTACCCTCTGCCCCTGATTCTAATCAAATTAGTCAGCTTTTTGTTGCTATGGAAATGTGCCCCCTCCCCCAATGGCAGTATTGCATATTCTCTCAGATTTCCTCATTCGACAGCATTCATCTCTTACTAATTATCTGTCCCAGAAGCTTCAGGCCATGACATACACTGGCAATAGTCTATTGTGCGCTAGACAATTGAAGTTCAGATGCTCTAGGCTCCTGACATTCCTTGTTTGCCTACAGTAGGTGTTCTGTGTGCAGATAATAAGACCTCAGTGACATTAAATGAATTGAGCCCATTATGTCAATAGGTTAAAAAAAATTGCAACTATGATTATTTGCAATAACTGCTCTCCGTATTACAGAATTACTTCATTCTATAAAGGATTTAAGCAGAAACCCAAAGGGAAAAAATGATCTTTAGAATGAAGAGCAATGCATAGAAAGGTTTAATTAATTTAAGACATTATTGAGACTGACTGTTTAGAAAGTTAGTATCTGAATTGCCTGGGTGGCTGTTACTTCCATGATATGCCTTGTACAGGCACACTCAAAAACAGCCCCCTTTATTACTGAATGTCTCAATGAAACCAAATTCCTAGAACCAATTATAGTTGTAATTTTCACTTCATGTTCTGCTTTGCTTCCTCAGGGGTTTGCATAAGTAGACACGATGCATGAAGCAGTGTTCGGCAGAGATGTGCATAAACGAGGAGCTCAGCTGTTACAGTGAGGAGGGTTATATAAGGGCTTAGAAAGACAGCCAGCCATAGGTATGTCTTGGACCCAAACATTCCAGGCATGGGTGCACTAAGCTACCCCAATTTGAAAGTTTTGGCTTTGGTACATTGGGTAATGCTGAGAGACCATTTCCATCAACACAAGCTCTGGAAGGCAGTTTTCCTTACAGATTACTGCATGGTGCCAGGCACTCTGTACTACCAGTGCTGTACTATGGTTCCTGGAAATGCATCTCTGAGTGGGGTGGCATGAACATCCCCCATCCAGCAGATGTCACAAATTGCTCACCCCTGCCACAAGTTGGTTTTGTACCACTGTGTCATTTAGTGTGGTGGGATATTCATGGAACTATACAATAGTTAAAAGGTGACAAAAAAAACAAAGCAGCTTGTGGTTCAAAGGTATTACAGAGGAAACACCAGAGGGCCAAATTTTTGTGTTTACACCATGTCATTGGCAGTATAAGTAGTAGTAGATGACATTGAGAATCAAGCCCAGCGTGTCTCATTTATCTGGTCGTAACTGTACTGGGATGGGAGCTAGGATGAAGTCATGGAATTGGGCCAGAGAAGATGTTCCTGCATGTCCCTGGCAAACTGGGTTTAGCCACAAAATAAAGGCTGTGATCCCTTCCCAAAATGGCACACACAATGTGGTTTCCTCTCTCGGGTGTCTCCTCCCAGTGCTGTGAGCGAATTGAGAAACCCCATCACATTAAACCTCTGCTCCGTCACCTGTCCATTTTTGTGGCCGATAACTCTTTGTTGGTTTAGAAACAACACTCCAAGTCTTCAGGTATCTATAAAGTTATAGAACATCTTGAATGTGAAATGGCAGAGAAGGGCCACGATGTCAGTGTTCCAGCTTCTCCCTGATGAATTTAATTTGAGAGGGATGCAACTACAGGGATTTGACTCTCATGGCTTCAAGTGAATGTTTTCTTTGATTTCAAATCAGAGAAAGGTCTGAATGACTATAGCCCTGATATCAGATAGCACTTACACACATGCTTAGCTTTAAACATGTGCTTTAAGCCTCCTTGGGTTAATTCCTTGCACTGGGCCCTCTGTTTGGAAATTTGCTCAGGCTGAAATGGATATAAACCTCAAGGTCTCTGCAAAGAGAACTGGGTGGGTGGATTTCCCCGGCTGCACAGAATTTCACTGATTTCAAACCACACAAGTATTCAGTGGTTTCTGATTTTGTTGGGAACATTTAGCACTGAGCTTTGCTCCTAAGAGAGACAGGCAGGCAGGCATAAACACAGAGATCTACTGTCACAGCTAATTAACTATGTATAATGTGACAAATGGTGTCCTTATTTGGTAGAAGTTATCTTCAGGTAAGCGTGTCATCGATGCTAAAAATAATCAGTGCAGTGTGGGTGTTTGTGCAAGCCCATGCTTTTGATCAGGCAGGAAGAGCTATAGTTTGGGCTGCAATTTAACTCTGTAGGAGTTCGTGTATATTAACAGTGGCTCCCATTCTTGTTCTGTGTTGACTCATGCATTTCTAATGAACATATTTATTTGATGTTGCTTTATTGGTTGCCTGATGTTTTGGTTGGTTGCAACATTTTATTAAGGGTTTATGCAGCGTCTCAAGTGCTTTAGCAGGCTGGTGCCTTATAAACAAGCTTTGCTATTATTTACGTTTTATTCTCTCTCCTTCATTATGGAGAATTGAGCCTGAAAATCATCAGTGGAGGGGCCAGATGAGTTTTTTTAAGCTACCTGCATGATTTACATGACCAAGTCCCATAAGTGTGCTCTGCTTGATGTGAGCAAACTCCTGGGCAGTGGCGCATTCATTCCAGCCAGCAGTGTGTAGAATCCCTTTCAGGAAGAAAGCAACAGACATGTGGGTCTACGTTCCATGGAGGCTGGCCTATGCTCAAAAGCTGTCCCGCCAGAACACGGGTGGATGGGGTTGGAAACGGGTACTGCTGTTGCTGCTTTGCTGGATAAATGCAAGTCTCTTCCTCAGGACTGTCAGTCTGACATTTTTTGCAAGTTCTGAACTCCCTTAGCTCTTGTACGTAAAAGGAGTAACAAGCCAGCTTTTTAATTTAAGACCAAAGAATTAGCACATGCACCCCTATGCATTTGCAAACAGGTGCACGTGGAATTTTGGGGAGGCATAATTCAAGTGGCTACTTTGTAATTGTGGCCTTGTATAGTCTAATGTTATAATTAATCAAACACAGTCACCATATCAAGAGAACAAGTTTACGCGAGTAAACAGAGTTATGAGGTTAACCCTGAAACATAGGAGACTCCTACAGTGAAAATGAATACATCTGAGATTGTGCAAATAAAGCTAATCACGAAAGCTGGGATGTTGGTTCTTACATCATGATAAATTGAACCATAATGCACTTGTGCACATTTCAATGATTTGCCAGCGGTCTTATAGACATGTCAGGCCTGATTTTCAAAATGTAAGAGGCCCAGGACCATATGGAAAATTGCACATATCATGATGTGCCTAATTTGCGCATCATTTGTTATGCAGATTAGATATTTGTATATTCAAAAGAGCCCATTAGATTCCTAACTTCCTCAGTGAAGCAGGGCATTAGGACTCAGGACCGCTGAATTCTCTTCCAGCTCCACCACAGGCTTCTTGAGTTACTTCCCACTCTGTGTTGCAATTTCCCCATCTGTTCAATGAAGATAAAAATACTTCTGGATGAGGAGAGAGAGGGTTCACTTGTGTTTCATGGCTATGTAATTGGTGGGTCATGTTATCTGAAAGGAACCACAAATTGGAGGCTCTGCTGAAGCTACAGATGAAAAGAAAAGAATTTATACACTGCATGCTGCTCTTCTGGCGCCACGTGTACATGACACACATGGACTAGTCTTTTGTAAGGGGTGGATCTTATTCCCTTTAGTTCAGGCAGAAGAATAAGCCAGAGAGTATTCTATTTACCGGAACCATAATGATTTTCTGAGAACACATTCCAGAGGGGTAGCCTGTTAGTCTGTATACAGCAAAAACAAACGAGAGTCCTGTAGCACTGTAAAGACTAACAAATTTCTGCAGGCATAAGCTTTTGCTGCAGGCATAAGCTTCGGCTGCAACCCACTTCATCAGATGCATGAAATAGAAATCAGATACGGGGTATATATATGCATCCAAGGGTAAGAAACAACAATGGGGAGGGTAGGTGTTAGCAAAGCCCATTCAGTTAGAGTAGCTGAGGCCTATTCACAACCATTGATTAGAAGGTGAGAATGTGTGAACAGTGACAATTACTTCTTGAACATGTATTGTTCCTTGGGTCCTCAAGGCACTAGTAATCTGCAACCAGAGGTGCATGTGTGCGTCCCTAATGGACTACATTGTGTTCGCTATTAATTAATTATGAAGCGTACTGGCAGGTCTGTGATCTCAGGTTCCAAAAAGGGACGGCTGCACTGCTCAGGTAAAAGAGCAGCTCATCAGCTCAGCCTAGCCTGCAGTGTCTGACATCCTTGTCTCAAACCTCCTTCCACATACACCAGTGCATTTATAGGCTGCACCCATCTGAAAGGTTGAAAGATGGGGAGGGCTTAACCTTGAGAATTTCTTAGTGATTTAAATGGGAAGCATACGGCTCGAGTCTGCTTTCAGAGCATGCCTGTGTCTGTAGGAATATTGAGATGTAGGTACAGTATATACACACACACTATAGCACCAAAACCATAAAGGTGAGAGGGACACCGGCTGATCATGTACTGCACCCAGTGCAGGAGTATGTTATTACTGATGTATTGGGCAAAGTATAATTGAGTGAACCACCCACCCCTCTGACTGCAGAACTGTGGTGTTTCCTTAGAGCTCTCCTCTTCAAGAATTGGCCAAGCCTAACAGCTCATCTCATGAGATCCCCACCTAAGCTGATGGGACTGAAGGCTCTCAATAAATATTATAAGTACTACAATCTCCCTGCCCCCAACACAGACCACAACTCTACCCATTGCATCTCATTCAGCGTCAAAGACAGAATCTTGATTCCCCTCAGGAATCCAAGGCTCTGGATTCACTGCTTTCATGCAGCAAAACTGGGTCAATGCAAAAAGCACAGTTTCTACCATACGGACATCACCTAAGGGATGCTGGGGAATGAAAGAAGAAGAAAATAAATATTTAGGAAAAAGAATTGATAGATAAAGAAAGATCAGATTAAAAAATCTGAAGAGGGTCCTGGCTGTAAACAGAACAATATTATTTAATGTAGTTCTAGCTAAATCTGCTTTGTTCCTTTCCCTTTTCCATCCTGGCAAATTGCATTGGGAATAATCATGCCTTCTTGTTTTCGTTACTTAAAAGCAGCTCAGGTCAAACACAGGGTACAGCCACTTTCTATTGATAGGTCACGGAAAGGCCAACACTCTGTTGACCTCTTGGTGCTTGACTGAATGTTACCTCCCAAGAGGCACCACATGTATGGTTTGCCCATGCACAGTATATATCAAGAGGTCGAAAAGAACCCCCGGGTATATAACTACACCATGAAGGATTTATCTAGTGAAATCGGGAAAGAGGGGGAGTGAACCATAATGTTGAAATCTGACAGGGAAGTACTTGTATCAAACGGCAGACAGGTGGCTTAATGTAAATTGTACCATATTAAAAGGACTCCATGCTGGTTTAATTTTCAAAGGACAATGATAGTCAGGCTGAGGATAGAATTGCACAGAGGAGATATAGTCATTTCCTTCCAAGGCTGGAGCCAATACTCCATGAAAAAAGCCAGCTTTTCAGATGACGGTATCCAGGCAACCAGAAAACATGTCAGCTTGCAAAATCAGCATGCTGATAAAAATCTGAGTCTTGAACTACCTTACAATGAGGTCCATCCAGTCTAGCTCAACTGATATGTTGCAAAGAGGTGAGATTTGCTTTCTGTCCTTAAACAAAATGAAGAAAATCATTCTGCCAAAGATGCAAGCTGCAAAAGACAAGCCAATGACTCGCTATAGGAGCAATTCTCTGTGACAGCTCATAGATCTTCACCTGTCCTGGGTTTGCTTCATATGATTTTAGTGGTTTAAAAAAAGAAAATTAAATTTCTGACTGGATTGATATTTTGTTTTACTGCAGTCATGTACAAAGCAAAAACCGACTCTGTATAAATAGCAAACCATACATTTCAAAGAGAAGAGGCTACTATGAGAGGAATCTCTTGTGCATGCCTTATATCACACAGGATCTCTCTCTAATAATAATGCTGCTATGTATCACAGAAAGCGGCCAGACTTCTTCAAAATACCAACCATTAAAAGGAGAAAAGTTACCCTCTTTCTGAAGAAAATTTAAAGCGAAACATTTATACCATTGCAAGGAAAATGACACTTTTTAACCCACCATTTAGTGATTTGCCACTTTTAAAAAAAAAAAAAAAGTGTTGGCAGCCTGTTTACAATACAAAGGAGACTATAACGCAGAGAGTGTGATTAACATAGCCAGGGTGTTTTGTGGACTCCTGAACAGAACTGGAGTGGGTGGGTGGGTGCGCAAGGTGTGGTGGCCTGCGATGTGCAGGGGGCCAGACAAGGATTATGATGGTCCCTGCTGGCTTTAAAGTCTAGGAGTTTGGGGGTCAGCACACCTGGGTTCCAGTCTCATTTTTGCTAATGAAACCTTAAGCACAGCGCTTAGTTTTACTGAGCCCACATTTTCCTCATGTCTCCTGAGGCTGCTCCTGTACCCAAGGGAGTGGGGTGGGGGTCACATCCTAAACAGATGGAGCACATTAGTGCCCCCAGCACACCAGCCCTTCTCCACAGACTGGGTGGGAGCAGAGGGAGTGGGGTAGGGGGAAGGTATATATAGACTTGCCTCTTCCCAACCCCCATTTTGGCAGTTGGTTCACTGTCAGGTGGCGGAGTGGGTGTCCCCGCGGATGGCCTGCCACTGTACTCTGCCCCGCTGTCAGCCACATACGGTAATGTAGGTGGAGAGGCTGTGCGTGCCCTCTTGCCCTCAAGCACATTCACGGGCTGATCACACTTTAGCTTAACATGTGCGTTAAAGGAACATACCCATCAGAAACCACACGTGCAGCATTAGGCTAGCAGGCTGCCTGAGCTCGCCTGTCGGTGAGCCACAGGGCAATGACTAGAGGCTGCTTGGTAGAGTGATGGATCACAGGAGGACATGCTTATAAAGAAAAGACCGAGCACTGCTTTTTCTAGCTTTGCTAAGGAGCTACTGTGGGCGCCTTTCATTGCTCAGCTTAGCTCCTCTGTGGGTTTTTTTTCTTTGTGTTAGAGTAGGAGTCCTGAATACTGATGAAACCACATTTGGTCCAACCAGGCAGTTGTACTACAGGCTATTTCTTTGCATACCAAACACCTGTGGCCAAATCCTCAGTCGGTGCTAGTCAGCTTCACTGTAGCTGTGCCAATTTACACCAGCTGAAGTGATGGCCCCTGCCCTTTCCTGGGAACACAAAGGACCAAAGGGCTTTCTGGTACACATGGGATTTCTGAACACAGTGGATATTTTTGAGCACACATACATCTTTATTTGGAATCTCTTGAACTCTAAAGGTCATGGACCTTTTCTTGATGTCGACCGTTAAGCCAATCTTAAAAGATATGAGTGGAGCTATCAATTATTTACGAAGCAAGAGCCTGGCTAAAGGGTCAGTTATTCTTTTTGATGAAAGTGACATGAGGGAAGACATGTTGCTTTGCATTCGGCAAAGATTCAGTTAAGCTCCCATGTGCTGTTCCTGGGGGGAAATATATGACCTATAACAAAGTACATTTGACAGTTTGGCTGACTGGTGTTGTGGAACAAGCATGCTTTACTGTTAAATGGTTTGTTCTGTCTCGTTTGTAAGACCTGGGTTTGCTATAATTGGCGAGAGCTTTAGAACAGGACAGACAGCTAAGAACAAAGCTGGATGCTGGCTAAAACAATGGAGGTTTTAAGCAAAGTACTTTCATAATCTTGTACGGCAACAAAAGTGGCAGTATGGCTGATTTATTTTTAAAGAACACAAAGATGTACAAACTGGTTTGCAAGAAAGTGTCTCCATATGCTGAAAATGTAAAGATCAGATTCTGATCTTAGATCTACGGATATAAATCTGCAGTAACACCACTGAAGCCAATGACCCAAATTCTCATTTATACTAGGGCTTCTTGATGCTATGGCTGCACAAAATCAGTCTAAGTGAATTTAAATGACATTTATGCTTGCTGTACACTGCCCAAGTGATGTAAAAGGGGAGATGATAGTGAGGCCCAATTACTCCAGACTAGCGCTGGTAAAGTTTTCTGCTGGAACAGTTGTCCAGTCAGAAAATGCTGATTTGACTACATTGAACCATTTCTTGAGAATGTATCAAGTTCCTCCAAGTTTTTGACAGGAGATTGTCAATACAGATCATTTCAATAAGGATGAAATATTTCCTTTTGGACTTTCTCATTTTGTAATATTCTAACAAAGTGTCATAGTGATTAAGCCAAAGCTAAGTGCATAGATAAGGTCAAAAAAACATTTTGGTGCATTTATGGTGTGAAAAATTTTGAGGTTTCAACTTTTCAACCTGACTCAGGAGGAAACCAATTTTCAGAAAACTGGACTTTCCCACGAGACAGAAATTCCATTCGTTATCCTGCTGTACTTTAAACATACACCACCATCAGTGAGCTCAGACAGTTGCCCAAAAAATGTGTTTCCTGGAGATGATGTGTAATGAAGAGCATCTAGCACTGGATGAATGGCTCCTATTTAAATTCAGATCCCTTTAGAAGGGACCTAGTCATAATGATCTAAATTCTGATACGTTGGGTGTATGTCATGTGGTGAGTAACTCTCAGTTTTGTTTACTTACTGGGACTATTCGAGGAGCAAGATAGTAAACGTGAGCAAGGGAGTTGGAATCTTAAATTCTGGCCACATCACGTCCTTGAGTTCTCTGTGGAACTCTTCAGTGAGCTCCATAGAGAGGTCCACACACAAACATACAGACTGGTGACAGGATACACCCCACATACACTGTAATGAGAGTGTTACATTAAGAGGCATGTCACATCAAAGGTTGAAGTGCAGTGCCAGTGTTAAAGAAAGAGCCACAACGAACTGTCAGACCTGTTATATAGGGGTGTGGGGCAGGGCTGGACGGCTCAGGTCTGCTTTGCATCCCCCTGACGCTAAATGATCTGTGAGCGAGCATGGCCCAGGAAGACAGGAGGCTAATGACAGTGTCCGTGAGAGAAGAAAGAAGTAGAGCAACATGTGCTTCTGCCACCCAGCTGGTGACATGCTATCTGCAAGCAGGGATATCCCATCCTTTGAAAATGCTCTGTGGGTGGAGGAAGGGAGAGGACTGTAAAGTTTTTAGTTGCCAGGGAGAAAGTCCCCAGAAAGATCTCTGCAGCTCTAACGAGTGTGTGATTGTACATATGGCATCACGTGAGGCTATTGGTCCCAGACGCGTGTGCAGTTTTAGGAATCACATCTCATTAAGTGCTTTGCTTTAGGGATTACACAAAAGCAACAGCAGCATCATGTTTTCATAGAATTACTTCCACCATGAAGAAATTTAGCTGTTTGGCAGAGAAACTGACATCTCAGCCAGCATGCAATGCTGTTTTCTGCTAGAATTTGAGATGTCTGGCTTAGCTAGATCATTTGTGTAGAGGCCACATCTTGGCTGTTCCTTCGTGCCACCGGAGCAGTAATTTCTACCTGGCTATAATTATAGAGATGCTTCCAACACTGCAAAGGCTTCACAGATTGCAAAGGGCTCCCTTTATAAATAGTTCAGCTCACTGGGTGAGTCAGTATTTGTCCTGCATCATGTGGGGAGATCCTCAGCTTTGCCTTAGTGAAAAGAATGGTCATCCTCAAAGATTTTTGTATGGAGGAGAGGGGTAGGAGACTTTTGCAGATGATTGTTGGTGAGTGGTGCCTCTCAGCATCCTTCCCTACCCACAAACCAAGCAGAGGTTTCTTGCGTTATCCCAAATCTCACATTTTAGGGGCACTTAGACCACTGTTCGTGAGTTAAGTGTGCAGAATTTCAGGATCTCAAAACGAGCTGTTGAGCAATCTGTGCATCCTGGCTGAATTTAGACAGACTTTAGTACATTTTAGTGCACTGCTCATGCAATCCATATGCATTTCAGTGGCTCTTGAGTTTTGTGTATGAATGAGGCTACTGAATGAGGGAATGAACCCAGGCTAAACTCACCCTTGTACAGTGCATTAACCTAGAAAGCCCTTCTGTGGCATAGGCCTTTAAAGAGACTTGGACACTTGGTCACTTTCAAATACATTCAGACACTCTCTTGCCTAATTGCAATTAGCCCTATGTGCCTTTGCTAGAAAGCCCAACCTCTTCAGACTCTTGCTACTCCACTTCTGTCACATTAATAAGAGCTTTCAGATGCTCTGCTCAAACATGAAGTGAAGAGAAATGGAGAAACAGATGGGGTTCCCTCCCCTCCCTGCAACCTCCAATTCCATCCTGTTTGGGAATATATTCTGTCTACATTATGCTTTTAGCTCTCTGACTGATTGATTACGGTGCAGGTTGCCTGGTGCGTTTAATGGGTTTCTCTCTCTCGCAGTTCTTCCTGCTGCTTCAGCGACAGATGTCTTTATTTTAAAATCCAACATATTACACAGCAAGAATTAATCCCTGGGATTTATACTGAGTGTGTTTGTTTGCTTAGAAGCACCAACCTGCTTAAATTTTAGACACGCTGGTAACTTGTCTGAAACATTGGCTCATCCTCCTCTTCTTGGGCATGCTGGTCTTCTGATCTTACTGCAGCTTGAAAGCAAGGACGAGTGTTTTGTTGCTATGCAAGTCGCTTGCCTTTATCAGCCGGCAAGCAGACCACAGACTTGCAGAGGAGCGCCTAGTAGGTGTGTGCCTTCCGTGGCTCATCTTGGAGCTATCTGATTAATTTGCTGGTTCACTTTCTTCCCACGGTGCTGAATGCCTTCGACATCTCTGGAGTTCATTGGGAGTTCAGACGTTTGCTACAGGTGACTGTTTAGTTGTGGTTTAACACATGTGAATTAACACATCTGTAAATTCCAGACAGGCCACAAACGTTCTTTGCTAGTTATGTTTAACGCTAGGCTGGGAGAGGAGATTCGTGTCCTGAAACAGATGTGTATATTGCTCTCTACTAGAATTTATAGTCATATGAGCCAACATATATTCATTAAAACATACCTTCATGCCTCTGCTTTGCAGGGATGAGAACAAGACTGGATCAGAGAAAGCAGACCACAGCTGCCTCAGTGTCACAGATGCAGAATGTTATTATGCCAGGCAGGAGGCTCTGGATTCTATCTTCCCTGGGCTGGCAAAGATTGAACATTTGGGGGATTGGACGTGTGGAGGCACGAGCCAAGATTTCTATTGACGTCCAAGGGCGTTGGACTGGGCCCTTAGAGTGTAGAGGTAGAGAGGCAGTCACTACTATCTGCTAAGAGTAGCCTTCCCTTCTGACAGATCTAGGGAACTCTTGGAAATCAGTGGTCAGGTGGGGTTTCCATGTGGGAGAAAACCGTGATTACCTTGTAGCATTTTTCATCCGAATCCTACCCTGTAACCCATGGGGTGTGTGCGCGCATGCGTGCACATTTCAGGCTCCACACAGAATATCTTTATGTAATACCGTGCAACCATAGACCAGCCTAAGGACTCTACCAGGAGAACCATAACCTCGGTGGGGGTGGTGAGGAAGCTGGATGGGTCCTGACAGGGAGTCCATATAATCACCACGCACACTTTGGGCCAACCACCACACCGATTGACAGCCTTGGGGAGTCAGAACAGAATTTTAGCTGGTGTCCTAAATGGGACAAAAAGATCCGTAACTTATTTTGGTTATAAGGCATTTGTAGAAAGGTTTGATTGATTGGACTCACGAGATATCATAGATTGGTAACACCGCCGTGGCTCCTTTCTTTCCTCTGGGCGTCAGAGGTATTTGTGGGCAGGAGACAGCCCACAATACAGTGACGTGCGATTTGAAACTTATGTGTTACGGTCCTATGTTATGTAAGAGTTGCATAGCGCTGTTAGTAGGATGTGTTTTGGAAACATTTTTACTTAGTAAAGTAGCCAAAAGCCAGTTTTGTTTTTAAATTAAGCAGGTAGGGCTCAGCTGTTCCAACCTTATGTTCAACACAGCTGCTGTGGGGGAGACAAAGGTGGCTCTGAACTACTCTCCTGGCTCCCTTTATCCTGGTGCTCAGCTAGCCTGGGGTACAACCTAGGGTAGCCATAACGTTGTTGTGGCTTATGATAGTGTAACAATCTACTGGCTATTGCTCCTGCATTTCAGGATCATTGTAGCAAAGTGCATTCGTGCCAAAACCCCTCTAGGGAATGCCCCCTACATGGAATTGGGTTAAAGTAGGCAGTATAAGATTGGTGTCTCTGAGGTTCTCTTACTAGGGCAGTGTTAAATTCTGGTGCACTGCTGGAACAGCGCAAGAAAAGAGTGAACCTAGACGAAGGTTCTGATAGTTACCAAGATTGCAACACCCATCAGAAATTGCACATACAAGTGACGAATGAAGTTTATTTGTGCACACAGTTCTGCAGTGCAGTTTAGACATATGTGCAAGTGCAAATTAGACATGTTTTGTATGAACAGTTGCATACTTCAAAACAAACAACTTCCCCCTTAATTCTTTCAAAACTAAACTGCATTTAGCCTGCCCATGCAATTTTTCGAGTCCCTTAATAATTGTTACATATTTGACGATTATTTAGGTACCACTTTTAAGCTGTTTGCATAACTTACTCTGTTTGGACAAGCAAACAGTAGCAGTGGCCACATGTAAATCTCCTCTCCCCAAATGCCCTGGCTTACATGATTCATGTTTCTGCCGGGATCCACACCCACCATGCAGTCACCGTATGCTGTGTATTTTCAAAAGAGAGTCCAGTAAAGGTAATCTGTAGTCACAATTGTTAGATGACTAAGGTTATATGTCAGAACATACAGTAACATTTGCCCTCTTCCTTCTGCTTTTTAGCCTGTTGTTGTCGTCATAGGACAGCAGTAGTTGCTCTTCCCAACAAGACATGTCACCCACCCACCACTTTATACACATTCCTAAATTACCTAGGGAAAAACAAGCTCAAGTCTTTGGGGCCCACTTGCTAATTTTGCACACAGGAAAGCTTGTGCTAACAGGCAAGCAACTCCCACCAAAGATTTACTATCACCCATAATTGCACATTGAAAACAGTACTGCAGCGCCAGTCACAGTGAAATACATGGATGACTCAAAGGCCTGACGTGCATCCTTTTTACAGCTACTAATAGGAAGGATGCAAATAAACTCTTTGTTGAATTGCGTTTGATGTTTTGATAACAGAGATAAAATCCATTTAAGATCCAGGCATTTCCTCCCACCGTTCAGCATTGGCACATGCTTCACCATAGCCCACGAAAGTTTATGCCTGCAGAAATTAAATTTGTCTTTAAAGTGCTACAGGGCTCTCGTTTTTGCTGTATACAGACTAACATGGCTACCCCTCTGGAACTTTTCAGCCCTCAGATGCTGTCTGTAGAGCTGATATATTGCACTCACGCTTCACTTTTCTGTGCATTCCAGCACGCTGGGTTTCCCCTTGATGGGCACAGAGTAAGAATTTTACACAAGGGGGTAAATGGACCCACGCAAATTAGCCCTCCAGCCTTAATGCCACCTGGAAAGCCACTTTACATCACTTATCACAACACAAAAACACACACACTGATTGTTATTTGCCACAGGTCGCTCATGTGAGGCCAGAGTCATCTATCATTGTCAGTCCAGAGCAAGTGTAATGAAATCAGTGGAGTTCACTCTCAGTTGATGTGGGTGTAAAAAGATGCAGAATTTGGCTCCATGGAAGCATTAATAGTGGGCTTACTTTAAAAGTCTCCAGAAAACCCTCGTAAGAGCAATTATTTTTGTTAGAGCCTTTGAGGAAGGAAATACTTATTTCCTCTTTGCCTCAGGAAGGTGAGAAAGTCCTATCCCCTGGTAAAACAGCTATCATGGTGGTTGTGATGCCCAGCGTGTTTCCGGCAAAGGGTGTTCCAGCTCTGCTAGCTTCCATTAGACTCTAGCTCTTACCTCCAGCTGACATGTGCATGCACGCGCACGCAAACACGGCTGACTAAGTGTCTTGCTTTCGGATTCCTGCTATATGGGCATATTTGTAAGGAACAGCAAAAAAGGACTCAAAATAGTATTTTCCATAATTCAGTACAAGTCTGATGTAAATCCATTTCTAGGAAAGATCTTGCTATATCACGCAAGTCTCTCAACTGAAATGTTGCAAAAACAAAGAGTGCAGATGAGAAATCCGATGAAATGGAACAGCAGATGTTTTTACACCAAGCTTTGTAAAACCAAAAACGTTGGGGGTCTGCTAGGCTCTGGGTTCAGGCTCTGCCTGTCTCCGACTCTAGCAGCAGCTTTTCAGGACTCTGTTTACCCCAGTGACTTAGGAAGAGGAGGCCAACTTCTCAGCTGGTATAAGTCACTGTAGCACCATTGGTCTCAACAGAGCTATGCCTGATGAGAATCTGACGCACACTGTGGCTTGTAACACAGCTGTATGCGCATGCAGCTGTTGCGCCGCAGATAATGTCATAATCAGATGTCCAACGAGTCTATCCAGGATATATCCTGCAGATGGATGGATGCAGATCCTGCAAAGAATTCGATTTAGGGAGTAGAAGTGAAAGTGCGCGAGGCAATTTCCTCGCCAGTGAGAGACACTCTGGCTCCACTCTCTCCTATTACTCCCATCTGATAGTAGATTCTGGGATTAACGTAACCAGCAAATCCCTGGAGTGCTGTGGGATGTTTACTAGTCAGACTAATCTGTAGCAGCACGATGTCATTAACTTTGGTACAGAACTGGTTATAAAGTTAATTCCCTGAAACATCAGAGGAACAAGTTCTGTGCACGAAATAAGCATTGCGACCTACTCATTGATACACACCTGCACCTACGAGTGTATTGTTGAGTCCACTAACATGTGATCTGGCACTAGAGGAGACAGGCAATGATTTCCCTTGCAAGCTGGATTCAGTGTTTGTCCTTATGTTTTTTTCCTGCACATTAACTTCGCTAGGACTCAAACCAGGAATCTTGTCATAAAAGGCAGTGACAGCTCTACCAGGTGAGCTGGTGAAGTCTCTCTCACTGACCAAGCTGGTAGGAGCTGTGATAATTGTCTCTACAGGCAGCCTGGTCTTGCATGACTGATGTCTTCACACGTGCTCCAAGAGAAACAGACCAGACAAGAGAGAATCAATATTTCCCTCTCACTGTCAGCAAGGGGCTTCTAGGAACCTTACAGGATTCACATGTGCACATTAAGGGGAAAACACAACCCAGAGTCACCTCTAAATTCTCAGAACTTAGCACAAGAATTGTATGATGATGGACTGATGGTTTTGATTCACTGGCTGCTCAAAAATTTAAAAAAAAAATTTTTCTTCAGTTAAACAGTCAAAACAAATTTGCTTCCAGCCAAACTAAACATTGTTTCATTTTTAAGTTACAAAATATTTAAATAAAATAGAAGTTTCAAGACAGTCACTTCAAATTAAAAAAAAAAAAAAAACTAACACACATATCACTGAAAATATGAAAAAAAAAATTTCCCCCTTTTTTTAGTTTTTAAGAGGCTCCACTTCCCTGACCAAAACAATTTAATGAATTTCTGTTGATTTCACCAAATGTTTCAGTCAACCCAAGTATGCATTTTTCAGTTAAAAGAATTTTATCTGAAAAAATGTCCCCTCGTGCAGTATGGCCCGGTCTCCACTTACCTTTGCGATTCGGCGGCAGTCGACGGGAGATACACAAGTGACGTAAATCACTTGTTCAAGTGTGATTTACAGGGAAATGCTATCAGATCACTGCAAATTCTTCTCAGTGTTTCATAGGCTAGCTGCATTCTACTAAAACCAAGTACCATGGGCTGAACTCTGCCTCACTCACACTTGTAACTCCCATGGCTGTAAAGCAGGGGGGAGGGGAGGGGAGGGGCGGGAAAACACTACACACACCTCCTCTGAGTTAGCTCCTCAGCTGCTGCAGATCACCATAACCACTTAATGAGATTACACCATTTTACACCAGCTGAGGATAAGGCTCAATAAATGTTACTTCCCTGCAAGTTTCTGATAGTTTCCAAGAAAGCTGGAGTTAAAGTTACCTTGAGTTTAGTTTACATCAAAAGTGGCTTGCTCTGTACAGTACCTGGAGTAAAGAGAGGAGGCAATCCCTGCCTCAGTAAATAATTCAAAATACTGACACTAAGATTTCAGTGCATTTACAGCATACGATTGAGAATCCAGTCTGGCCCATTCCGGTGGTCAGAAATAAGCAGGTGTCTAAGATTAGCTAATCAATGTGAAAATTGCATTAACAAGGACAGCCGTTCCTAAAAACAACCTATAATGTTCTTCCATCCTTTACAAATCACTTGAGCTCTTAAAAGATGGCTTTTCACCCTTTCAGTGAGAGTCTGTGGTGAAACTACAGTTAATCTGGCTAAACCCACTAGCTGCTCAGCCTCTTTATAGGCTTTGACTTGGTTTGCATCCATCTTGTCCTCCAAATTTACAGGCTCCCCAACTGCTGCCGGAACTCTGCTTTTAGCCTGTAAACTGCTGGAAATTTTAAAGCAAATGGAAGATTTTAGTCTTTCCTGTAACCAGTCCTATTATTTGACAGCCCTGCTCCCTCCACAAGCAGGGGGGGGGAACCCAAACAAATCCTAAAGAGAAGTCATGTCTCATGGCCAAGTTACACTTGTCTGCCTTGCAGAGAGGAGACCCTAAGGCAGTAATGCTGGCGTCTATGGAATTGTGCTGCTCTTTTTTCCAGGAGGCTCAGGAAAAACAGGGATTTTTGGGGTGGCCAGGGGGCATCCAAAGGGTAATATTAAATTCCCAGCATGGAATACTAAGTGGGGAAAGGATAGCTCCCTGTTTACTGAGCCTCGAGTGGAATTCTCCCAGGCAGAGATGTTACCAAGTTTCAAACACAGACTGCTAAAATACACCATCAAAACAGAAACACCCACCCCTCACCAAGACACATCCACCTCTCACTCCTCTGCCCAAACCACGTCGCTGGGCATGGAGAAGCCGGAAGTGCAGAACCACAGATGCCCCTTGTTTACTCGGTCCCCTGAGGTAACCAAGGCAGAGAGCCTCAGGTGCAGGGGAGGCTGCCAAGGGGAGGCTGTGATGGTGAAAGACCGCTGTAATCCTTCCTCAGGAGAAATGGTGTGCTGCTGGCTGCGTCGGGGCACAGCCAGAGGGGCTGATTTGGTGAGGGCTCTATCCAGCACCCAGGGGAAATGGCAGGGGCCTTCCCCTGGCAAAACTCCTGAGGGTTCCCCTGGGACAGAGCAGGGGTGGCTTGCATAGCTGAGGTGAATGTAGCCCTCGGCACTGAGGGAACAACTGTAGTTTCTTGGCACCGGGACTTGCTACGTGCAGTGCAGGAGGCCCAGGGCATATGCTGAGTCAGGATTTCTCAGCTCATCCCCAACTTCGTGTTTCAAAGCAGAAAAGCCCCCTCCTTCCAGAGGCCTCTTGAAACACAGCAGTGCAGTGAAAAGGGCCCAAGCCCCGGTACTCACAGATGCAGCCTGCTGCAGGCCTCAGGAAGGTGTTGATCCACGAAACCATTTATTTCTCTCCAGTCTCCCCATCTTTCTGAAAAGGGTTTCCATAGCAAGACACAAGGAGGCCACGTTCTCCCTGACTGAGTTACACAAGCTGCTTTTCCTCCTTTCCAATCAGAGAAAAGGGCGGGAAGCAGCTGGACCCGTTAACCTTTGCTGGGTGGCTGCCCTTCTCCTATATGCGAGTGTGGCTGTAGCAAGAGGCCTTTACATCCCATTATATGTTCAGAAACCATGGAGACGCTCATCTACTGCAGTGATGGAGGCTAAATAAAGATAGATATCCCACCTGAGCAGTATATAATACAGCTGCAAATAAAATGTAATTATGCCAGGGTACTCACATATCAATAGTGTTAATATCTCTCACAATGTTATCCTAAATGTCTTGAAGTTTGGTATTTTTCTTAAAGCCCCAGCATCTGAAATCACGTTATTTCATGAGACTTTCACCTTTTGTTTTAAGAACAAGTGAGTTTCTAGCACTCATGGGTACGGAGAAAAGCTTGAAACTTTGGTCTAAGTGCATCCTAAAGGCTCAAAAACAAAAGCAAATTAAAAAATTAATTAAAAAAAGTCTAATTTTTAAAGCAAATTTTATCATTTTTTTGCAGGGCTGGCTCTTGATTGCTGAATATTTGAGGTTGTTAATACTGTATGAAGGGCTTGTTAGATGCATGCCTGATTGTGTCCATGTATGTTTACCAAGTGCCGTTTCTGTAATTACATATGTAGTTATGGGGAAGGGGTGTACAGTCATGAAAATCTGGTCCTGTATCTCGTGCTAGTGAATTTAGGCACTAGAATTTTGAAGAACATTGGTTTCAATTTTCTGATTTCCAATGCAACCTGGACTTTGGTCACCAACACATTTTTTTTTTCAGTGAGAGATTTACAGGTTTTATTTGTGAGTGCAAAAATGGAGGGTGGATTTAAAAAAAAATCAGGGGTTACCATAACACATAAATATACAAAGCATCAATATTCATAAGCATTCCAAACACTGCTTTAATTGCTCTGATATTCTTGGTTTGGATTTTAATCCTCTGGTTTAAAAATCCTTCAAAATCTAATGTAAAGTTCCTAGGAGAATTCTATAAACATCACATGGAAGAGCTGTAATTAAAAAATGGTTTGATAGAGAGGCATGTGAACAGCAGATCTGGTGGACTTTTGATTTACAGATAAGCTCACAGAGTAAGTCACTCTTCCCTGATTTGGATTGTGAAGCACATGTTAATCTCTCTGAAACAAAACATCTTCAGGGCTAAAACATACAGTGATGGGGGGTGGGAAGGAGGGATAATATGAATTAATTCACATTCTCAATTAGTACATTTCTGCATAGCTCCATTCACTTCCATAGAATTAGGCAGTGGTACACAAGCAAAGGACCTGCTCTATTAAGTCTAAAAAGAAATCTAGAGACCCACAGAAATCCTTGAGGGAGACAGGCAAGTGGTAGAGGGAAGAACGGAAGGAGTTGGGGACAGCGGTTGTTACTCAAGCACTAAAAGCGCAGGGAGCCAAATTTTGCTACTATTCACATTGGTGTAAATCAGGAGTAGCTATACTGAGCTCAGTGGAGTTACTTTACATTTACACCAATGAGACAGAGTAAGTTAGGCCCTGTCATTGGTTTTAGGGGAATTAATAAACAAAAAAAAAGAAGGGAGGAGCATTCATGAAGGCTGCCAGGGTTCATTCTGTGCTTGAAGCCTGATGCTGCCAGGCAAATTCTAAGGAACTGATTTCTATAGTGAATTCGATCATGTGACAAATGCTGGGGGGGGGAGAAAATCTAGCATCAGACTTTAATCCCTCATTTTAGGGTTAATGGTGACCCCCTACTTCATCTCTTTTGTATTTGACACAGTGCAATGTTATAAGAGCATCTTATAATTCTTATCTTTATTCACAGTGATACTAGAATCACACTCAGGGTAGCTAGGATTCCCAGTGTTATCCCTTTGCTGTCAAACACTGTGTCTGTGGAACCTCCAGAATCCCACTGTGCAACATCTATTTCAGAGAGGAGGCGAGAACCCTTAATATTGCCAGAAATCAGTACAAACCCTTTTATAGCTCTGTTGGCTGGATTATTATTTGAAAGCTAGCAAATGTAGTAACTATAAATGCTTGTGTGTGGGTGTTCAATTACCTAAGATTCTCTGCAGATATTAGCAGTATCTCTTGGGGAAGTCTCATTTGGTATGCAGGATAAAATCGCTATGGTACTGATCATATGATTTGCAGACTCAATCCTGAGGCAGCTCTACTGAAAGGGGAGGCGAAGCTGCATAAGGCACTCACTTCAGCCAGCAGGAAGCTGTGAGCAGCACATGAATTTTATTCACCAGACCCTAGTAAAGCTAGTGGCTTGATCTGTCATATCTGTAACCAGGAAACCACCTTGCATACAGAGGCTTTATTTCTAGCAAGGCTACATTTTTTTCAGGCTACATCATTGGTGATACTAGAAAAAGGGCACCTGAGATTATAAAGTGGAGGCAGTAATTGCTACAGAAGACTTCTAAGAATCCCATTTGATTCTGAGGTTAAATGCCTCCTCAAGAATGAATTAGTAGGGCACTATTTTCGGCTGATTTTGTTTGGAAAATAGGATAAAAAGAATGCATATTTCAGGGAAGGATTACAGATAGCAGAGTAAACTAGAGGAAAACTTCCACCTGCACTGGGAAGAAGAAAAGGACTAGAAATCCAGTTTTCAGGATTCCCTTCCTTCACTGACTGGAGATGATTTTCTGAGGAAAACCCCAACATCCACACTCAGCACAGTGCAGACTTTTCCGAGAACAGACATGGTACAAAATGTGATTTTAGTGTTTTTCCGCAGGCGCCTGAGCCAAAGACCTGCTGTTGAAGAGCTTGAAAGAAGGAATATACTTAAACGTGAGTACTTTTAAAAAATTATAACAGTTTGTAAGACTGTGTTGAAACGACCAAATACATTTCTTGGAGGCATTTCTCCACTGTAGACAAATTCATGCCCTTCCTTTGGGAATGGATTTGTGACCAGTGGGGTTTTCCCTGGGATGTGTTCAGGTGTCTGATATGGTGAAGGAGTAATAATTTGCACCTGTCTGAAAGAAAAAATAATACAAATCTAAATTTTCAAATAATTCCTGCTGTTATGGCTGTTTGAAGAAGCATGGTCTTGGTTTAACTCAGTTGAGCAATTACCTGGAGTATCATTTTAAATAGAGTCAGGACACACTGCCAATTAAAATCTATCACCATCAAAGTGAAGAGCACAAGCATTCTTGTAGAACAGTGACTTTCTTGGCAAGTTATATTAGATGCATTCCTGACCTTTCTCATTTAAAAGGAAACTGAATTAAAGAAAGGAAAAGGCAAGATGAGATATTGCAAAGGTGTCAAACTCTTTGCCTGTTACAGTTGTCTGAGCAGCTGGAGACCTTTGCAGAATATCTTTAAAATAAAAACAGAGAACAAAGTTCATAAAGTTTATAATTAAGTCTTTCTTAATGATGGGCGGGCCTCAACCTGGGAGGAGTGGGGGGAGAACAGATTTGAGGGTGTTATGACCACTTTCCCCTGGCTTTAGATGGCTGGGGAGTCCATAAAATGATGAGAACAAGGGGATCCTGCAAATTGTTTTTGTTGTCACTAGGGGTATCTGGCTGGAAAAGGTGGAGTTACACTGCTTTGAGGAAAAGTATCATACATTCTGGTGTACTCATGGTGTATTTTAGCATGAAAAATATATTTTTGACATTATGTGAAAAATAGCCAACTACTTGTCCAAACATAATAGAATATGTTTGCATTCTATAAAAGCAATGCTGTCTTGGCTTTTGTTTAAATCAGATCCAATCATTTTGAGGGTTGTATTTCACTAGTACACAAAATCACCTAAAGCATTTATATTTTAAGCATAATTTCACAAGGCTGGACCTGATGTTGTAATCTGATGATTTGTTCAGATGTTTGATAGATTCATTGTCTTGTTTAAATTAAAGAAAAAAAGTCCCTGGGAATATGGGGGACATTCATTTTCCACAATGGTTTAGATTTAGGAAGGGTCTTCTTTACAAAGTTAAATTGTGTATCACAATTTTTCTCCTGAAGGTGAACATTAGAAATGTACTGGCAAATTACACTAACAAAGAGGAAAACAGCAGCATGACCACACAGATTACAATATCACCTCAATTGGTGAGGCTTTGGATTGCAGGCTGCTTTTTATTTCTTATCAGTTTATACAATTTGGCCTGATACTGCCCTGATACTGAAGTCAATAAGGATTTGGGGACAGGGTGAACTGAGGGGAGCTTCTTAGTCATCTTTGCTTGGTTCAGTTATTCAAGTACATCAAACTATTTACTTTGTAAATAGGTCTTGTGACATATAAAATTACCTATTCAACACATATATAGATTCATTTACACATATTCAAATTACAGGTAACACATGACATATTCTTATGACCTGTAAACATATTAACCCACTTTAACCTCAACCCAAGTCATCAAAAAGAAAATAAACTAATCTAACATTTCTATATCACAGGGGCCAGATTTCAAATGAGTGAAACACTGCATCTCCCCACTGAAAACCTTCTCCCTTCTTCTTTAGTCTAGTTCATTTGAAAATCTGGTCCTTCATGTTTATGTTACTTTCTGATGTACACTGGCTACATCTTTAATCTAGGTTAAACTGACCAGTTTTAATATAAAAAAAATCATGTTACATTCACATAATGAGCTTAGAGAGGGAGCTAAAGCAGAAGAAGATAAAGCAGAATTAAAGATATGTCCTGAATGCCAGCTAAACAGACTGGGTTAGATTCAGTTCTCATAAATCTGGAGTAACTGTCAGCTTCAGTACAGTTATTCGGGGTTTGCACAGGGTTCATCTTGGATCAGAAGCTGTACAATTCTATTTCATTTACCTTTTTTATGACATAAAAATGTCAGTTACATTGCAAAGAACTCAGTCACCGCTTAGCTGGTCCAGCAAGGACCTTAGAACATATGACAGAGAAGGGTAAATAGTTTGACTGCAGCTGTTGAAAAATCAGTTTTCAAGTTAGAGAGATATTGACTATTGATATTGTTCCCAATGACTTTAATGAGAGCATGATTGGATCTCATATTGCCAACCCTTAATTATTCTAGTACCCTGATTGAAATCAGTGACTTAATGAATTGTAAGGGTTTGCACAACTGGGTCCTAAAGCAGTGATATGTTTTTGATGTTCATAAATACCTATTGTTGATGTAAATAATGTTACACCAAAGGGTGTTCTGAGGATTAATTAGTTCATGTTTGTACAGTCCTTTCAAGATGCAACACTACATAAGTGCTGAAGTGCTATTATGGTATTATTTTTTTAAAAGTATTAATGAGATGAAGAGAGAGACATTTTATCTCCTTCATGGAGGTGACTCTGGGATAAGAGAGGTACTTAAAAAAAACCCAAACTTTCTTCAAATCTAATTAATTTTATAAATTCCTGCATCTTTAAATATAGAAAAGCGCTGCTTATTCAATACAGAGCACAACTGTCACAGTAACTATGTGTTTAGAGTTAAAAATCAGTCGCATGAGTTCAGATGGGTTTTCTATTGTATTCTGAAAGCAAGCCACTGATATTCATATTCAAACTGGCAGCTTCCTTTCCATCCGATTATACAATCGCTACTTCATTAACAGTGGGGCATAGTTTAGACTTTCCTGAATCACTTGCATAGAGCAAGGGTGTGAGTTAAACTATTGCATATGACACTATATAATCGGGACTATTGGTCCATTGATATATATAGCATTAAAGTCAGCCATTTACTAATGAATGGATCCAACTGCAGTCAATGTGAGGTTGCTGTGAAAATCTCTCTAGTTCTTCTCTGTAATATTTGCATTCTATAATATCCCTGCTGACATTTCTTTTCATCAGATAGGTACATTTTATAAAGATCTTGCATTTGCTTCTTGATGAGCTGTTTTTCATACTTCCACAATTGTTAAGCATACCAAGTTTGGTTTTACCTGAATCCTCACATGCATCAAAATGACAAAAAGCAATCTTCTGACTGGATAGGCATATTTGTGTTTCCACCTTAGAAAACCACTTACTGCCCATGTAGAATACATCATGACTATATTTTGATGGCATTTAGACTGATGTAGAACAGCCTTTTTAAAAACAGAAAATACAACCATACAGATCGGGTCAAAAAGGGGTTAATAAAAATTGAATTAGGCATGTTAGTTACTTTTTGGAGGTATCTTGCCATTACACAGCATATTCCACTTTTTCATCTATTCACCCCCCTCCCCCACACACAGTCAAATTATTGCCACCTAAATCTTTGGTCATCTCACAGACATTTCTGAAACACTGCTATATCAATCTTAAACCTCATGTACTGTGCTTTAAATTTATATGCACCAGCACTATAGTGCACTGTAAGATTTTAGGCTCTGATTTACATTTTCTGTTTACCTAGTTGCATATATGTTCCTACAGTGCTTCTTTAAATAGATCCATGTGGCTGTATTTTAATGTAATCTAAAGAATACAGGAAGGGAAGAGGGGAAAAAAAGGTTAATTTCTAAAAGTATCCCTTTAAGACACTCATCTTTAATGCTAGCTTAACACTGACAGTATTTAACATGATATGGTTTTTGCTTAACTGAGAAACCATGATAACACTGTTATCTATAGCAGTGGTTTTCAACCTGTGGTCTGCAGACCTGTAGGGATCCACAGACTATTTCTACGATTTCCCAAGGGGTCCACACCCCTATTCATTTATTTTTAGGGGGTTCCAATGAAAAAAGATTGAAAACCACTGATCTACAGGCTCACTGAATTGTTAAACATCGTTTCCCTTGGTTTCTAGCATTGCTTAGGTCATGGACTTGAGTCTAAATTTAGTAACAGCACTAGAAATAGAAAATCCATTAAGTGGTATCCTAAGGCAAAGGATATATTTCACACAACTGTTACAGGATCTGAGTCTATTTTTAGATCCAGTGTGTAGGAGTTATCACGGCTTGAATGTTAATAGTCACAACACACAAAAGGAAACTGGCTTCGGTTAGAACAGAATATCACAAAAGAAAGCCAATGAGTATAGCGAGGCTCTAATACAATGGACATATCTTGAATAGTAGAGGAAACAGGAATGTGTGGGAATCAAGGCTGACTAGTAATGTGACCAACTCATGAAGCCTGAGAGCATAAGCTTACAAGGTACATGCTTTCCCCGAAGCACATACAGAAAAGTATTTCAGCATCTCAATGCAAGCGTGACAGGACTCTAACAAAGACGTGGCATAACAAACGATCATTCATAATTTGAAAGGTATTGCTTTTCCCTCTAGAAGTTTATCTAGCTGAAGAATTGGACTGGTTGCGTTGAATTTATTAAGCTCAGTGGAACTGGAGGCTATGTCACAGGAAAAGCAGACAATGGCACAAGTGCTTCTGTGTCTTCATTGAAAGGTAGCTATATATTCTGGCAGTGCATATGGCAGTTATAGTAAGGACTGAGCTAGCAATTCAGAGGACCATGCTTCTCCATATTGTAACTTTATTGCCTACATATACTGGAAACAGCAGATCTTCCTACATGAGGAAATTCATCTCTTTTTTTATATTTTCTGCAGAAAGAAATGATCAAACAGAGCAGGAAGAAAGAAGGGAAATCAAGCAGCGGCTGACGAGAAAGGTAAAATCTTGAAATGTTTTCAGTTACATTTAAAAAGTTTATTGCAAACTAATAAAAATCCCAGAGTAAAAACAGTGTCTAAATGCTTTAAATTGTTTTAAAGACAAACCGCCGTGATGGTCACCATTAAAAAACCAACATAAATACACAATTATATGTGAGACAGTTGTATCTAATAACTAGAACAGAAAATAGCTACAAAATCTCAGGTAATTATCGACAAATGTTGGCACTTTAAATGGCGCTCACTGCATTTGAGAGCCTGAAGGAAAATTTACACAAGAATCTAAAATCAGCTAATTTGAGATCATTTGCCTCATAGTGCATATTTTGCAACTATATTGCAAGGAAAGCAGTTCCTTTGCACTATCTGTAGATGTGAGAATCCCAAAGTAAGCTGACTCCTTGCTGAGCAACAGGTGTGTTCCTGCCTTAAATGCCTCTTTGCAGACCTTTTCATTTTAAGGTCTATCAGATTCTAGGCCTGATTCTGTCATTGTTCTGCTTGCAAAAGTCCCCACTAGAGTCAATGCTAACACAGTGCAATATTCAAAGACACATTGTGAGGATACATTGCTAAGCCCTGGGTCTGTAGTCCTTACACTGGGCCCAGTCCTGAAGCCCTGTTTCAGATAAAGTGACTGTTGGGAGGAATTCTGCAAGATTGAACCGTTTCATTGTAATTCATTGTGGTTACTTGAAATATATTGCAAGTTTGGCTTTATAAAACTCTGTGTTACTAGATGTTCCATTACAAATCCACTGTACAATAGCCCTCAGCTCCATTTACCTTCAGTAGCTCCTTGAGATAATGGCACAAGGAGAGCGAAGTTTAGTTAATAGAAAATGCCTTTGTAGAAAGGCTAAAGATAGCAGTTTTAAAAATTATTTTCCTTTACAAAAAAATCCTAATGTCTCTAATCATAGAAAAGTTTCAGTCACTGATTGTAGGACAGATTCTGAACTCAATTACAGCACTGTGAATCAGGAACAATGGCCATTCCCCAGGTAAATGAGATCAGAATCTGGCTCTGAATCTCAATGTTCTTGTGCATTTAAGATGAATGAATCAATTTCAAATAATCTTTTCAGTTTAAATTTGTTTATTTTACAAACTTTAACATAAAACACAAAATGAAGATGGGGCATAAAAATGCACGTGATTCCATTTTTGTGCTATTGAAGTTATATCTCAATTTTACTTGCTATTTATATTGACATACTTCCTTACAAAACTCATTGATACAGCTCAATCAGAGACCGACAGTTGATGAACTAAGAGACAGAAAAATTCTAATTCGATTCAGCGATTATGTAGAAGTGGCAAAAGCACAGGACTATGACAGACGAGCGGACAAACCATGGACAAGACTATCAGCAGCTGATAAGGTACAGACAGACTTACAAATATAATTAAGATGACCACTGTCTTTTTGTTTGCTGTGCTTGTAGCAGTATGTCAGTTATGTAAGCAGTGGTATTACTAAACAAATCTTGATATTCTAGGGAAAAACATTTTGGAGTGTCTGCTCTTGGAGAAAGTGAGACTCAATGCTCCTGATGAGCCAAATTTTGCACTCTGAAGTTAATTGGGTTGCATAGGTGTAATAAAGGCAAAATTTATACCCATCTACCCCTTAATAGTTCATGGGCGTTCCACACACACGACAGAACAGGCGCTAAAGACAATTGACTATGATATATTAGAGCTGATGCAGATTAAAGTACGTTAAATCTTGCATTTTCAGCATACAGAATCCACACCAACCACATGATGTAAAACATACCTTCTAATAGAATGAAAGCTTTAAAAAAAAAAGTTATAAGAAGAAATATGGAATGTAGTATATTCTATTATAGGTTTTTACCACCTGTTGTAGTATCTGAGCAATCTAGGACTAAACTTTACCCCAAAGTCACTCAGTACAAAATCGTTGTTGCAAACATGTACATAGCACTGCTTTATTCTCTACTGATGAACTCCCACAGAACGCCCTTTGATCCCACTTTTTCATTAGCCATGAGACGAGCTGCTCCAGAGTACACACTACGTTACCTGCCTACCATATATTTGATTTTTTGCCATGTTGGTCCTAGGATATGAGAGAAAAAGTGTGACACACTGTCTTTTATTGGACCAACTTCTGTTGGTGGAAGTGGCAAGCTTTTGAGTGTCACAATTACCTCACCTACCTTCTCCCTCATATATTTGATTCACGGTGTTAAATGATTCTAGACCTCATACTTAAGTGGCTGGCTTAGTAAGGAAATGGCTCTCTATGAATCAGGCTAGAATAGTTGCTGAATAAGGAGTTTTAAAGTTTTGGCTCAAGGTTGCAGGAGGCTGGGAGAACTGGGGACATTGAGATAATTATTGGATACAATGGCACAGATAGGACTGGACTGCTCACTGCTTGATCCTGGGCTCTGGAAATCAGACATGTCTTTCTTATTCCCACCTGTGCTGAAGTGTTTCCCAACAAGAAGGCAGAATATATAGGAATAGTGTAATAAACGGTATTAAGGAACTCTGATATATAGGATTTATTTTAATTTGTCATCTTTGTCTTAGTTGTCTTCCTGAGTTCATTTAAAGGTGCTTGTAGGGAGTACTATAGTGTAAGGAATTATGTGATAATCAATGCTGTGAAGCAGAAGTTTTACTGGTAATTTGGGATGATCATCATCCAGGTCTAGAAGTTTGATAGTTTTATAGATATGGGGATGAAGGAAACTCATATCACCATGCTCACCAGGCACAGGGAGCCTTTTAAAAGTGGGAACACAGCCTGAGGCTGTTGTGTTTTGCTGTTCTTTTTCTAGAGACACTCGTCCAAATGACAGTTGCTTTTATAACAGAACTCCCACTCATTGGGTTACATCCTAGGCACCCACAAATATTCTACAAGGTACTGTCTGAAACTAGAGCTGAAAGTCATAAGAATTTAAGCCAGATTCTACCCTTACAAACATACCTTGAATCCAAGAGTGGATTTTGTGTTGATCATTAGGCCAAACTGAATCCTGGTGTAAATTGTGCATCTCCATAGAAAGCAGTAATGTTGCACTTACTCATACTAGTTCTTGACCCAGTGTGAAACTCAGAGTCTGACCTTTTCAAGTTAATTTTAAAGTAAGCATACAAATAAATTTTTACCAGTCTCATTCATTTGGTAAACATGCATTCACATCTCAGGAGCTGAAAAAAAATCTATTTCTTGGAGAAAATTGTTACTTTCCTCCACATTTTTATTTCTTCCACATCTGTGATTTGACATGTGCCCGTGTATTAAAGCTTCACAATATTAGGTATCTAAATTAGAGAGTAATAGTATGTACAAAAACATTGTTGTACAGTCCAGGCCATTAAGAGTAGTCATTTGGAAAAAGGCAACAAATCATTTTACAGCTGTGGATTTTATGGTGTAAACCATGTAAATGACAGTAACATATGGTCGAGTGTGTACATATTGTGACAATGCAATCTGATTTTTATTTAGAAACCGGCCAGTACTGTAATTCTCCACATTTCAACTGTCCAGTTGCTGGCTGAGTAACCTTTGCTTCTGCTCACAAACTTAACCAGAGTCTCATGGAATGTTGGGGAGGGAGCATTATGATTTTATGTTTCTCTCAGGACTGTTTCTGTAGAGAAGCCTCAGGGTCTAGTCAGTGATGACTGATGATGTGGAATTATCTTTTGCAGTAATGGCTTTGATTATAGTATTTCTGTCAACATCTTTAAAAGACAGGGACCAGTTAGCATGGAGAGAACCTATATATTGGCTCTCCCTGCTGGCCACATGTCCTATGTTTGTAGCCTACCCCACTCTACCTGGAATTTGCTGTTTTGCTTATTTTTTAAGGGCTCTTGTTTGCTGTTTATTAAAAATTGTTTACAAATGCAAAATTATTTGTTAATCTTGGTTCCATTTTAAATTCCTAGGCAGCAATTCGTAAAGAACTAAATGAATACAAAAGTAATGAAATGGAGGTACATGCATCAAGCAAGCATTTGACAAGGTTGGTCATCCAGATATTTGTACATTTTCCATTACCTACAATATCAGTTTTTCTGACCCCTGAATCTGCAGAATATTTTGTTCCTACATGGCTCTAAAATCTGCAATGAAAGCTTTACCTTGGGGGGAAAATAGAAGTATTTCGGCTTCATCTCAGAGTACATTCTCATCTGTTGAGAAGCAATTCTCCCCCCCACGACCCCCAATGCATTGTTTGTATCTGTGATTTAAAAGGCCACGACTAAAGGAAGAACACAGGATGTACCGTACAGAGAACATGACATGTGATTTAAGGCAGATGAATAGGCATAACCCAAAGTACTTTAATTTGTAGTCTCATCGTTCAGTCATACAACCAGTGCTGAACAATAATAAGACAAAGTGTTTGTATATAGTAAGAGGCATGTAACTGATTATGAATAATACACAAAGGATTCACTGCTGGATTTTAAAAGCAAAAACTCGGCTTACGGGTTTCAGTATCATTCACTCACTCATAGTCTAGCCAGTTTTTTCAATAGAAAGTAGACTTTTTAGTGGCCTATGTAAAATGTTTAGTGAGTCTCAGCCCAGGTACTAGTGGAAGGGAGTCAGCATCATAAAACACACTATCACAATTATCTTGAACTGGCAACCTTGGGAACTTAGCAGAGACACCAAGGATCATATAATAGGGGCAGAGATTCCAAATTATTGTGTCACTTTTAGAGAGGGTAGGAGCAGAAAGGTGAGGCAATGTAAGGATGTTTGCACTGCCACTGTCTGTGAGCATATATACTCTGCTTACACAGAAGACCCCACTTGCTAGAACTGTTAATCTAGCACCATTCACAAGTACTATATTCACATGAAAATTTAAGTGCACATACAGATCTATATCAATTAGAAAGTAAAAATGAAAAGACAAGAAAGTTGCTGGTACATGCTATTGAAATCTAATCCACACCATCTGGTTAAAAATGGAGGGCATTTACAAGTGAGGAAAGTGGGAAGAGAGGCAGAGCTCCAGTAGGTGAGAAGGAAGAGGCAGAACATTACCTGCAAAGAAGGCATTGGAAGAAAGTCGCTTTAATAAATAGCAACAATAGCCAAATTTTGCCCTTTGATTTCTATTAGCATCTCATTGGCACTTAAATGGGACACATCTGAGAAACGAAACTGACCCAGTTTTATATAACTTGTGACATTACACAACCTGAGCTTCAGCCATGTGGTTTATGTCACTGTCTTCTGGCAAAATGGTATCTACAATAACAGGAAGGCTATTGATTATGTCCGACAGTGAAGGATACTTTATTTAATTGAAGCTACCTGGGGAGTTTAACTAGGCAGATTAAAATGACACATTTTGAAATATGGCCAGGATACCTGGGTTAAATACCCCGAACTACTTTTAGTTAATGCTGTAGACCACTAGTGTATAGGACTTCATTTTTTACATCTCATCCAAGAAAAGAAATGTCCAGTGCCTCAGGGTATTTGTTCAGCACAGACTCAGAGGAAAGCGTGCCACCTACTAAATAAACAGTACCTCTACCGGAAGTACCTGCTTGTTTTTTTTAAGAGGTGCCCATCAAAATATCAACTCAGTATTGTTTATTTTGTGAGAGCTGTCAGGCTCACAGCATATCATGGTATTTTATTAGCAATAAACAAAATTATGGCCCATATTTTTAAAAGGTCTATGCACAACTGTGTGTGCAGGCTCAAGTAATTAATTACACATACAAATAACTTTTCAGATAGCTAACTGATAATATGTACACACTGTTACTGTGTCTGGCCATGCAATCATGGCAGATTTTACACACACACTTTTCTGAAAATTTAGGCCTATATTCTTAAGAGTTCTTCAATATTGTTTTATTGCAATGAATTATAATTGGCTATCAAGACAGGGATCAGCATCACCACTATGCTAACTTGTTCACATTTTGAGGAAGCATATGCCATTACTATAGGAGTTAAAACAGCAAACAGGTGCGGTAATACAATCATATATGACATGCATGTTACTTTTGAGGTACACAAGTCAAACGGTTTCAGAACATATGACGAAGATATATAATTTCACTACCACGCCTCCTAAAAGGCTTTATGAATAGGCTGTTGGATAACTTTTACATCAGATTTTAAAATAATTCTATGCATTTTACCAAGTATAGCTTGCTGTGAAATTACTGTCACCATCTAGGATCCCCTTGCTATGTATAGTGTGGCAAACTGCCAACTTCTCCCTGGTGGGTCTCATGCTATACCTTCTCTTCCTGGGCCAGGGCGCCCCCAGCTACCCCATCTCCCCTGGATGTAGAGGAGTTTTGTCTCCTGGCCTCAGAGGGAACCTTTTTCTCCAGCTGCTACCAGCCTTCTGCAGCTTCCTCTGTTTGTTCCCTCCCTCTCCATTAGGAAGGGCAGGGCTTAAATACACCTGGCCTGGCCCTTCATTGGGGCCAGGTGCCTCTAATTGTCCTGCTGTGCTCTGTCTCTCCTGCCTGCAGGGCAAAGGTTTTTAACCCTTTCTGGCCCTCATACCTGCCCTGGCACACCCTTTTATAGCTGTCCAGACTGACTTTATCACAATAGTCGGGTGTACAGAATTTACCAATTATGATTTGAACTGTAATTTTTAAACATGGAAGATTGTCTGCTAGCATCATTTTCATATTTAATAGGCAGGTCCAAAATGATATTCCAATTAACTCATAATTACTGCTGAAAACATCCCGTCCGAAACTATAAATTGCTTGTTACACCATTGAAACCCAAATGCCATTTCAGTTTTAAAACCACAATAATGTACTATAAATATGCTGGAATGAATAGATGTTTTTCTCCTAGTATCATGTCAAAAATTACATCCTTGTCTCTATTATTACTATTTAAATAATGATAGCAGCCAAACTGTGGCAGGCTTTTTACAAATACACTCAAAGACAGGTTCACAGCCTCTAAGGTATTTATGTGGCTAAGTCCTATTTAAATCAATCTGAGTTAGATGCATAAATATCTTTGAAGATCAGCACTGCAGTCATTATTTTGGAGTGTACATTCCTAAAAAGGCAGACAGTAAAAGTATGAGGAAAAGGGAAGCAATTAGCATACAAGCAAAGTGATAAGGGTGAGGACAGGCACTTATTAGTTCAATTTTTTTGTTTGCTTTTCAAAGTTAAACTCCTGAAGTATCCCTTTCTCCACAACTCAGCCCTCTAGTCTTTCCCTCACACCAACTCCCAACTTGCATCCTCCTTACTGTAGATAAGTGATGGGGAAATGTGGAAGTGGTAGTCAATGAGGAACGAAAAAAACATAACAGAACTCAGAGAAGAGAGAATTTTTTTTGTAGAGAAAGCCTACATGCAGAGAGGACTTTCTCCAGAGGCGCTCAGTGGCAGACTAAAACCAACGGGATAAAATGCTATGAACCTTGGAATGTTTTTAGTCATATTGGCCTTATCTCTAGAACATATTGGGTATCTTTCATGAAAAAAATGCTCTAGAAATGTGATTCAATAGTAATTAAACAGAATATATACATTTTTAAATAGTATTATTTCTTATTGCAATAATAAATTTAATTTTAAAAAATGCTGTTATAAAGCTGATTTTTAAAATGTCTTTTTTTTTTAAACCTTCTAGATTTCACAGGCCATAGAGATTTTCTTCTGAGAAGAATTTGTCTTTACATTTGATACTGCTGCTGAACACGCATCAGGGAATATACAAAGGTCTTTCCCTGAAGTTCGGTCCACAATAACCTGATGTTTATGTGAGAGGAGGACTGTGCAGTGAAATCTCTGCAGCACATACATACAGGAGCTAACAGAGGATTTGCTCTTTGATGCCTGAAGAGCGCTGGCCTGTGGGGTGGGAGGATCAGTTGAAAACGAATGAAGTAAAGCTACTGGAAGGAGCCTACTGCTCTCCTTTAACACTTGTTTTAAACTATTTTGCAGCATATCTTGGAAAAGGAGATGGTGTGCATGTACAGGCTTTACCATTCCAAGGCCTCTGACATAATGGACATGACGCACTGTCATTCAGTATTATGTTGAGAAGACATTTTGAACTAATCACGATTAGTTTGTAAAACACTTACGTTCATATTATAAGAATGATTTAATGTATTATAATTTCATTCTTTTTTATATAATGTCTAACAAGAACACAGCTGCAACATTTTTGATTCCTGTTAATTTTGTTCTTTAATTAAACGACTACTTATTGCAGGAAATGTGCACGCTTCTTTTAAATTTATTTTTTTCTGGGTTGGATAGGAGAGGAGGTGATTTGTAACTATTATGGGCCAGATCTTCTGAACCACAAAAGTCCACACGCAGTCAGGGAAACTTTGAACAGTGGACTTTCGACAATGGGCTTCCCACCTTGTGGAGGAAAGATACTGGACCAGATCTTTACAACAGATGTAACTCTACAACAGCTGAGGATGTGGCCCTTTGTAAGAAATGTAGCCCACTGCCACTACAGTAAAAAATTACTAGCTTTGACTAATTTAAACGTGACAGATGAACTGTCAGATGCACTTTATTGACTATCAAGCTATTGATACTTTTTCTAGTATAATGTATGTGAGATTTGATAACTTCTTGCTAAAGAGGGTGAAAAAAGATACTTTTACTCATAAATTATTAAAAACAAACCTAACAGAAAATATTGTGAAAAACTGTAAGCAAGACAGTCCACAAGGCTTAACAAAATCCAGAAGCAATGAGGAGATATGCCAAACAAGGAATATAGGATTTGGCTGAAGATCATACATATGTAAGAGATAATGCTAACAGTAGGTAATATTGATAAAAATGTGAGTGATGATTGCAGAAGATATTCTGTTTCTTTTGTGACTGTAATAGAAGTGGCACATACACACAGAAGGCAAAACTTTCTCCATAGATGTTTCAAGTTCTACCCTTTGTAAAAGTTTTAAAAGAGTAAAAAATTGTATAATACGCCATGTTAACCTCAATCCAACAGAAAGGACGCCAATGAAGGCATGAAAAAGTAAGCAAATAGATAAAAGGTAAAGGGAATTATGGTACAGACTCCTGGTAAATGACTGCAGTATGATGAGTAGAATTAATGCATCTAATGGATAGACTAATTGCTATGATCAGCACTGATCAGTCTCTCGTTTAAACAAAATGATATATTGTACTCTCTCCACAGTAATAAGGGTTATGAATATACAGAACATACTGATAACATGCACAGGGGAAGCCACTGCGAGAAACCATTTGTGGATCTTTGCAGAACATCCATCCAAGGCACTATCAAGCAACTGCTGAACAGTTCAGCTTAATGTCTAGCTAGATTTAGTTTTCTATAACCTTCGACTTTTTGGTTACACAGATTTACGTCTAAGTACTTGAGTCCCCGTCATGATTTAATTCAATGATTTTGTCTTTGATTACTGCCTTTTCAAACTTGGGAGCCTCATTATGGAAATCTGTATCATCATGCTAACTGGTATTTTAACATTTTTATTAGAAATATCCATGAACAACCTAACCACACGTTCTATCTTTGACAGTTATAATAAATGAAAATTCAGGAATAATACAGGGAAAGACTGAAAACATCAGCTAAAGAAACATCTCTCAGTAAGAAATCTCTTTTTGAGAAGAAAAACAGATGAGCTTTGCAGTATAAACAAGCATCATAGGTTGTATACTTTTATTATTATTATTACTATTTGTATTATCATAGTGCCTTGAAGTGTAGTCATGGACCAGAACCTCATTATGCTAACTGTGTACAAACAGAGCAAAAAGACAATCCCTGCCCAAAAGTGCTTGCAATCTAGGTATCAGGTTTGAAGTAAAATATTTTAGTTTAGCAGTGATTCATCTTCCCACTAATTAATACATTAGTAAATTAATGAAGCCCTCATTAATAAATGCTACTCTGATGATAAAATGTTTCTGAAAAAATAGTATTATAAGCACAAAAGGAATATTAATACATTCTTTTAAAAAAGCTGCCCTTACTAATCTAACTACTTGTGCATTATTTTTACAACAGATGCAAAGCAAGAAAAACATTTGTATCTTATATATTCTTCAAAACTTTGCAAATTCATCCAAGAAAATATCTATTAGTTTCATGTATTCTTGCATAATTCAGTTTTGCTGGTTAAGAAATCTTTGATTAATACCACCTAGTGGAAGTAACAAGAATTTATCAGTTGAGTTATCATTTAATCAGAACTTCTGTAACCAATGGTGATATCAATCAAAATTCCTTAAGCTACACTGAAAATCATGAACTAAGTTTCAAGATCAATTAAGTAACCTGCAAAGAATTTTCAAAAAATTTGGCTTGGTTTTTTGTCTGTCTTTATTTTACTTAAAGAACCATTGAAAGGACAAATAAAAAAAGCTAAGAAAATGAAAGCTGAGTATCTAAGAGGGAAAGGAGTTTTTAACTGGACTGTTTAAAGCTATTTTTAATTAATTCCTAGTTAACTTTAATAACTAATATTTTGGATAAAATAATCCATTGTGAAATACTTGATGTACTCATTCCTTGATTTAATTCTTTAGTTAACAGACTTCCCTGAGACATCCCAGAATTCCTCCAGCTATAAGGGAGACCATACTTGACATTTCTGATATTTATGTAAAAACACAAGCAACCCTGTGTCCCTAAGTTTTTTGCTCTCTTTATATACATACTAAAGATGCAAATACCAGCACAAACCCATTTAAAAAAAATCTATTGATCACCTTTAAAGAAATATTTTAGTCCCTCACAAGGATGTATCAGAGGGAACAAACTTCCTAAAAACATAAAACCTGTGCATGCGGTGAGAGGCAGAATGATTAGGGCCAACTAACAGGATAAAAGAATTTCTCACTTCTAGGTCGCTGGTGAAAATCCAGGCCTGTGGTTTTCCCTGACTAATAGTTAGCATCCTACACTGGTGGCCCATGTGATGTAGAGACTGAGTGGCTTCAGTCCAGTTCCTTTTAAAGAGGTATCCGTGTTAACTCCTCTACCACAGTCTAGAACCCTTTCTGACAGACTCAGCAAAACAACCCAGTACTGATAGGCATGAGAACTAAAGTGCCTTGGCCCTGCAGGTCAGGATTGAAGTATATTGTGTTTGTTGGGGTGAGGAACAGAGTGGTGTGGGGAAACTTACATTGCCAATGCCCATAATATACATGTTGTGTGGACAAATAAAACATTAAAAAAACCCAACCCTTGAATAGGTATTTCTACTCATGGCTGACTGGGAGGCCAAACCACACTTTGAGTAGCATGAAAACCAAGATGTATTTTAACACAGTCTAGGTTACTGGGTTCTTCATAACAATCATGTGATTAAACGATTTTGAAAGAGATACAATGTCAGAAATACAAGCACACTGAAATTGTAAGAGTAAGCCTTTACTCTATATGCTGGCACATATGTGTGCTACTGCAGCCCTATAGATACCACTGAGTGAAAAAATCTCTGGCACCAGTGCACGTGGCATGCACACACCTGGTATGGAATGGACATGAGCAAGCACTTGAAGGTGAGATTCAACAGGCAACTTCTATTATTAAGTGGCAAAACTAGTTTTAAAAAAACTAAACATCCTGTGCAGAAGAGTCTGCGGAGTTTGGATGCATAAGAATCATATCAATACAAAGCAGAAGCAAGACAACACCTAAAAAGGAGGAAGTCAATGTGGTCAGACTTTCACCAATATTATATATGGAAAAAGTGGTGTGAGAAGCAAATGTAAGAGACCATTAGAGATCAGAGAGTGGAGCTGAAAGTAAAGGCCATAGTATCATGGGGCAACAAGTTTAGGGAGGAAGAGGGGGATTTGAGGGCAACAGAAAAAAATCAGAGGCTGACAATGAAGAAAATGTGTCACTGAAGACAGCAAATGGAGATCAGTGTGTTAATTTTGGGACAAAAACAAGAGTCCTGTAGCACTTTAAAGACTAACAAATTTAATTTCTTTGATAGTCTTTAAAGTGCTACAGGACTCTCGTTGTTTTTGCTGTATACAGACAAACATGGCTACCCCTCTAAAATTTTGAGACAGAATATGATGTAAATGGTCTGGAAAATATCAGGTGTATAGAACTAAAATGGTGAGAGTGAGAGTTAGCTCTAAATTGGATAATATATTAATAACATTCTTCAGAGAAAAGTTGGGGCCCATTCATCACTTCTTTTTGGCGAGCTGGTGAAATGCTTAACCTCATTTTTCTTCAAAAGCTTTTGATGAAATGGGAAATACTATAGTTGCAAACCCATTATTATCAAAAAGCTTACAATCTAAACTAGTATGACAAGAGAAAATCCTGGGAGTGATCCCAGGCAAGGATGCTGAAGGAAGGAACTCAAAGAACCCTGTATGTGTTATAGATTTGCTTAATATGCATAGTAACTGAGTTTTGTTAAAATTAAAAGGAAAGGACTGGTTGAAAGACTGTAGTAAAAACAGAGGGTGGCTATGAGAATCTGAAGGAGAAGACAGGTTGTATGGCATACAAATTCGGGGAGAATACTGTAGCCATTGAATGGAGAAAAGTCAATTATAATCCATCATGATCCCTGAAAATTTCTGAAATCTCATTCTGTGTATGGAAATGCATCACTGTTACAGGATGTGTTTCTATACGAAGGGCAGGCATCCTGAACAATTTGTTTTAGAAACTTACACGCATTTTACTAACCATAGATTTACAGTGACCTTGAGTTTAAAATGGCCTAAAATGTGCACCAATTTGTTTAGATTCTGTGAAAATGGCACAAAATTGTAAATAAGAAAAAAACACAAAAAAGTATATTTTTTCTGAAATTTTAATACACATTTTGCAATATGGTTAAAATGTATATATATTTTTACAAAACATTTTTATAAATTCCAACTGAAAGCTAATACCATAAGTAAATAGAATATAACTTTCAAAAATGCTATTTGATCTCCTTTTAATGTGCTTAAGAACATATGGTAAAATTCTATGTCTGGGTGTGTACAATATAGCTCCTATTGATTGCTATAAGAGTCCTATGTTCACATGCAAATCCAAAACATGACCTTTACTGTAGTTTTAATTGCAAATTACTCCTTTTTTCTATACATCAATTAAATAAACCTTTTATAATGATCTCTTGCTAATAAATATTCCTAATCTATTATGTGGAGAGCCTTTTAAAATAGCACTTCTTTAAAAAGCTTTCAGTAAATATGCAATTGTCAAAACTTCCCATTACCGAAATGTAATTTTAATATAAACACACATTATTAAAACATAGAAATTTATAATATTAGAATTTTCTCCCTTCTGACAGGAAGAGTGACTGCAATCCTCTGCGAACATTAAACAGCTCCTCTTCTTGCTGTGGTAGAACGGTATCACATTTATTATACTTTTTTAAAGTTTGTTTAAAAAAGCGTATCACAGACATATCTTGCAACTTTAGAATGTTTCTTTTTCTTCTGATGCTAATATTAACTCTATTAAAACTTAAAAGAGGCACTACATCAGAATAAAACTAAAAGAATAAATACATCCGTTTTAATATATTAAAAATTAAGCATTGTTTCATTGTCAGTATTTCCCGTTTACTTCAAATGACAGTGTACTAGAAATTGCATCTTGAAAGGTGAATGTGCATCTTTTAAAAGTGCATCTTTTTTGTGTGTGCATCTTTTAAAAAGTGAATGTGTAGATAATTATGTTTTTTTAGGAAAGCATAAACAAACAAATTGTGACAAAATAATGTTACCATTTCTTTAAGAAGCTTCTCTTGAAGTCCTTTCATGTCTTCTTTCATTAGATGCATCTATAAAAATTGATACATGTTATCTACATACTCATTTTCTTTTCACAATTGACAATATATTTTAATGAATTATGCCCCCAAATAATATTTAAGATCAGACTGAGCATTAGTATGCCTTGCCATTGGTCAAAATAAGGCTGTCCAGGATATTGGTGGGAAATAGTAATCTTTTTAGGGCAGAAGCAACTATGTACTATGGCATCTACCGCAAATTCTGACATTAGCATCAGCTTGGATGCCATAAGTATGTGAATTAAGAACAGCTTCTTATTTGTAATTATTGCTCTTTGGGAATGGACATCTCACCACATCTCAAAGTAGGTGTCTGTGCGTGCCACGTGCCCTGGTGCCGAACAACCTTTTCCCTCATTAGTACCTGTAGGAGCCTACTCTAGTATCCCCCGCCTCTCAGTTCTTTCTTGCTGGAACTCCAGCTGAGGGGAAGGTGGGTGGGTGTGGAATGGACATGAGCAACACATCTCGAAGAACAACAGTTACAAGTAACTGTTCTTTCTTCTTCTTCTTCATGTCCATTCCCAAAGTAGGTGATTCACCAGCAGTATCTCCAGAGGCAGGCAGGAGTTCATGGACATGACACTTGGAGCACTGCTCTACCAAAGCCAGCATCATCCCGAGTTTGCTGCGTTAAGGCATAGTGGGATCCGAAGATATGTACCGATGACCAAGTAGCTGACCTGCAGATGTCCTGGCTGGGCATATGAGCTTGGAAGGCCACAGACGAGGCTTGCGCTCTCATTGAACAGGCTGTCAAGGACCCCAGAGATGTGACACTGGCCTGCTCATAACAGATTTGTATGCAGGCCATAATCCATTTCAAGATACTATGTGAAGAAATTGGCAGTCTCTTCATCCAGTCTGCAACAACTATAAAGAGTCACATTGAATGACGAAAAGGTCTAGTCCTGTCGATGTAAAACACCAGGGCCCAACTCACATCAAGAGTTTCTGCACTGGAGCTGTGAGGTTTAGGACAAAAGACAGGTAGAAAAATATATCCTGGTTGAGGTGAAAGTTCAAAATTACCTTAGGCAAAAAGGCCAGATGCAGGCGTAGTTGCATCACGTCCTTTTAGAACATTGTGTATGGTGGCTTTGATGTCAATGACCTTATCTCTGAAACTCGTCTGGCAGACATAATAGCCAGCAGGAAGGCAATCTTTCAGGACAAATACATAAGGGAGCACAAGGCCATAGGTTCAAAGGGAGGACTGGTGAGTCTAGAAAGGACCAAGTTCAGGTCCCACTGGGGAGAAGTCTCCCCTATTGACAGGACCAGCTTTTCTAAACCCTTAAGGAACCTGGCCATCATTTCGTGTGAAAAGACTATTCTACCTTCTACTAAAGGGTGGAAAGCGGATATGACCACTACATTGACCTTAACGGATGAGAAGGCCAATCCTCCCATGCTTTAAGTGGAGCAGATATTCTAAAACTGTTGAGATTGACGCCACCTTCAGGGACATACTGTAAGCAGGCGCTGCGGTCTCCCCCGGGGTTGGAGGCCGGGGGAGGGCCACAGCCAATAGAGCGGCGATACAGGCAGCCGGATAAAACTGCCCGGCAACGGGAGGGGATTGGACCGGCCCGCCAGCCTGTCCATCAACCTGCAGGGCCGACCCGGATAGGACCAACCGGGCAGCCCAATTGGCGGGCAGGAGGTGGGCCCTACCCAGGAAGGGGCGGTATAAAGACTCAGCCCCTGGCTCCAGTAGGAGGAAGTCAGCCCTGGGAAGCAGACGTGCCGCCCAAGGCTCCTGTCAGGGAAGAGAAGGCCTGCTACAGGCCAAAACCGTGCCGACCCGTGGATGAGCCCCGGGACCCAGACTGGGTAGGACCTCCCGGGCCAGGGGACTGGGAGTGGCCGGCGAGCCCCAAAGACTGGCCGACAGGCCCCGAACCCCAGGCCTGGCCTGAGGACCCGGGCCGACCACAGTGGGTGAACCCACCTGAAGCAGGGCCAGACCTAGAGGAGCTGCCGGCCGCTGACCCCCCTGAAGCAGGACCCGACCTTGAGGAGCTGCCAGACGCCGACGGCCTGCCGCCTTTGCCGCCTACCAACGAGGAGGGGTTGGTGAGTCAGCCGTGGGCCGTAGACCCCTCGGGGTTACCCGGGGACGGCTCCTGGGAATACGGGGAGGAAGTTGCCCAGGGACTCCCCTGCCTAGTGGGTGAAGTAAGGGCCTCGGCCCGGCGGAGTGTTAAGGCCGGAGCCCCGCTGCCTCAGTGGCAACCATTGTGCCACTACTAGGGCCCTGGGCTGGGACGCAGTGGAGACGGGTGGGCCTGCGTCCCCCTCCCCCTAGCTGCCCGGAGGGAGGACCCTCCTGTCTCAGACACGGACCCTGAGACTTGCCTTGCCTGCTGGCCAGGGAACAGGCCCAGAAACTGCTTGTTTGCCTGC